>JBAMIE010000055.1:1687862-1708244 GCA_037177295.1 Kaempferia parviflora | reverse complement strand
TTGCGATTGTATTTCAGATGCCTGATTTGGACATAAAGTGGTGCGTCTTTCACTCTTAAATGCTCGTACTTCCCTTTCCTTGCAAGTGTCTCATTGATTAATTGTTCAATTCGCAGAGATTCTTTAGATTAGGAAGAAAAGATGCTTAGAGGTGGCTGTCCAAAGTAATCTTTTAGCGTTTTCAATGACACAAATGTTGTCGAACGAGGAGATTGACGCTCTTGTAGTTTTGCTTCGTGTTTATCGAAGATGTTAATTAAGTTTGATGTAAATCATGTTGGCCTGTAATTAGCATTTAAGATGTTAATTAAGGTGTGAAGTTGAAGTTGTGACTCATGTTTTCACTCGTGGATGTGGGGCCATGGCGGTCAAATGCTGACTGACCATGGCATTTCAGCATCATAAGTGTCATAGTTAATGATGATCCGACTTCTATATAAGTAGGTAGTAAAGCAAGGGTGCTTGCAAAACGTTGCTCTGTTCTCATCCCCTGAAACAAAACCTACTCTGTTTACGATAAGCCATGGTGGTCCTGACAAAGCCATCTCTAGAGCAAGTCTCCCTCCCAACGCCGCACAAACCAAGGAGCTGCTTCTCCGGCATTCCGGTCATCGACATGTTGGAGCCGGGAGCGGAGACCTTCCTGGTGAAGGCCTGCGAGGAGTTTGGGCTCTTCAAGGTCACCAATCATGGAGTCCCCATGGAGCTCGTTGCCAGGCTAGAAGATGAAGCTGTCAAATTCTTCAGCTTGCCTCAGATGGAGAAGGAGCGTTCCGGCCCCGCAAATCCTTTTGGTTATGGCAACAGGAAAATTGGTGGCAATGGTGATGTGGGTTGGCTGGAGTATCTCCTTTTGGAGGTCACCTCCAAGTCCCTTTCGCATGCTTCCCTTGCCTTCCTCAAAGAAACTTGTGCGAAATCTTTTTGGTATATAAATATTATCAAATTCTTTTCTTTTATTTTCTATTTTGCGATCCGTACGGATAATGAAATCCGATATGTGATTGGTCATTATGCAGTTCTGTTTTGAATGAGTACATACAGGCAATGAGGAGGCTGGCAAGTGAGGTTTTGGAGTTGATGGCTCAAGGCTTGATGATTGAGCCAAGGAACATCTTCAGCAAAGTGGTCATGGACGAGGAGAGTGATTCCGTGCTGAGGCTGAACCATTACCCTCCATGCCCACCGCCACTGCAAGGGCCCAATGGCACCCTGACAGGCTTCGGAGAGCACACTGACCCACAGCTCATCTCCGTGCTGAGGTCAAACAACACCTCGGGGCTGGAAATCTCCTTGAGAGATGGCACCTGGGTCTCCGTCCTCCCTGATACAGAATCCTTCTTCATCAATGTCGGTGATTCCTTGCAGGTAATAACTACATGTTAGTTATAGTCACAAACTGTGCAAGATGAGACAGGAAGTAAGGTTTCGCATGGATTTCCTTAAGCTCGTCTTTAAGACTGTATAGCATTCATTGGATGCCAGATGGATCAAAATAATTCTGCTATGCAGGTTCTGACAAATGGGAGATTCAGGAGTGTGAGGCATAGAGTGGTGGTGGCCAATCGATACAAGTCCAGAGTGTCCATGGTCTACTTCGGGGGCCCCCCTTCCAGGGAGAGGTTGGCTCCTCTGCCTCTGCTGATGGCCGAGGGAGAGCAGAGTATGTACAGGGAGTTCACATGGTGCGAGTACAAGAGGTGTGCCTACCGGAGCAGGCTGTCAGATAATCGGCTAGAGCAATTTGAGAGGTGAGAAGAAAACCATGCATGGCCTTGCTTTAGGATTAACCAAGCATAGAAATATTTAAGATTCTACCTCTTTCTCCATTTAGGTTTTTCTTTACTATTAAATTATTAGTTCAGATAAGTGAAAATTGTTATTAGTGATGACGAGATGACGAGATGTGTGTATATATTTATATTACGCACCAAAATGAAATGATATATGGACTTTCTTTTCTATCCTGCACGGTTCGTATAGTTTACGAGATGCAAAATGACAACCGAAATAAAGGCCTGAGGTGCTGATCACAAACAGTGTGTTAAAATAATGAACGTTAGGTTACATGTCTATTTGTGTTTGTTTGGTACGGACCAGTCGTATTCTGTAAGATCAGATCAGGTGGTGAATTCTTAATCTTAATCTTGTATTTACGTGCTCGATCGATCGTAATAGATTAATTTTATTGGACATTAAGTTGACAGATTGATGATTGACCTATGGGATCTTAAGTTGTTCCCTCGATTTATTTAATTCTCATAAAATCATTGTGGGGGACAGCAACTTTGTATTTATATTTATTTAAATAATCAATACCCTCCAATCTACTTTTTAAAAATACTTATTTTTTTGCCAAAACAAAAAAGTTAAATAGCTAACGTTTTGTCGCGAACTGGATGCACATATTAACTGTCTATATATTTTTTTAAAAAAATATTCGTAATCAAGACGTACGACGCCCTGATTGTATTGGGCCGTCGTCAGTGGGCTACTGGCCGTGGGTAAAACGGATTTATGAACCCACTCTCTTCACGAGCCGAAGTCCGATGCAGCACAGACATAGGTAGGGCAGTAAACGAGCCGAGTTAAATTTAGTTTTAGGATATTTAAGCTTGTTTGATAAGATAGTCAAGTCGAGCCAAGCTTTAAATGAACCAAATTTTTGAAATGATTGTTCAAGTTGGCTTAGTTTATTTTTTATGAGTCTAAACTTGTTTGAAGCTTGACTTGAGCTTAATTCGTTTAGATGTTATCGACTCTCAATTTAATATTGACTTGAGCTTGGTTCGTTTAGATATTATCGAGCTTTCAATTCAAGCTTATTTGATTGTCTGAAAATTTTATTTGTTTGATTGGTTATTGAGTTTTGATAATTCAAACTTATTTGTTTATTTTATTTTATTGTTTATTTAGTATATTGATAAGAATTTTATTAATAAACGATGTTCACGAACGATGTTCACGAGCGTTGTTCACGAACATTAACGAGCTGAACACATATATGTTCAAGCTTGTTTGTTTATATTAACAAGTTGTTCAAGATTGTTTATTTAATTGATCTTGTATATATATTGAACAAACATAAATAAGTTCTTACCAAATTCAACACCAAACTTATTCATGAACATTTAATTCATTTACCGCCCTCAGCACAGGTAAGATAATTGTTGGCTTGATGCTTTGATTCCTTGCAGACTCCAGCTGTTATTTGGTTAGGCTTCAACTTACGAGCCTTGGTCAGCTTTTGCTTTTTTTATAGCACGTTGTGCTTTCTGCAGAGCTACTCGATTCTCATGCATTCCAAATTGCCATATTGCTAACCAACGCCACAAAACAAAATCTTCCTTTAGCACTGTTAATCATACGCCTGCAAAGTGCAGAGTGTTGCAGTGATGTCCAGCTCATACACTGCAAATGGTTCTTTCTCTCTTCCTTCAAATAAAAAAGCATCCATTATTAATCTCTCCATCAAATTATTATATAAAAAAAAGTCTACACACACAAAAAAATATAATGAAACAAAAATAATGAGTCAACTTGCAAAGTATGGTTGTTGGTAGTGCACTTGTATACTCAGTCTCCAGTCGTGGGGTTTATTTTGACTTCAGGGTGTATTTTTCGAAGTCAATAAATAGCCAACCAATTCCAGTACTGCTGAAATAATTATGAATATTCTATTCTTAAATGGCTCTTTGTTTCCCGTATGGTTTCTTCGTCAACAGCTGAAAAAAGAGCATAAATTGTCAAATAAGAAAGAGTATTCTTATATGTTTATATTTTAATGAAAATATTATCAAATCGCGATCTATTAATGTTTTGACCGGATGCTGTTAATAATTAGTTATATAATAATTGTGAGTAAATAAATCTATTGGAGCGAGGAAATCGAAGATCGGGTTAAAAAGCTAAGCTTGGAGAGCGAAAGCAGGCGAGGGGAAAGGGGAGATCGGAACGAGAACGGTCTCTAGGGCTAGCGAAGGAAGGAGCGCGATGGAGGACGGAGCTCAGCCGACGGACACCGAGATGATGGAGGCGGGAGCGCAACCTCCGCCTCAGCCGGCTGCCGCGACAGCCGGGCAGGGCGGCCTCGACAACATCCAGGAGACCCTCAGCCACGGCGGCCGGTTCATCCAGTACAACATATTTGGAAACATCTTCGAGGTTACCTCCAAGTACAAACCCCCAATCATGCCCATCGGCAAGGGAGCCTACGGGATCGTATGGTGAGTTGCGTCCCTCTACTTTGGTTTTTCCCCTTCGAGATGGCGATACATCGGAATTGGTCTGCGTGAGGGTGATCCTGATTCTGCTTTTCGGGAAAGATGTTTTTTTTTCCCTCTTTTACAGAGTTTGCCTGTCTGAATCCTTGTTGCCTTTTTATTTTGTATGTGTTATAGCTCGGCTTTGAATTCGGAGACGGGCGAGCAGGTTGCGATAAAGAAGATAGCAAACGCGTTTGATAACAAGATCGATGGGAAGAGGACTCTGCGGGAGATAAAGCTTCTCAGACACATGGATCATGAAAATGTTAGTTTTTTTTACTATGCTTCCTTCGTATCTTTCCTTCACCTTTGCCCAATTTGCGGTTTCTTTTATATTTTGGAAACTTCCATTTGTGAACTTTGGAGATTAATTATTAAATTGGAAAATGACCAGTTTGATGCCGATATTTCTTGTCACTTTTGGTCTTCATTATTAGTTTAGTATTTAATTTAGTTGTTGTTGAGCGAGTAGGATTAACAAATTAATGAGAATACTCGCACATACTAAAAATCTATGCAAGACAATTTAGCTATTGGTTTCTTCTTTCCTTGGTGGCGTTAGTTCAGATTGTTAGTTAAATAAGTAACTGAATGGTCTAAGATGGACAAGTTCTAGCAGAACCACGATCCCATTAGTTATGATGACTCTGCGATTGTTTAAGGGTTCACTGATTTACATTTTTTTTTGCCTTTTTGATTTGCTTGATAAAGGAATCACCAGATTTTCAGAATGGAAAAGCCACTGTTCTTGTAAAAGTAAGATTTGTGAACTTTTGACCACCTTTGAACAGCCTAGCCTACCATGCCTATCAATTCCTTTTACTGTTCTGGCGGACATAAAAAGGACGCACTCAATGTGTATGGTTTAAATAATGCAATTTCTGTTGATATCACTATATTCGATTATTAAGTAATAAATGGTAGGGGAATTTTGGTCAAATACATAATAGATGGTATAGAATATTCAGACTCGAGAATTAATAGCTAGGAGATATTTGAAGGAGTTCCATAATTTTTTAATAACTTTTCAATATTGTAAAGAGCAGGGAGATGGAATCGGCTATGGGAGTTATAATCGAGTAGATTGAAACTGAACTAAGTTTATAGTTATATTGTTAAAAAGGAACCCAGTGAGATTTGTTGTGCTATTAGGATCTTTTTTGTAACTTTCTAATACTAGTCTCCTATAACATAATTCGTCATAAAAATTAAAAGGAAAGCTGGAGGTTAGCCTCTATCCGGTTCCTCCATCTCTTTTCTATAGTTTAGGATTGTACAATTTGAACCTCTGAACAATGAGCTGGCATTTTGTACTGAGGTATTAATCAATAATATTTTACTTCAGTTGTTTACAAGATGTGTTTGAAAGACATTTTTGCACCAGCTCGAGGGACACTACTGTAATGTAAATGAGTTGAGTGAAATTTGATATTTACCAGGGGCACTTTTTTTTTGTTTTTTTTTTGTTTTAATATTAATCTGATTAGATAATATAGGGTGAAAATGGAGAAGTTGCAAGTTGCCTCATTTTGTCTTCAGGTACACCATATTGAGGGGTAGTATTCTAATAAAGAGAGTAACCTGAGTGAATCTGTTATTTGATTGGTTACCTTTTTAATTTTTTGATATTGATATTTAATAAGATAATTTAGGGTGGAATATGGGATTTTAACTAAGCTGTTTTCTTCCTTCTCCATCTATTCTATTGTTCTCATTCTTATCTCAACTTTGAATTTCAATTATCAAAATGCCAGTTATATTTCTTACGAAAGCTAATAGATTTCTTTAATTGTTTTTTTCTTTTAAATGTTAAATATAGGTCATAATTAGGTGTCATGGTTGATGTACAGAAGTACTATTTTTGCTCTTGTTTGCTGGTATTACATGTTAAGGCAAAAGAAAAATTAGAAAATTAATTTGAAGTAGTTTCTTAAATGACTGAGATTTTAGCTAAGGTACGCGTAGTTTGAAAATCCACTGAGACAGGCTATATAATGATCCTTGTATTGACATTCGATGTTGATAAGTTGTGCATGGAAGAGGGCTAGTAACAGAATGGGAATCAGCACATGGTTCAGATTGGTAAATAAGACTTTATTAAGAAATTCAAATAATTGTTATTGATGACCTCTTTTTCCGCTCGCTCGGGCTTCTCTTCTCTAGAAAGCTTAGATCGTCCTTTTGACTCGCGAGATCTGGTGCCTTGAGATATAACACCGATTCGAGCTTGGGCCGGCTTGTCGGCACAACCCCTCTAAAAGTCAGTCACCGAGAAGAGGGAGGAAAACAAAGTAAAGAAGAAAAGGAGAGGAGCTTGGTGGAGAAGAGATGCCTCCGCTTGCAAGAAAATGAAGACCAACGTACCTAGAATTTTGCTTATATAGTTGTTAGAAGGGAATCTCCATGTCACCTACTTTTCGCGCCCTTCTACTTCTTCCCGTCTGAGTCAGTGAAAGTGAGGTTTCTAATGATCCGTTATTATTCTTCCAATCCTTAATTGACACGTAAGACGAAGGAGGCCTCAAGGCAACCTCTGACATCCATTACTTGCCTCTCCATTCATTGATTACCAATTATTATGAAGAAAGAATCAAGGGAGCCGTCTCTGACATCCATTATTTGCCTCTCCATTCATTGATCACCACACACTACGAAGAAGGCCTAAGGGAACCCTTCTGGCATACATTATTCACTTCTCCATTCGTTAATTGCCACATGTTAATAACTAGAAGCTTCACCACACTTGATATATGTACTAAGTGAAGTGATCCTTGATGCTTAGAAGAACTTAATACTATTGCTCTGCTGAACCTTGAGGAGATTGTTCTGCAGAACTGTGTTATTTCTCGGCGAACCTCAATGATGCTACTCTGCAGAACTGTATGTTATTGCTTGGCGGACTTCAATGATGTTACTTTGCGAAACTTAGTGTTATTGGCCGATGGACCTGAATGTTGTTACTTTGCACAACTTAGTGTTATTGCTCGGCGGAAACCTTCATAACATTGTTCTACATTGTTCTGTGGGACTTAGTATTATTGCCCGGCGGAAACCTCCATAACATTGTTCTATGGGACTTTGGTGATATTGCTTGGCGGACCTTCGGTAATATCACTAGGCGAAACTCTATCATTACTGCCCTGTGCAACTTTGGTGATATTGCCCTGCCATATTTAGTCCGCCCACGAGGAGAAACTCAGCTATATTGCATTGCTCGAGAGAACCTCACTGTATTACTCGGGGTACCATCAGTTATAATAAACTATGCAATAATTTTTAGGTAAGATTGGTTTGTGCTAATCTTTAACAGAAAATTTTCAAAATATTTTTATGAACACTGTAGCTATATTGGTTGGTGAAATAATAATATTTGCAAATTTTCAGAAGATCTTATTTTCATTACCTGGACATACATTCTTGTTTCTACAGATTAATTTGTCATCTTTGTAGTATAATATGTTACCAACTTCAAATGCTACGTCAATGCTTAATGCTTTACAGCCAACCGCTTAAAGTCTGTCAAATTGAATGGGATGATTTTTCCCCGTATTGCTAATAGTATTAGCTTTGGGAAGTAAATATATGTGCTCAGGAAATCACTTTGTTTTGTTAGACAACAGAAAAATCATACAACTACATCCAGGAAAACCTGATGGTTCTTTATTTAGAATCCTACATGTTATTTTATTTTTCAAATGGCATGTTGCATCGGAGCTCTAATAAGAATTAGCAATTAGTTCACAAAAAGTTGATCTTTTCATCAGGGTATTATTTTTATGTAAATTACAGATTGTTGCAATCAGAGATATAATACCACCTCCTGCACGGAACGCATTCAATGATGTCTACATTGCTTATGAGTTGATGGACACAGATCTGCATCAAATTATTCGCTCAAATCAGGCTCTTTCTGAGGAGCATTGCCAGGTTCTGGTTTCTAATTATGTAATTGGAATATGCATATTTACTGTCCACAATTTGTAAAACTAATGGTCTAACAACCTACCTGTTTTCTCAATATTAAAACTCAGATACAGTATTCATTGTTGACTGCTTAAATTATCCAATAGTTTGTTCTGTTTTCTTTCCATACAGTACTTCCTTTATCAGATTCTTCGGGGGCTAAAATACATACATTCAGCAAATGTTCTTCACAGAGATTTGAAACCAAGCAATCTCCTCTTAAATGCCAACTGTGATCTGAAAATTTGTGACTTTGGGCTTGCTCGGACTACCTCAGAAACTGATTTTATGACAGAATATGTTGTTACAAGATGGTATCGAGCTCCAGAGCTGTTGTTGAATTCTTCAGAATATACTGCAGCAATAGATGTCTGGTCTGTTGGTTGTATCTTCATGGAACTGATGGACCGGAAGCCTCTATTTCCCGGAAGGGATCATGTGCATCAACTAAGGTTATTGATGGAGGTGCAATCTTTGAACTTAAAATTTGTTTGTAATCCACCTTCTAAATAATTTCTAGCGTTTGTAGCTAACTCATGCTTGCTTACATTGAAAAGAGTAACATTGCATTCTATATTTGTCATATTAACAATTCAGCCTTACACAGAGTTCAATGGTACGCTAAGATCGTTATAGCCTCCTAGCTGAACTCTAGTGGTTTGCTGGCCCTTTACAGTTTGAAATCATGGTTTTTCGTTTCGTTTATTTTTCTTTTTGTATATGTACGTATCTCAGTGGCCAATACCTAAAATTCAAAATATCAGGCTTTTAGTTTTTATTAATTTCTCCCGCAATTGATTTTAACTCATGATTTTGTTAGCTTTTTGATGGAAGCTGATGGGTATTTATCTTACTAAATCATCTGTTTGATCATTATCAAAAGCTAATAGAAGCTATAGGACAAGAAGAACGACGCCTATTTTTCCCTTGAGTTTCTTGAAGCCACTCTTACATGAACTATATTATGTACTAGAGATCTGGAAAATTAGTTATTGTTGAGTATACTTTATTAAGCACTTGCCATTTCAGCTTCAGTTAGTTATCTGTTTTCCAAATTTTTTACATCTTTGATTGCTGCAAAGTCTCTCCAAAGCTTGAATTGGATTTACTAGTGTTCTAGTGTTGGCAATGTCTCAATCTATGTATGGAAGCCCAGTCATTTACGGCATGCAAGTGTCTAGAAAGCCAAACCTACTAAAATCCTAATCTACATGAAATTTTGATTTTTTTTTTCAGTTTCTATGGCTTTTTCTTTCTCTTATGATCTTTTTGGTCGCATCTTTTTGTGATTTGTTATATGTAGGATTTTAATGAAATTAAATATAACCAAGTTCAATA
Source organism: Kaempferia parviflora (assembly GCA_037177295.1). Taxonomy (NCBI): domain Eukaryota; kingdom Viridiplantae; phylum Streptophyta; class Magnoliopsida; order Zingiberales; family Zingiberaceae; genus Kaempferia; species Kaempferia parviflora. The sequence goes on along the minus strand of JBAMIE010000055.1, from coordinate 1,698,678 downwards.
ACTGTAAAGGAACTTTTTGAGTTATTTTGATCTGATATGTCTTGCTACGTTTGCATCATTAGCATGGTTTTGTTGGCATGAAACTTAATCCAACAAAATCCTACTCAAATTAGATCCTTCTCATAAGTTTTGATTGGATTTTGGGTTTGGATTGAAAAAATTATGGCCTTTGACCCTAGACCCAACCCTTTACAATCCTAAAATTTATGGTCACTTTAATGTTCATTACCTTCATTTTGGAGGAATATTTGATGCATTGCATGTTATTCGCTGGTTTACATCTACATTTGATCTTTGTTTTGAATTTCCTCACTCGATGCAGCTTATTGGCACTCCAGATGAGATCGAATTGGATTTCCTGAATGAGAATGCAAGAAGATACATAAGTCAACTTCCTCGTCATCCAAAACAGTCGTTGCCTGAAAAATTTCCACATGTTAATCGTACAGCTATTGATCTCGTTGAAAAGATGCTAACATTTGATCCTAGGAAGAGAATAACCGGTACCTTTTATAATTTACTTGTTTTCTTTCACTAAAAAAATATTTAGTTTAGTCGTGCATGATTTCAAAACTTATCCATTTATGATGAGTTTTGTATTTTGACACTTTTTATTGTTAAAACAATGATCCCTTTAATGAGGACGCTAACAAATATTTAGATTATCTAGATACAACTCTGAATGGGAACTCCTGTTAGTTTGTATGTGTGAAACTAAAAGAAATCCAAGGGGAATACATTGGAAGTTTAATACAGAATGCTGTTTGAACATATGTTGGCTACACCTACCTCACTTTGAGAAATTTCACAAACTATTGTTTGAACATTGAAAGTTGATTGTTGACTTTTATTTACTATTGGCAGTTGAAGAAGCTCTATCACACCCTTACCTAGCATCTTTGCACGACAGCAGCGATGAACCAGTGTGCATGATGCCCTTCAGTTTCGACTTTGAGCAGCATGCACTTTCTGAAGAACAGATGAAAGAGCTCATCTACCGTGAGGCCCTTGCATTCAACCCTGAGTATCAGCAATGAATACAATCTTACTTCTCTTTATTAGTGCATTGAACTTTTAGTCTGTGTAAACGAAGTTATTTGTATTGTATGGCACTATCTCTGATTTCTCAGTGTATATACCTATGTGCCAGGTAGTGCTACTTGCCCTTGCTTCTGATTAATTGAATTCACTTGTCAGTTGTCACATGGTTTGCCAGTAAGTTCATTGACAAAAATAAACAAAGTAGTGTATTTTTTTGGCTTCTAATTCCAATGAAAAAGACTTGCGTGATGTTTGTTTGTTACTCATGGCTTGATAATTCTACTGCATGAGCAGTTTAAGTTGCAGATTGCAGCCTCTTTACATCACGGTTGGTGGTATTTTGTGTGTTCATTTTGCTCGCAGTTGCCAATTGACACAGTCTACGTGATCTAGCGTTCGGCGGTGGCAATAGTCTGACGTGTCCATTTCTTAGTAGATCTGCATTTTTTTACACGGGGCCCACCGAAATTGCGACGTCGGTGGATCCGGACTCATGGACGTGGAATCTGGAATCGTTATGTTACCGGTCCCCTCACGACTGTCCTACACCATTAAGAGGATTATAACATGACTCAGATTGGTAAGAGTATAGATGGGAGTCCTCAGAAATGGTGAAATTCTCCGCAAGTTTCGACCCTGAACTTTTACAGTCACGATTCCATACACTTACCAACTGAGTTAGCCCTAGGACATATCAGACCCATGAAGATTAGAGAGATCAGGGAGGCACGTGGCATAGCGCATGCAAGCCCACATTAATGGAACTGGTAGAAGTTGGCCGATGGAAATTTTGATGAAGCTGGTCGATCATTCGTTCGATATTATTGAGTTTGATTAATTATTAATTTTTTAACTAAACTTTATGTTAATTTATCGAATCGCCTCCTTTAATGAAACCTTCCAAGTGTGAATTCATTTCCACTTGCAATGTGGCTTTGGTTTCCCTTACAAGTGGATTGAATCTCAGCTAAGTCGAGCAAATAAATCCTAATTAATTATAACATCCTAATTTACTTTCATAGATAATCGTAAGATTGATCATATGAGATCGCTAAGACGACGAATTCCACCCTGTTTCCCCGGCAAGGAATGAATTATTGGTTTGCCTTCTTTGTCACTGAAAAGGCACACAAAGACATACTGTTTCAAATACACACAAGAGTCTAAACAGTATTAACGGAACGATCAATGCTTACGTATTCAAACAAAATCTACCTGAGAATCTATGCCAGATTAGACTTTCTTCCTTTTGTTTTAAATCGGACAAAATTGTGGTGGCTAAATGTTGAGTCAATTTATCTACGATCCTAATCATCTGAGTAGATCAGTCTTTAAATATCCATAATAAAAGCAAAAAAGTTAATTCAACTCTATGGAAACAATAATTATGCAAAAGTACTTTTTCATAGTCTATTTTAAATTAAAAAAAAATCTATATATACCTCTTTCTTACTGACTAGTTCATTTTTTTTTTCAAAATGTATACAATTTTAATCTTAAAATAATTAGAAAATAATTTGAGAAAACAAAAAAGAAGGCATTTTTTCAAAACAAAACCATAAGTAAAGGTGCGTTTTTTTATGTTGTAAAATCTACAAATCAAATGAATCAACAGCAGTAGAAATATCGAAAACAATTCATTTATTTTATTTGAGATTGCTATTCCATATTTACCTATTTCATTTCATTTTATTTTTGTAAAAAATGGGATGCTTTGTCTGAGTCAAATTTGTACGCTTGTCATGTCTTCCAAGTTCCAACTCGCACTCTTCTCTCTGAACGGTTCAAAAAATCAGCCTCCCAATTATTCCTTCACCAGAAATACAATTTAATAGAAAACCTCATAACTCTAAATTAAATCCCAGACGACAAAAAAACCCACCTGAGATGCAGCTGGAAGATACTCTGATCCTTCAGCCCTGTACCGAGCGTATTCCTTTTCTACCCTTGCCTTAATCCCATACACTGCTGATACACGGTCGGATCATATACGAAAGGGTTTGTAATAAGTATGGTTCGTCAGGGGTATTTTAGGCGGTTATTACCAAAACCCGAGGCCTTTTATCGTCTTCGAATGCGCAAATGCTGGCTCTGCTCTATCTACTCCTTTCACTTCACTGTCCTTCCCGCCTTCCTCCTCCTTCCTTCGTCTCTCTAATCGCTACCTTTATCCTATTTCCGAGGTCACGATAGGAAGGCGGATTCTCCCTGAAATATTCCAGCTTGGGGTCTCAGCGGTCGCTATTTCCTGGCGAAAGCATGGGTATGCGCACAAAGTCCCGCCTTTCTGATGATCGCTCGATGGACGGACACGATGGAGAAAAATACGGCTCATCAGGGTGCTTCTTCTATGTATTGGCTTCGGATAAACCCTTTTAACTCGATTTCTTCTTGATCTCATGTGAAGCTCGCTCTTGGACAAGGAATCGGTAAAGATTCAACTGAACTCCCCTCTTTACTCTATTTTACCTTTTGAAAAAAGAAGAGATGTTGCATCTTCTTGCTGCCACATACGAACCAACCCCCTTTAATGCTCTAGAGTCTAGACTATTCATTGCGCTCCTGCCGACTTCTCTGCATTGCATTTACGTTGTGTACTCATTTGTTTTTTTACGGAAGTATTATGAACTCAAGAAACAGAGAGGGGACGTGGATATGCAGTTATTAAATCGATCACCTGGTGATAATTTTAAGTATATTTGTTCAATGGGGAAACAGAGAGATGTAACTTCTGGTTTTACCTATATAGTGTTGCAGTGGGACGTTATTGGGAATGGTTCTTCCGTGCTCTGGTATGGAGTGGCATCCCATAAACAGTAAGCGTAAGTTTATGCTCTGGGGCAAAAATCAACTAAGGTGCAGAAGAAGTTAGGGTTTTCAGCAAACTACAAAGTTTGCAACTTTGTTGCTTTGAAAATGGAGCTGCTTGACCTTCAATGTTTTCGATTACCTAAATAATTGCCTTCTTTCTTTGAAAAGCATGATGATTTATCTCCATTAATTTTGTGTCTGCGGGAGATTAGTCTTTGACACATAAATTGGTTGGTTTTGTTATAATTCTAATCCTGTTTTGATTCTGTCATTATCCTCTGATTCGACTGATGGCGTATTCTTGAGTCCTCATAAAAAGGCAAAGTTGTGGGGCTGTGCCTTTTTTATTCTTGTGTCTCTTTTATCGTATAATTTAAGAGGGCCTTTAGGATCACATCTATCTTGATGGTTGAGATTAGGAAGAAGAATTCTACTGATCCATGAGCTCGCTGTATACTCTTGGAATAAGAATATGTCATTTCTGGGAACCGTAGTCTGAGTTTAATCATCCAGACATACGAGTGTGGCCTTCGATCTTTAACTCATCGTCTGCTTTCTTCCACCTAATTATGCAGAAGCCAAAGCTATGCTGTCCTTTAAAGATTCGGCTACCCACCGTGGGGGAGACATAGTAAGTGTTATTGTTGCGAATCAATTAGAGGAATCCGATGTACCAAAGAAATCAAAAACTCTCCCATCTTTCTACCTTATTATGATTCGAAAATGTCATTGTTCTTTCTTTCTTTCTCTCTCTTTCTTTTAGCCAATATTCTCTTTAAAGTTGGAGAAAAACTCAACCTAAAGTACTACACTTTGTTCTCTTGCTGACCATCTTTGAGTCTAATTCTAGTGGAATTTCTTTCCAATCTGCAACAGGAATAGGCATGGAATCCTATAGACCAGAGCCATGGACCTTCAACAAGATCCTCCATCTCCGCGGTTCTTCTGCAAGTTCTACTGGTTGTGCTTGCTCTACTCCTGATGAAGATGCTTATTCAATCCACAAGATTAAGCTGTCTCAGAACTTCAGTGGCAAGTCCCTCCTCGCACAAGACAATGGTTTCTGCAAAGACAAACACGAGAAGCAGCAAGAAAGTCTCTTTTCGAAAGAGAAGGACGCCATGGAGTCCCTCCTAGCAAACCTTTTCGCGAGCATTTCTGCGGTTAAAGCTTTCTATGCGCAGCTCCAATTAGCAGAGTTTACATATAATCCTGACATGATACAGTCTTCTGATTTAGCAATTGTTGCTGAACTTAAACGAGTCTCAGAGCTCAAGCAGGCTTACTACAATAACCACTTGGTCATCCCGCATCTTGCTTGTGAACCTAACAGAGTCGTTGCTGCTCAAGTCAAAGAGAAGCACAATTTAATCAAGACCTATCGGATCACAATAGACAAGTTGAAGGCTGACCTCAAGCTCAAGAATTCTGAGAGGTTCTCACTGCAGGCTGAGCTCCTCGAGGTCGAGAAAAAGAATCGAGCTTTGGACGTGAAGCTCCATCCCAGTCTCTCAATTTCAGCCCTGGATGATCTGCATCCCTCTGGCTTAAACCCCACCCATTTCCTTGCCATTCTTCGGTGCACTTATAAATCCATTAAAACTTTTGTAAAATTGATGGAGAATGAAATGGAGTCAGTTGGTTGGGATCTTACTGCTGCTGCAACCACAATCCAACCTGATGTGTTCCGGTGGAAGAAGCCTGATCATAGGATATTTGCGTATGAGTCGTATGTGGGTAGTAAGCTGTTCTCCAACTTCCACTGCAAAAATTTCAATCTCGTTGCCTTGGAAGACAGGCTACAGTGGAGTTCACACGAGTTCTTCCAAGAATTCAGCCAGCTGAGGTATGTTGAACAAATCAAGAAGCTCAATCAACACTCAGCAATCACAAGCTTCTTTAGGGCCAAGTATCTGGAACTTGTGCATCCAAAGATGGAAGAATCGTTCTTTGGCAATCTTGATCACAGGAGGGCCCTGCTGAGCTCCGGCCGGGCCTTCCCAAACTCAGCATTCTTCTCACATTTTGTCAAGATGGCTAGGCGAGTGTGGCTCCTCCACTGCTTGTTCTTCTCGTTCAAGCTAGACTCCGACCGGCGCATCTTCCAAGTTCAGCGAGGCAACCGATTCTCCGAGGTGTACATGGAGTGCGTAGTGGACAACAATGACGGTCATCGACCTACAACGGTCGGGTTCACAGTAGTTCCTGGTTTCAAGGTGTGCTCGATGCTGATTCAATGCAAGGTCTTCCTCTCCCCTGCAGATCCATGTTCATAATATTAATGTTATGCATGAAAAAATATAGCAGCAAGTGTTAGTTACGCTTAATTATGTTATGACACATTGTTAGCTGTGGATTATATGATATTTGCACGGAGGATCTCTAATTAGTTAAATAATTAAGAGTACAAAAACAAGAAATAAAGGCTTTGCTTAATATAATTCTAAAGAACATAAACTTTAATTATTCGAATGAATTACTGTGAAACTGTCACTTCTAGAGGAGCCAAAAAAGAAAAAGAATATTGCAGACTGATGATGCCATCAAGTGTTCAACAATCCTAAGAACTGAATATATATACAGTCTGATGGCCGATTAAAGATCCAGCCATTGCTCCCCATCGACGTATCCCCAGTGAAGAAACGACTTCGCTTCCACGTAGCTGAGTGATCTCGCCCAGGCCACCTTCTCTCCCAACTCAGCACCTTCTCCCTTGCAGTTGAATTGCCCGAAGTACACTGTCCTGCAATGATTAATCAAACAACAAAGCGATTACACTACTCATTAATTCATCAAGTCTCCACAAATTAAATGTGAAATTATTTCCCAATTAAGTTGAAATATTACAGTACAGTATTCAAATAAATCAATTATCCATGCGTACCTTCTCCGTGATGCGTCTCCCCAGTCGCTCCACGCTTCCGGCAGCACGATGCCGTCCAATTGGCAATTGGAGTACACCACCGTGGCGTATCTCCCCCATGCTCTTCCCAGATACACCTTCCCCGTCCCACTCAGCTTGCAGTCAACGAAGGAGAAGCCGTAATTATCCGACGGGGAGTTCCTCTGCGATGCCGCCACTGCCCCATAGCTTTCTGCAATCGAGTGAAGGCTGCAGCTCTGCTTCAAAACAACTTTTAAGATATCCTCTGCTTAATCCCTCACCATGGAGCTAATCCGCTTTGTTTCTTTAATTACCTGATACAAGGATCTGGCACTGCCAAAGATGATGTCGATGGAACCTTGGATGAAGCACTGGAAGAAATAATGCCGGCCGAGGTGGTCGAAGAGAGTGTCCTGAGATCCCAATATCCTGCAACGATATAACATGGCTCTGTCTCCTGTCAGTCTCAGTGCCACTGCTTGCCCTCCCTCTTCCCCTGGTTTCGCAGCTGGAGCTGTGTTCTATTATCCCATCGCGTTCGACCAATCAATGGAATTAAAAGCTCAAGGATGAACGAATTTTACTTGTGCGATTAACTTTATACCTGAAAAGTAATTCCATTCGCACAGAAGAAGTCCGATTCTATGGCGACTGAAGCAGAGTCGTAGGTTCCAACATCTTGGCCGTTGGAATACCGATCCGCTGCCCTTAAATGATACGTGATCACGGTTTCTGAGCTACCCTTCCCGATGAATGAAATGTAAGGCTTTGTCTCAGGAACTACTACTTTCTCCCTGTGAAATTATGAACGTAATTAACATAGTTATCCTTGAAGTGTCAAGAAAGTTTATCAAACTACACCTGTAAACGCCCGGACTTATGAGAATCCTAACTCTGTTATCGTTTCCGTCGGGGACCATGTCGACTGCCCCTTGCACGGTCGTTGAGTCGCCTGCGCCGTCCTTGGAGACCAAAATGACTCTGCCGGAGATCCGATATTTGGCATCCGAATAGTACCTCGAGTGGTTTCTCACGTTCAAATCAGCCCATGAAATATATCTCCGCTGTCCGGGAAAGACCCGCGGCGATGGTGACCCCTGACAAATGGTTGCATGTCCGAGAAGAAGAACCAGGCAACAAGATGCCGTGAAGAGATTGAGAGACGAGAGCGGCATGACTTGATCAATTAAAGTAGTTGATCATGCACAATCAAGCATGCAGCAACTTAGACCAATATTTATGCATATGCAATGACTTGTTGTCTTGTTGCACTTTCACCTTCCGCCATCAATACCTAACTTAAAGAACCTTTGTCGACTCGTTTGTACTCCTTTCTGTTCTGGTCCTCGCATTACTTTAACAAAAAATTAGGTGTTAGATGAGAAAACAAGGCACCAGCAGAGTTAGGTTCATATCCAACGTAGTTCTGAAAAATGTGTATATATCAAACTCTGATGACTTATTAAAGTAAGTTCTACCATTTAGATGGGAGATTTTCATCAGATGTTGTATGGGTCAACCCCACTAAATCTATTTGATGAGATTCTCATTAAGTTGATTTGACGTAGTTGTGCTATTGCTATGCGGAAAGCATATTTTTTCAACATCCTTTCTGAAGCTTAGACACTTTTCAGGACCTTAATTCCTATTGCTTATTCTTATATGAAAAACACCTACCGCTAATGTGTTTTCTTTAATTATGTAAGATAGAACGTTTGAATGAATGTTGAAGTCAAACGTGTTAATTGACGTGGATATCAGAGTTCAAAGAAGGTCAACTTAAGCACCCTACTCCCAAGTTAGGCTCATGAAGGCTGATCGAAGGGACGGGATAAACCTCAAAGGGGGTGTGGGGTGTGTCCTCCTAAATCCAATCGGATAATGCCGATCGTACAGTGATAGAGACCACGAAGCCCAGCTTGAATAGCCAAGTGTCCCTAGTTTTCCGATAAGCACATGAGAAGTTTCTCTCTACAACGCTTGCTCTGATCGGACATTTTACGTGTGTCTAGTGAACTTAACCTCTCTCTCTGAGACCTTTAAGAGACATAGCTCCCTAGATCCAATCGGACGTTGCGCAAGACAGATTCTCTGAGCCTCCAAATGGCTAAGATCCACTGGATAATTGAGTCATCAAAATACTACTCTGAGTATACTAAAGTCTAGGCTCCCCACTTAGATGCACAAAGACCGCATGAAAATCTAGCTCCCCAGTTTCGATCAGATATTTTTAGACATCAGGTCCGATCAGACATCAGCACGGCTAAGCTCATTAAATAAACATCATTGGGGGCCTATTAAGGTCCCAAATCTCTTGGAGGCTCATCCGAACTCAATTCCTCATTTACGGGCCTGCGAGGGCTCCTCTTAAGTAGCATGCGATCACTACTAAAGGGTATTGGATAAAGGCCCATTAAACCATGTTGCCCCTCAACCCACTACCTCATTTAATACCACGCAAGAATTTGTTAGAGAATCTTCGAAACGTATCTTTGCAACCCATATTGAATACATCTCAACCATCCCTACTATGGGGCTACCAGATACTTGTTGGGATCTTGATCACCGACGAGAGAGGGGTGAATAGAAGGTTACCTACTTTATTCGTTTCCTATACTCATTGCACAGCGGAAATACAAACTATACAAGTAACATGAAAGGTAACTACTAGAAGACTATAAAGAATACAATCAAACCACTAGCACGTTGATTTAATATGGTTCGGAGATGATGCTCCTATTCCATGGCTCTCCATTAAGTGGACGATTCCTCAATCCGTCGGTGGATTAGTCCCCGGAACTCTGGTCCACTTTTTGTGGTCCCTGATTAGGAGGACTATTGGATCAGATCAGGAGTACCAATGCATGATACTCTTGATCTGATCCAACAGTTCTCCTGATTTGATCCAACAGTTCACCTGATCGGGACCATGAAGGGACCACAAAAAGTGGACCAAAGGATCCACTCTTCTTCTTTCTCTCTTGAAGATGTGGATGATTTCACTTCTTCTTCGTTTTCGGATGTTGAACACATCTCAACATCCGAGTTGTTCTTCTCCTCTTCTTGGACAATTGAATCATTCTCCTTGGGCTCCTCCTCTTCTTGAATTTGTGTAGGGTCTTCATGAAGAGCAATCACATTGCTCTATAGATCATGAGCACACTTATACTCACCAACAAGAGACAATGGATTAGAAGGCAATAAATTTATCAAAAAAAATTTTACTTCCGTGTTTGCTTATGATTGTTCCCTTTGCTCCTTAGTCTAATATCGTGATTAGAGACGCTTTCCCTTCTTGTCTATCAGAACTTCAAAAGGTTTCTCTAACGCTAGCTATCCAATGATTTTAATTCATTTGGAACTATGTCTCCAAGCGTTTCCTGTAATACTTGAAGTCTTCTCACTCATATGAAGGTGGAATTCAGATGTCTCATCCTAATACTCCTTCCGACTCCATATCGATACCATGTTGGTTATCAGACGATTTCCAAAATCGTTGGTCTTCTTCCCTTAGAGCTTGCTACTTCATCGGTTAGTCCTTCAAGAGCGCTCCTCACTCTGATACCATTTGTTGGGGCCTTAATCACCTTCTAGAGGGGGTGAATAAATTATCACCCATTTTGTTCACTTCCTAGACTCGTTAGCACAACGAAAATACAAAGAATGCTAGTAATACGAAAGATAACTACTAGAAGACCATAAAGAAGACAATCAAACCACTAACACGTTGATGTAATGTAGTTCGGAGATGATACTCCTACTATACGGTCATCCTTAAGGTGGACAATCCCTCAATCTATCGGTGGATTAGTCCCCGAAACTCCGGCTAGCTCAATTCTCCTTGTCGATGGAGAAACCTCACCACAAACTCGATCAGAAACACTTAGATTGCTCTGAGCTTTGGACACTCTATTAGGGGTTAACCATTTTTAAGTTATGTTGGGATCTAGGCATGCAAAATAAAAATTTTGCGGGCGAATACTTCGTACAACCGCAGCGGAACGGATCCCTTCCAGAAGATCCTTGTGAAAAATAAGTTCGTTTTCTAAATCTACTTTAGATCTACATGAAAAGTAGTAT
>JBAMIE010000055.1:1667585-1682075 GCA_037177295.1 Kaempferia parviflora | reverse complement strand
GATCTCACTCGAAACATGCATCAATAACATGTAGAAGACCGGTTTGATCTGTGATAACTTGAGCAAACACATAGTTGGAGCCAATTGAAAAAATGAATATGGGAGAAGTTATTCCTCTATCTATAGGAAGTGCAGAATGTTGGGCTACTTCATTATACCTTGTGGAATAAGATGGCATACTTAAAAAAACTATGACAATAATATACACAATCTAGAGTAAGTTATAAGCATGTTAAATAAAAGAACAGTAGCTCGACATACGTTTGGAAAGAAACCATACAATACAAAAATGCTTTTAGGGGATAAGCAAGCAATGAAATGTATAATAATATGAATATTACCACAGAAAAAAGGCATTTCAGTCTAAAATATCATATGTTTAGATGAATGTAAGAAGACAAAGATAACCTACATTCTCCTTTGCTTACGAACCCTCATTGCTTGAGCTTTAACGACCTCTTGAGCAGACCAGGTCGATTTTTCTTAATCTACTCCTTATATCTAGCTAATTCAGCACCAAGCTTCTTGATTTTATCATCAACTGTTTCTCCTCTTTTATTTATCTGAAATTGTTCGAGCCTTGACCCAGCCGGATTCGGCACCAAAGAACTCTTCCTCGTCCACCTTGAGCTAAGGATCAGAAATACACCAATCACAAGGATCAACTTGGTACTAGCACAATGGATACAAAGATAAGAAGGCAAACACAAGGATCTCTTACTGTTCCCATCGACGAGCTGCCCTCTGCCTCCATGGTGGATCAATTTGAAGAAGGGAAAATCGAAATGTCTGAGGGTTCCTTTGACGCCAAGATGTCGTCGGACTATTATCAGTTGGCCAAAAAAATCCTTGCACATTGTTCCATCCCTTCGCTGATGGTGCTAGGGGCACCTCTGTTGATATAGCGCTCAAAGAGAGGGCCTCTGCTGATGAGCTCGAAGAGGGGTTGTTGATAGGGATCGAAGAGGGGGGGGGGTGCCTCTACCGCTGATGGTGCTCGAAGGGGGAGGAGTAGTGGCACCTCTACCGTTGATGGTGCTCGAAGAGAGAGAGGGAGGGAGATGGTGCTCGAAGAGGGGGGACGCCTCTGCTGATAGGGCCCGTTGGTACGCTGTTAAATATATTTTTAACAACAGACCATGCATGCTGCAGATATTTTATTATTAATTAATATTAACAGCTTACGTTAACTGCGGTTAAAATTATATTTAATAGCAGATTATTTTTCTATGTTATTATTTATAAAAATATAACAGTATCCGCAGCGTACTTTATTTGGTGCGCTGTGAAAACTATTATTAACAGCGAGCTGTAAATATGCGCTGTTGATGACATGCTGTGAAAAGTCATATTTGTTGTAGTATAAGCTGAGCCCTAAGGCCTTTATTTCCTTGGACTTATGGAAGGTGCAACTCGACTCTCATCAATGTTCTCGTGTTTTTTTTTTTTGTTTCTCTTTCACTCAGTGATCCCGTGCCATTGCCATTCTCCTCCTCACATGTAATACTCTCAAAGAACATCATGTTTCTCCCTCATCAGTGATCTCCCTTCTTAGTACGTTCTTGCTCTTTCTTCCTCTTCCAGATAAGAAGAGAGATTTTTATTCAGTATACTATTTTTTCTTTTTAAATGTCAAATTGATTCTGGATATGAATTACGCATGAAAGAAAAAAAAATAGAAGAAATTTTTCCGTCTCAAAAATGTAAATTTGTTACTAATATTAAATTTTAAAAAATTAATTAAAAATTAAAATGAAAAATTAATTGAATTTTCGTTAAAAGATAATACTTTAGAAAAACATAATTCCAAATTAAATCAATACTTGAAATAATAAACCTTATAAAAAAAATTTCAAAGACAACTTAAAGAATACACAATCCCTATTAGTATAACTTCAATTAAAATTAATAAAATCTTATTTATGTTCAAAAATATCTAAAAGAATAAATAATTTAGTAATTTTATCAATTGAAAAATATTTATTATCAAAATTTAATTATTATTTTAGAATTTAAAATAAATTAGAAATTAATATAATAATTTATTTTTTAAAAAAATATTAAAGATCTAAATAATTTGTTTGGTGTAGGGTCGTGAAAATACTTGCGACAGCTAGATTCAAATTCTAAAATGTGACAAATGTAAACAAAACTGAATCAAGACAATTTTTAAAAATACAAAAAAATAATAAAAAAAATTAAATAATAAAACTCATGATGTCCTAATTTATTTTACTTATACTTATTTTTTATAGTTAAATATTAAATAAAAGAACAACAAAATTAAAGACTTTAAATTTTTTAATTAACCTTTTGTATTTTTAAATTTTTTTTATTAAAGTTCTAAGATTAAAAATAAAAATATGGATAAATTTAGAAGATCATTAAACATAGAATTTTTTTTTAAAAAAAAATTCAGTATCACCAATGGCTTTTATATGAATATTCTTAATAAAATAACTAAGTTTAAAAATTTGGAGAAGAGAGTTTGTTATGCTTGTCGCAGGGAGAACAAAACACAAAAAGATTGAGTTCATCAATAAAGCTGGGTTGATGCCTTCTTGCATTGCGCATCAACTAACACATCTGTATGGCGAAGAGGATGAATTAAATCCCTCGATTCTGCACCGTGGAGATTTTGAAATCCAAAGGTTTATGTTCAAATTAAACCTACTTTCATGATACTGCCAAATTCAAAGTTTATTGAGAAGTTTGTTCTCCCAAATGAAGAAAATGGCCCCAACCCCTTTAGTTTTGATTCTGTAGAGATCTTTCAAGTCTGAATTTCTTCTTATTAGAAATATTGATCTTTAAAAAACTTCATGATTAATAAATTAGTTTTAATTTGAAGTGTTGAGTTGTTGGCTAAAGTCAAGGTCAATGTAAATAGAGGTGAGCAATAATAAAATAGAGCCTATAAATAAACGTCACCAAAAAATCTTTTATAGAAATTCGACACCGAACTCTACAGTGGATGAACTATTTGGTTGTCATGGTAACCTCCATATCAACCCTCTGTAAATCCCAAAGGAGCAGTATACGGCCACGGTTAGACATATCAAAATTATGAACGTGCCCCATACCTGAAAATCACCTACACATAATACGATCAAGAGAATTCCCACCTAGCTTCGTCTCCAATAAAACCATCACTTGAATATCCTTCTGCTTGTTTTAGGGACTTGTGAAAGCATCTCCATACGGTATAGCTTCCACCTTCGAGCCACCGTATGCACCCCATCTTGTACGGGATGTCGTCCCATAAAGCAACCGATGAGGCAATAGCCGATCGAATCCTCCACCGTGTCAATATCATCGTAGTCAACCTTTATCCTCTCCTTGGTTGGTGGATGTTGTTGTAGGTGTGTCACCTCCTTTGTCTTGCGGTTGTCCTTGAAGAGGCTAGCCTATGACTTCCCTTGTACCTTGGTACGAGTCTTAGTTTCTTCCTTTGCGGGAGCATATGGCTTGTTTTTCCTTCACTAGCATAGCATCGTGATCATTCTGGACGTCCACCACAGAATTATGGTCAGCTACCTCATCCTTTTTTGAGTTCACATCAACCTCCTGCTACTCATCCGGTGTGGTTGACTTTTGTGGAGGGGATAACACCATAGTCATATGTGGACAATGACTAGAAGGCCCGTTGTCATCCACATTTTCTGCCATATTATCAACCGGGACAGCAACACGAGTAGCCACATCATCAGTAGTGTGCACGTCCATGCCAAAAATTAACAATTTCCACCTCATTGTCCTCTTGATGAAGCCCATTGGCTGCCATTTTGACCGCTTCCATGTTGCCAAATCGATGCTCTTCAAATAAGGTAATTTGTAGTTCACGTGTAAGGCTCAAGGGAGAATACTTACGGGGGATTTCAATTCGATTATATCAATTTAAGATAGACATGGGAGTTCTTAGGTCACCAACTATGGAATGAGGGATTTCCAAATCTTTACTTAAGTATGCGGCTTAGTAGATCTTCGCTCCATTGGATGTCAACTCACTTGGTCCAACGGTATGATATCTTGTAAATTAGATAGAGCTATGGTGATTTTTTTTTTTGTTGATGGTAGATTTTGATGCTTATGCGGAGTTCATGGTGCCCAGATGTCTATCGGATCATTCATGTGGTATAGTGCATGCTCTAGCAAAGGATCGAGCAATCAATCGGCCGTTCAAATTTCTTAATATGTGGTCATTGGACAAGGACTTCAAGAAAGTGGTGGAGGAGTCTTGGGTGGCGCCGGTTATAGGGAGTGCTAATGCTCAATTTGTACTCAAGGAGAAACTAAGGTGTTTGAAGGGGCGGTTGAGGGAGTTGAACAAGGAGCAATTTGGCCACATCTCTGAAAAGGCAAGAAGAGCAAACTCTGAGTTGGAGGACATGCAACATGGTATTCTAGAAGGTGGATCTATCCCCCCGGATTATGAAGACATAAGGAGGAAGGCTACACTTCTAGCGGAGGCAGAGAAGCAGTTCTATCAACAAAGGGTGAGCATGTTTATCTAAAGAATGTAGATAAGTGCACAAAATTTTTCCATGATGTGGTAAAGAGAAATAACAAGAGGAACACCATTATTACACTCACTAAACGCAATGGGGACCAAACAACAAGCTTGGGTGAAGTGGCAGATGAGTTTGTGGACTACTTCCATGATTTACTTGGGCAAGCGGCACCGTACGTGTATCCATATGGACAACAATGATTTCACTAGTTGAATGCTAACAAATACTCAAGTTGGTGACTTGATCAGGTCAGTGGGGGTGGAAGAACTCAAAGGAGCACTACACGACATCGGATATGATAAGGCACCGGGTCTGGATGGTTATGGGGCAAAGTTGTCACGACCCAGAAGAGTCCCTACCCGATGAAAATCGGGCAATATCTTCCCTGTACCAGTGACAATATGAATCATGTATACAACACACTCAACCTCAACTAACACGGTCGGAACAAGTACAATAGAGAAAACATCCACAACCACACAGTTTAATATAATACAGCCTCTGGCTGTCAACACAATACGAAATCAAAAATAAACATCCAAACTTAGCTCTTCTATCGTTCGGGCAGACGCGTAGCAAATCATATCAAATGAAGCCCACCGGGGTATGCAAAGGTACTAACCAGTCAAACGCTCAAAGTAGACCATACGAAATCCGCGGTGCAAAAACTAATACATGTCTGGAACAAAGTTTCTAGACAATATAGCAAGAACTAAAAGACAACAAAAATAGAAATCCTTGTGACAAGGGGGGAGGGGCTAGCAACTGAACTCCCTTGACAACTTCAATCTGAAATAAGAACAAATCATCGGGGTGAATTCAATGAACTCAGCGGATATCGGGTAGACATGTATAGTAAGGTATAGCTGTCAGTAATAATCATGTCAGTACAGTCTCCTGAAAACAATAGTAGAGATGCAAAACAGAACTACTGAAGAACTATACTTAGCTGAACCTCCTATCCTGACATAAGAGTGGGAACCATGCAAACAGGTGCAGGGTCGTCAGATCAAATACATAATGTCTCCTGATGTGCATATCAAACATAATGTAGCAACCAAAATGTAGCAAACCACAAACAAATGCAATTCATGCAGTAAGCACATGATGCAATGACATGGTCACCCTTTACGCCAGTCAGCCACCATCACTACGATGGTGAGGTCGATTCAGTAGGGCTATGACAACTGTGCACTCTGCTATCACTGCTCCTGAGTGACAGAGTGGACAGGATGTTGTCAGACTACACCTATCCTCCTAACCCATACTAAGTGGGGGAGCAAAGCTCTCATCTCCCTGTATCATAGTCAAGAGGAGGGATCCATGCCCGCTACCACGCTGCGTCACCGTTACCCATGAGCGGGCGCGTGGAGCCCTGAAAGAGCAACTGCACACACCCTCCTGATGTGCCACTAACTCATGAGTGGTTGTGTGTGCAGATCATGTAATTGACGATGAGCTCAACTATAAAGGAGCCGATGATCGCCAGCATGCAATCATGCAAGATGGTGCATGACACTAATGCATGTAACACCAATCAATATATGCCTCCATATGATATGCACCAATATGAGTCCATATCAATGACCTAAGTATCATAAGTCTAGGTATACATGTAAGGTATATCTAGTAGATAATCGAGTGCCCAGTAATGAATGGTATGTCACTACCTCTATAATCATAAAAACACATGGCAAGTATAAAGATGATATAGAACTAAATGTGTAATAGATAACAATGAAAGCATACAACAGGTATCAGGTAGTGACATACCAAGGGCAGATATAAATATAAAAATTACTGCTAGTTATAGCATACTACGCATATCAATATGACAATATCAAAAAGAGATAAGTCAAGATACCCGCCTCAAAAAGAAGATCATATCAGATATATCCCACATAGTGATACAGTCTCAAACAGTGTCCTGCATCAAAGTATTTTATTTAACTAAATTCATATGAATTACATAGCTAAATAAAATCCCCAAAACTAGTTAGGGAAAACCCTAATCGATATGATCATTAACCCTAACTATTGATTAACACCACTAAATCTAATCCATCGATCAAACTAGGGTTAGCTCCATTAACCCTAATCATTCCACAATTCGGATTAAACCCAACAATCCTTTAATCAATTAACATCGTTAAGACAAAACATGAATTGACCTCCAACAACTCATCAATTTTGGAAGGTTACCTGTTTGTTCACTATTGGAGCACGATCACTGCTGAAATTGTGGCCGAACTAGTGCGATATGGCTATCCAACATGAATAGATGCCCGAAAATTAGCAATCCATCATTGCATCACCTCAATTAGAAGCTAAGGTTAGCGCTTACCTCAGATTTGGCAGCTAAGAAGGTTTTCCTCGCTACCGGAACAGAGATTAGAAAATGGGGCTACGATTTTCCTGCAGAAATCGATCCCTAACTGAGAAATCGATACACACACAACCGTATAGAGTCAAAGCTAAACCAGGGCTTACCTCAGATCTGGCCGGAAGTGACGAGATTGTTGTTCAACCCTTACGGTCAACCATAAGCTAAATGGGTCGGCCGCAGCTAGTCACCGATGACTGTAGCCCCGTCGTGGACCAGATTTGAGCGAGGAAAGGTTGGGATGTGAGGGAGTCAATCTCCGAAAATCATTGGCTGGGACCAAGCTCCGGTGATCATCGATGTGGCGCATCGAGGCAACGAGCGACGATGGAAGCACTCACCTGAGAGGATGAAGATTGGTGTCAGAGCAGTGGAAGATCGACACCCCCTCCTGTGACCGGAGAAGACAGTGGTGCCAGGTCGGGGATGGCGCCGTCAGAGTTCGCAATCGGGGTCAGCGATGCCGTGGATTTGCGATCGCGAGTATGACGCTACGGAGAAGAGGATCGGGGAAGATGAAGTAAGACGTCGCGTGCTCCTTTATTGGCTTCGAGGATGTGCTCGCAGAGTGGAAGAGGAAAGGAGGCGTCACTTCCTTCAGTTGTGCCGAAGACGCGCGACGGGGAGGGGAATATCAACGTGGCTGTGAAGAGAGGAGAAGAGAGATCAGGATTGAAATCGGGGAAAGAATAAAAGAGATTAGGTTTAAATATTCCCAACTTAGTTTAATCAATTAAACCTTAAGTTTAATTTCCCAATCAACTCCCACTTAAATGGGTATTCTAAATAGGCTTTCCTGAAGCCTAATTAGATATCCTTACAGAATCAGTCATACGATCTCTAATTACTTCTTAGAAAATTTTTAAAAATTTCTTAAAATTCCATGAAGGTTATTTGTCCAATAATATTTATTATTTTATCTTTATTTTAGGCTGTATCTTATAGAAGTTCTTTACCTCTACTTGGGATATAGTTGGTTCGGACTTTGTTGCAGTGGTTCAAGAGTTCTTTCAAGAAGGGAGATTGCTAAAACAATGGAACCAATCTTTAATCTCTCTTGTTCCAAATGCAGACCATGCTCTGGGGATTGAGGATTATAGGCACATCTCTTGTTGTAATGTCTTCTACAAGGTGATTGCAAAAGTATTGGTCAGCCGTTTAGCATTGATCTTGGGATACTTGTTGGATCCTGCCCAAGCCGCTTTTGCACAAGGGCGGTCTATTGGGGACAATGTCAACCTCACTCAGGAGCTACTAAGGAAGTATGAAAGAAAAAGAATCTTATCAAGGTGTATGCTCAAGGTGGACTTGAAGAAAGCGTTTGATACGGTTGATTGAGATTTTCTAATGATGGCTCTTGTTGGTTTTGGTTTTCCCCAACAATATTGTAGATGGATTAGAGAATGTGTCACCACAACTTCTTACTCCATATCTCTAAATGGTGGCATTCATGGCTTCTTTTGCAGGCGGCGAGGATTACGGCAAGGTGACCCCTTATCTCTCTTGCTCTTTGGTTTATGTATAGAAGTCATGTCAAAAAGATTGCAGGTGGCCTTTATGAAGTCCTCTTTTTACTTCCATCCCATGTGCAAAGAGGTTGGCATCACTCATCTAGCATACGCCGATGACTTGATGATGTTTGCCCGGGCAGATGAGGCCTCCATCAAGGTGCTAGCGGATTGTTTGGAGCGTTTTGGTGAGGAGTCTGGGCTGAAGGCAAACCCACTGAAATCACACATATATATGGCCGGGGTTGATGGTAGGATGAAAGCTTGGTTGCTTCAGATTATTGGGTTCCAAGAGGGAACGTTCCCCTTCCGAAACTTGGGCATTCCACTTGCGGTGGAGAAATTGAGGATAACTAATTATGGACCTTTGCTTAATGCTATTGGGAGAAAGATATGTTCTTGGCCGAAACACTCTCTTTCATATGCAGGACGGTTGGAGTTAGTACGATTGGTGCTTCAAGGAATGAAGTGTTATTGGCTCTCTATGCTTTCTATTCCCGGTGGTGTTATTGAGAAGATAAAGGTTATGTGTCGGCCATTTGTGTTAACCTCCAAACACCCCCCAATATCATGGGCAACCATTTGTTTTTCTAAAAAAGATGGTGGATATGGTCTTCGAGATCTTCATGCACGGAATTCCGCCTTGCTAAGAAAAACATTATGGGAGATTCAATCAAAGAAGGACTTAGTATGAGTGAGATGGGTGCACCAACACTACATCAATGGTGTGGATTTTTGGCAATGGAAAGTAAAGACTTCGGACTCACCTCTTATTAAAAGACTCATGGATATTCGGTGTAAAATTCTAGAAGGTTCACAAGGTATTGGGAAAGCAAATATGAAATGATTGAGTGGTTTGTGGGTGAAAAGAAAGGGGTTGCAAATGCCTACAAGTTCTTCCAACCAAGGGGGCTAGAGGTGACTTGGGTCCCCACGGTATGGCGACCGGAGATTATGCCAAAGCATCGGTTCATTATGTGGCTTCTAGCGCATCAGAAGCTACGGACGATGGGTAGGATGCCATATGAAGAGAATAAAGCTTGTGTCCTTGCTGGCGGCGGGAGGAGACAAACCAACATTTGTTCTTTTAATGCACTATCTCTTGGGCCCTTTGGGAGAAGGTGAGGTACCGGTTGGAAATTCAACATGAGGCAAGGACGATGGATGAGGTTTTCCAAGTGTTCGGACAACATTATGGTGGGGTAAATTGAAAGATGAAAGCAAGACACCTTGGGGTTTTGTGCATGATCTACGTCTTGTGGGAAGCCCGCATGCAATAGGTGTCGCTATGAGGGGATGTCTCCCGAGGTCGATAGGATGATGCGCAAAATCCAAATATATGTGTTTCATTTTGTGGATTGATGTTGATCATAGTACCTATATTGTGCAGAAATTGGAGCACTTAACCTCAATTATGATCTTTTGGTGGCATAGGCGTGGATGGAGGCGTATGTACTTGGCAACATTTCATGGTCTGTCCATTGATGGCTTTGGTGACTACATGTGGCAGTTTCCTATGTCTTAACCATCGCACCACCTCGACTTTGGTGACAACATGCACGTTGTTTGGGTGTGGATGGAGGACATGTAATTTACTTTGATATATGTATATTGCATGCATGTTTTTGTTATTTGGTGGATGCATGCACGTTGATGTTGTGATGTATATTGTGATGTTCATGGGCATAGGGACGGCATGTCTTGTGATTGATGTAGGGAATGTGTTATGTATGTGAAGTCCATGGGATGTGCATGGATATGGAGAGTACATACTTGTGGGGCGTGGTTGGGGAGTTTACCTCACTTGTAGAGGTAGAAAACCTCCTTGATGATTTATGCTTGTACTTTGATCTCGCTGACGGAGACCATCTCCTAAAGCATTTATAATACATGTACCTATTTCCGTGAATAGAGGTGAAGTTGGGTGATAAATATTTGATGTATACTTATTAATGTGTTAACAACCCGATGTTATGTGAAATCATCTTTCTCATATTATTCTTGATTTTGTATTTTCAAATTAATCATTTGATCATGACATTTTTGAATTTACGTTCGATTTTGGACTCGAACAAACTGACCGGGCTGAACTTCGTGGACTAGATCGAATAGAAATCTAAGAATTGTTCTCAAGGTTGAAAAACTTGAATATGTCCTTAACGAGCCTCTATTGGTGCCCCAGGTCAGTTTTGATGTTATCAACCAAGTTGTGTTAGGTCCTATCGTAATCTAACCTTGTGTCTAAGTGTGCAGGAGCTTAGAAACAGAAGAAGTCGAGCGAAAGATGCGGCGAATGAGAAGGATGGGGCAGAAGAGAGTCGACGGGCTCTGCACATCCGAGGGACGAGAAGCTACAGAAGAGTACACCGACGGAGCGAGAAGGACGCGTACGAATGTCCGAGGGACGAGAAGTCGGGGAGGAAGCTCGCTCGAGGAAGGATAGAACATGGGTTCGGATGAGCCCTATTCAGGATGTCCGAGATCATCCAAGTTACCGGAAGCGACCAGAGATGAAGCTAAAGTCTTCGGGAGCAAGCTGGACGGAACCGGACCAGCCAACACGAAGTTGATTGGTCCGGGTGCCTGGAATTGGTCAGGGGGCCCCGGACCCCTTCGGGCCAAGTCAAGCGTCGTCGCGTACCGGGTCAGACTCCCTAGCGATCCAGGCGCCCGGAACCACCTAGATTTTTGGAGCCATTACAAATAAGGATTGACGCATCCACCTAGACACGCATGGACCTGTCCAGGCTCCCAGAAATGCTTTGAGATAAAGTTTACCAGTGGCTATAAATAGAGCTCTGGTTCACCTTGTTTTCAATAGCACACTTCTGTATAATCTGTTGGATCATTTTTGTATCTGGATGTACGGATGGTTCTTCCTACGACGTTAGTTTTCGCAAGCTGAAATGCAAGTAGGAAAGTAAACATCAAGGAAAGAAATCACAAACCGCTAACTCGTTCGTTTACGAGGTTCGGAGATAACTTGCTCCTACTCCTCAGTGTGTCCGTGAGGTGGACGAATCCTGCGATCATTCGGTGGATCAAACCCCGGACAACTTCCGGCTAAGCACAACCTCCTTGTCGGTGGAGAAACCTCTCAACAACCTCGACCAAGACTCTCATGTGTTTTGGCTTTGTAGACTACCAATCTAGTGCTAACCACACTAGAAATCGTCAACATAAGACAAGCTCCCAAGCTTGGCTTATATAGGCAAAAAGTTGAACACACTCAGCCTTTTGCCCGCCACCAATCGCTTGCTACAAGCACCAGGCAACTGGTCACCCAACGGTCACAAAATAGCTAGCCAAACGGCTAGTTTTGCCCTGCACCAGTCGCCTGGTCCCTATACCAAGTGACTGGTGCACTCGCCTGGTCAAGACTGGTCCACTCGACCAATCTTTCTGTGTGTTTCTATTTTGTGTCATTTTTCACTGACCAGGCGACTGATACAGGCATCAGTCACCTGGTCCAGAGTGTATCTCACATTACACTCTTTCTCTCGACTCTCTTGACCTCCCTTTGCAGCCTTGACCTTTTACTTTCAAGCTATCTTCCTTTGGATTTCATCCCTCGGATGCATACGAGCCCACGGCTCATCTCCTCATGCCATCCTTCGCGTATGCCTTGACTCTCATCCCTCGGATGCACCATCCTTCATGTATGCCTCGAAGTCTGCTTCCCTTGGCCTTATCCTCGTTGTCTCTTCATCCACGATCCCTTGGATGTGCCATCCTTCTCCAAACTCAGGTCGTCAAGCAAAATCTTCCACCATCATTCTAGAGCCGCGCTCCATGGACTTTAAATGTCAAGCCTAATTGGACTTACATGGCTAAGCCTCCATGCTTGGACTTATACAACCAATGACCTACTTGGACTTTACATCTGCATCTGTACACCTGCACACTCCACATGCATATTAGTATAAAATGCAAATCTTAACTTAAACTTTGCCTAAACACTAAAACCTTGGGTCATAATGATTGCTCCAACAATCTCCCCCTTTTTGGTGTTTGGCAACATGTTTAAGTAAGGGAAACATAAACATAATCAAAGCATGCAAATAGATATGCAATCTACTCATGCAAATGAAATGGGACCTAACCCTAGACTCCCCCTACACCTCAGCTCCCCCTTGAGCTTGGTTTTCATTCAAAGGCACACTTAGGTTTCCTACTTAAACCTATCAATTCTCCTCCTTTGCCAATAAACCAAAAAAAAAAAACTCCAACAATCTCCCTATTGTTGAGTTCTAATCCTTCAATGACCACTAAACACTATGTACTAACCCCCCATAAGATTATACATAGGTACTCTTCCTTAATGGTTACAAAACAGGCTAAAAAATATAATTTTCAGCCTGTATCAGTCGCCTGGTTTCTGCACCAAGCGACTGGTACATGATTCTAGCCAAATTTCAGCATTTCCGGCCACTTTCAGAAATGCATTCAAAATTTCATAAACTTCCAAAAATTCCCAAAATTTGTGGATAGATTTGTTTTACTCTTGTCTACTTAGAAAAAATACCTAACAAAATATATCTATCACCATTTCCAAGATAGACATAAAACCCAAAACTATCTAAAAGTTTCAAAAAAAACCTTGACATAAAGTCCTAGTTTTGGTATTCACTTGGTGTGTTTGCCTATACTAAACCACAATGCATCCCTAGCATTGGTTTATATGACATCTACACACCAAAAACCAATTTTCATGTGATATGACCCCAATGTCATATTTTCACACATGATACACACTCAAATTCAATTTACCAAGTTAAAAGTTGAAGTCCACCTTTAACCTTTGGCACACACTCAACCTATCTGCCATAGTTCCCAAAGGCTCCTCATTGAGCTCTCCTTAGAGCTCTTAGCCTTAGCCACCTCCCTAAGTGACTCATCCATAAAGGCTAGACCACTCCTCTCATCCATCATGGATGATTGGCCTACAAACCTTATCTTTTTCACCTTGGACACCTTGTCCTTGGTTACTTTCTTCTTATCCTTGCCATAATCATATGTCACCTTAGCATATGCCTTTTCATTGGCCTTGGATGACTCTCCCCCTTTACTCTTCACAAATGTCACCTTTGCATTTGATTTTTCCTTAGTCTTGGGGGTCCAAGATCGATATCCCAAACCTGATCTATCACCATTGGGTTTCTGGTTTCCCAAAACCATACTCAACCCTCTAGATCTAATAGTGAATCTTTCCATGGTTTTCTCCATTTTATCAAGCTTTGCCTTCTAAGCTTGATTTTCCTTTTCTAGGACTCTAACCCTAGAATTTACATGTCCACCTTGGACATTCCTGGACCTACCCTTTCTAGGCATGTGTCTCCCCTTTTTGAGATTCATGCCTACACTCTCCTTGGGTCTACCTTGTCTAGGTTTAACCATACCATTTGACTTCCTTGGATTATCCATCACATTAACCCTATTTCTATCATGGTATTTTAAACTATAATTATGCATGGCCATACAATATTGAATACAATCATTTCCCCTAGTATGCATGAAAAAAGAATTCTTTAAATTACCATTCAAGTTAGGGTTTACCTCCCTTACCCTTGTAACTCCCCCTTGATGTGAGCTCTTCCTCATATTCTTTTCTCATTTTTATAGATGCTCTAGCTTCTTTAACTCCCCCTTCTTGGGACATTTGTTGTGGAAGTGACCCATCTTCCCACAAGTGAAGCATCTAATTTGCATCCTTTTCTTCTTTTGTGCTTCTTCTTCATCCCTACAACCCATGTTAGTGTTCAAAGAAACTTTGGTGGGTTTAGGGTTTACCTTTCTCTTACCCCAAAGGACATTTCCTCTTGTAATGCCCCTTCTCATTGCACCCGAAGCACACAATGTGGTCCTTGGACTTAGCTTCGCTGGAGGTGCTCATCAAGTTGACTTCTTCCAAGATTTCTTCTTCAATTGTCTTGGAACCTTCTTCAACCCTTGATGAAGTTGACTTTTCTTCCTCATCAACACTTGTGGATGCTACTACTTCATCATCCTTCTCTTCGAAATTAAATTCGGCTCCAATTCCGATTGCTCCTCCACTTGAACTTCTCACCCTTTTTCTTTGAATTGTACC
>JBAMIE010000055.1:1556624-1568030 GCA_037177295.1 Kaempferia parviflora | reverse complement strand
TGGCCAAGTGGGAAAGTTTAAAGTTTAGTGGGAAAGTTTAATTATTTTTATTAATTAACACCATTTTTAACAGCGGATTCCGCTAACCGATTTCTTAGATTGGACAATGAAACGCACATAGACACCGAATTTTAAAAAAATGATGTTAAAATCGCTGTCTATTACCAAAAAACGGCCGGTCATATACACCACCTCAAAACACCGATGTCTATGAGCGCAAATATGCGTTCATATACACTAGATTTTGGAAAAACCGATTTAAAATACTCAAAGACATCAAAAAAAACTTAAACCCGATGTTGTTTCACTGGTGTCTATGAGCATTTTTCTTGTAGTGCTCCCACATGCTTCGCTGCTTGTAGACCTGCGATTAGCGCTTCATACTTAGCTTCATTATTGGTCGTCTGGTAATCCAACCGGATGGACAATTATATTTTATCATCATGAGGTGAGATCATGAGGATGTTGGTACAGTTTTCACTAATAGTCAAACTCTGGTTTTGATGAATGATAAATAGGTTAAAGTTAGAGTATGTGTGATCTAACAAGGTTATAGAGCTTGTAAGTTTTCGATCCGGGACGTTTGACTCCCGGTGTCTCGATCCGGGACGTTCGACTCCTAGTGTTTATGATCCGGAATGTTCGATTCCTAGTGTCGATGATCCGGGATGTCCGATTCCCAGTGTGGGTGATCTGGGATGTCCGATTCCCGATGTCGATAATCCGGATGTTAGATTCCGGTGTCTGAGTTCCGGATATCCGATTCCGGAAGGTAAGTAAGGTAAGTCACTAGAGGAGAGTGACTGTAAGGACGCGTTCCTGTTCGAGGGAACAAGTGAGCGTCAGACCAGCTTAGACCCATTTCAGGATCCTAAGTTGAGTTCTCATTTCTTGACTAAGTTTTGGTCTTGGAGGGACAAAACTTAATTACTACTTTTATTGTGCTAACTCTATTTTGCAGGTTATATCTATTATTCTAACTTTTCTGAATGTAGGAACTAAAAAGTTGGATTTGTTGGTTCTAGGCGCTCGGGAGGGTCCGGGCGCTCAGGATCTTCCGTATCCAGATAAGGCTTTGATGAGGTAGCACGCAATAGTTGGCCAGTACACGTCAGGGCGCCAGGGAGTGGATAAACTCTGAGGATAGAGTTTCGATGAGGAACTGCCATGTCAGCATGCTGGGGGCGTCCGGGAGGGTCCGGGCGCCTGGAATAGCCTTATATAAGTAGTTCGACCAGGAGATTTAAAACATCAATTCGAACAAGTTTCGCTCCTATGTTTTGCTCCGAAAATAACTCTACGATGTCTGAAAGCTCCTCCAATGACCTAGAACGCGATCTTCAATTAATTTAGTCGTCGGTAATTTTAATTTCAATTCTCAGCAGTATACTTAGTTTGTAATATTTGCGAACATATAGAATTTCCCAACGAAGCACTCAGGTGCGGGCCTTCGAGTAGGAGTCGAAGTCAGCTCCGAACAAAGTAAATCCCTTGTGTTATTTTAATTTTTCGTTACGTTTTTTATTCTGAGTTTTACGAACGATATTCACCTCCTCCCTCTATCTTTTCTATCTATCCTACAAAGGACACATATCCCGCTTCCTTGCCGAGTGGACAATCCGTCTATGTAAATCGTCCAGGTCTCCATCAGCTCGAAACCATTTACTTCCGTTATGAAATTAGCTAAGGCTTTTACTTTTATGATCGTCTAGGATTGGTACTGTATGTCGTATTCTCTCAGCTCGGTCGTCTACTTGATGAGGTACTCTGAGGCCTATGGGTTAATCAATACCAGTCCAAGTGAGCTGTTTGTTAGGACGATGATGGTGTATGAGAGGAAGTAAGGGCATCACCTGCGAGCAGCTAAGACAAGCCCATAAGACAACTCTCGAGTGTTGTGTAAGCGCACTCAGTGTTTTTCAATAAATGACTTATAAAATATACGGGTTGTTGCTCATTGCCCTCTTGCCTTACCAAGATAAAGCCAACTGTATTTTTGGTGGAAGACAAGTACATCCATAGTGGTCCACTCATTGCTGGCTTGACGAGTACCGACAAGTTTGAGACATATTCCTTCAGCTCTTCGAATGCTCGGTCACATTTCTCATCCCACTGAAATTTGGTTGCTCTCCATAGATTCTTGAAGAAAGGCAAGCTTCGATCGAGCGACCTGGAGATGAACCTTGATAAAGAGTGATTTGGTTGGTCAGTTTTTGTGCCTCCTTCAGATTGCGGGGCAGAACCATGTCTCTGAGAGCATGCACCTTACCCAGATTCACCTCGATATCCTGCTCGGTCATTATATATCCAAAGAGCTTACCGCTTTTAGCCCTGAACAGACATTGAGGGGGTTGAGCTTCATCCTGTACTGCCTCAGAATCTTACAGGTTTCCTCTATGTTGGTACACATGTCAACCAAGTGGAGTAATTGATCAAGATGTCATCCACGTAAACTTTCATGTTTTTCCCGATCTGCTTTCGGAATACTTTGTTCATCAGTCGTTGGTAAGTGGCTCATGTATTCTTCAGTCCGAATGACATGATGTTATAACAGTATGTTCCTTCAAAAGTAATGAAGCTCACCTTCTCCTAGTCCTCCCTAACCAATGGGACTTGATGGTACCCCTGATAGGCATTCAACATGCATATCATCTTACACCCGGCTACCGATTCCACTACCTGGTCGATCTGATGCAGTAGATAGTAATCATTGGGATACGCTTTATTGAGGTCTCTAAAGTCCACACAAACCCGCTATTTGCCGCCTAACTTGGAGACCAAGACAACGTTAGCAAGCCAGCTCGGGAATTGGACTTCCCAAATATACCCAGCTTCAAGTAGCTACTCCACCTTGGCCAGGATGACCTTGTTCTGTTCAATGCCAAAGTCCCTCTTTTTCTGCTTGACTGGGTGAGTATCTGGGAAGATATGTTTGTCATGCTTCATCACAGTCGGGGAGAGGCCTTTGATCTCTCTGGGTGACCACACGAACATGTCCCAATTGCGTACTAAACAGACCACCAACTCGGCCTTAAGCTCAAGCTCTAGATCAGATGCTATCTGAGTTATGGCCTCCGGCCACTCGGGATGGATCTGAAGCTCCTCTTTTTCTTCATAAACAAGGGTAAGCGGTTCTTTATGGATGACGTTTACCTCGATCTGCTGACTTTTCCAAGTGGCTGGGCTTCCATTATGACTACTTTCACATAACACTTGTGTGCAGTCAACTGATTTCCCTTAACCTCCTCGACCCGGTCGTCTATAGGAAACTTAATATTCTTACAGAATATAGAGATGACTACCTAGAACTTATTGAAGGTCGGTCAACCCAGGATCACATTATAGGTCGAGGGTGCGTCAACCACGATGAAGGTCGACCTTCTAGTCCTCACTAACAGCTCCTCTCCCCGTGATATGACCAATTGAATCTAACCGAGCGACCTCACCTCATTCCTGATGAAGCTGAATAGTGGGGTAGGGGTGGGTATAATTCGGTTAAAATTGAAAAAATCGGCCGAACCGAATAAAACTGATTTTTGCGGTTTGATTTTTTTGATTTTCAGCCAGTTTCGGTTTAAATTTTTAAAATTTTGGTTATTCGGTTTGATTTTTGATTTTGGCTCTAAAAAAATTGAAAAAACTGAACCGGCCGTATTATACTTAAAATATGATTTTTATGGATATTGGGTCATACAAATGTAACGAGGCATTAATCTTTTTTAATTTTTTTACTTATCATTTTATATATTTACTTATTGTTACGTTATAACAAAATTTTAGTATTACTCTTTATATTTTGGTTTTCATTTCAGTTTTAAATTCATAACTATCTTAATAAATTGATAGTTTTTCTTTATCTCTAAACTAATATTTGTAGTCACACAAAAATCATATATAACCGACCGTAAAAACTAAACCGTATTAAAAAAAACCGGACCGAACCGAAATAAAATGATTTGATTTTGGATTAGAAATTTTTAAAACTGAAACCGAAAAAGTCAAACCGTAGTAGAGTAAAACCGAACCAAACCGATACTCACCCCTAATATTTCGAACAAGTTTGACTAGGGTTTAATTTTTGAGTTTGGTTAGCAAAGGTTATTTCACTCTGCATTCTTAGATGAAGATAAGTATCGATTTTTAGGAAAAGTATTTAATCCTGGAATGAACTTTGCGAAAATTGATCTCGTTTAGATGTGTTATCAAACTAACTTAATAATACAAACTTATTTTATTTATTTAACATGGTAATAAAAATTGTACTAATGAACATTGTTTACAAATATCAACACAATGAATAAATATATTCAAATTTATTCATCTAATGAATTATTCAAATAATTACCAAGTCAAACGCCAAACTTATTCACGCACATAAACGTTCGATTCATTTACAATTTTATCCGGCACGTTTGGGATATGTAACGAGAGCACAACGTTGTTACCTTCTTGTTGATCTTGAGCCAATTCAACACCCAGCTTTGGATAAACAGGCTCGTTCACTTAACTGATAAGTAGAAGGTCATGCCAGCATCGATCCCAGCCGACTTCAGATGCACTAGTCAAATACGGGCAACGCTTTGTTGGAGGTACATATGATCGGCCTTGCTCATAAAGAGATCATGGAATCCACCAGGAGCTCAATTGAACCGGCCAAATGAAGACCATGAGAAGACCCTAGGTAGGGCCCGAATTCTAGGAGAATAACTAGGGAGTGATTAGCCTGTGGATTAGATTTTAACTTCCATGTTAAGGCACTTTCATACAAGGAAGCAACACTGTTGGTTAAGCAGGCAACAAAGTTCTTTGATAAATTTTGCAATGGGAGTAGATATAAAAGAAACGAAACGAGTTCAATAGGATGAACCCGGCATATCATATGAGAACCACCAAAACTTTAAGGGTAAGATACATGAATTGAGACTTCCTCAAAATATTTGACAGTACGATGATACCTATAAGCTAGCAACTTTGCCAATATCATGATACCTCATAATAACATATCAACCTGGTTCTTCTCGCAAAACCCTCTTCAGCTACTAGAAATTGGAGCAGGAAAATTGGTGTCAACCGAACGGCTAACAGAATGAGTATCCAAGTATAACACGAGGGGTATTATAATGCCAGACTAACCTGGATACAAAAAATTGAGTCAATTCGGATAGTTTGCCTTTTTGATGAACTTATTCCGATTTCCAGACCTTGCATCTAAACTCCAGGGTTCAATACTTCATCCGCGCCAGGTGCTACTACATCGTGGCCTGACTCTGTGGAATAGAAGGACCAAACCGACACACAATTCTCGTTGCCTGGAATCCACAGAAATGAAAAGTTTTAGCCTGAATAAAAGATGATATCGGTGGTTTAGAGATTGTCATCTTAGCAGGCCACATCAATTGTCCACTGTTATGTCCTTTATTCAATTGGATGAGTATCGGCAATCAGGATCATGTTGTTCAAATAGCTTTGAACATATGAATATCATTCCTAACATATTTTCTCTCATCTTGTCATATAATAGATTGTTTATTTGATCCTTTCGAGTAAGTTCAAAAGCATCCACCTGAACTCTCGAAGGCATTTAGATTTTAGACTTTAGCTGCAAATCCATATTACGAGAGGCATGGTTAGAAGATTAATAATACCTTTCAAGCTTGAATTCTCTTCAACATTGTCCAGTAAATCAAATCTTCGGTTACCAGAAGATGATGCAACAAGTGATTGAGATGGATGAAAAGAGAAACCATTGACCGTATCTAGATAAGAATATTAAGCATAAGGAAACATAAGGAAATAAAACAGTGGGAAAATTTGGTTGTTTCCTTTTATTTTCAGAAAATAAAATTTAAAATCCAAAATTAAAACAAATATTTATCATGTATATTTTCACACCAAATTCTAAATTCCGTTTTATGAAAATGAAAATGAATATTGAATGAAAAAAAAAAAAACTTTCAGCAAACAAGTATGTGGCCAAAAAACAAAATGAAATGTATACCAGATGCAGCTTGAAAGCTCGCCGCCCACTCGCCAGTTTGAAGGTCATATATGTGAACTAGACCATCCTGTCAGTAGCCAGAAGTCAATTATTATTTGAAAGTGTTCCATTTTATCCCTGGCAGTTTACCTCCTTTTCGAAATCCCCCTTCTAGTTTCAAAATATCTTAGAGATATTTGAACTCTTATCGATTCATCCCTTAATCATAAACACCATCACTTTATCTTGGCTGACATGGCATGTGTATGCCACGCCTCTTTTCCATTGATGATGTTAATGACTAGTGTGAAATGACAGAGTTTGAAAACTCTTGGATACTCCAAAGAGCATTTTGAAAAGGAAGGCAAACTTCAAGAAGATAAAATGAAAATTTCCTTTATTATTTGGATTTTATAAACTACATAATACTTGTGAACATATAAAGAATACCTCTCCTCCTGTACCGAGGTGTCTACCACAGGGTTCGATATCAAATGATATTCGTTGGTTGGTGTGCTCAGATGATCTATATAGTCTGAAAGGACACATGAAAAGCTCATGATGGTTTGTCTACATTGTATGAGAAAAAAACTACATTCATCTATTCTGCAAGAAAAATCACATGACTCTGTCCTGAGAACAAACAGTGAAAAATATGTTAATGTGTTGATTTGGATAGTAGTACTTTTAGTTCATCTTTTCTAGTAATCTCCCATGTTTATTTAACATTCTCATCATTCCTAAGTGACTTTTTTCTTGCTTGAGTTATGATTGTACGTGACACACACACACACATACATATCTATGACAAAATAGTACACAACCACTGTATTACTTAAACTTGAGTACAAGTATATCTAATACGGTTATTTCTACAAAAAAAAAAAAAAAAATGCATGTGATCAGTAGGAATGCGATGTACATTCAGAGTGTATGTCGATGGTGAAGTATCAGTGTAAGTGTCATATGGTTATCGAGAGAATAGATGAATATATATCATAGCTCGGCAATTACATAAGAGTATATAAGCTCCTCTATTTTAATCATTTGCTGTTTATCCTATTAATAATATTTCCTGAAGGGTACATGACAATTATACTACTCAGACTTGAGAGCAAGTTACTGCAATGAATGAGAATCCAAAAAATGCGACACAATTGTCTCCACAACTTTTTATGCGTGCTTAACATATGTAAGTGTCCAGGTGGAGAGACCGTGCTGGAGTATTGATGTTGAAAAAAAGTATTTACGAGATAGATGAAAAATCCTACCATATCACAACGATCACATGAAAAAGTAGAAGCTCCTATTCCCACATTATCCTATTCATAGTATCTTCATTCATCTCTCTTTATTGATAAATTTAAGATATTTAAGTCTATATACAAGAAGAATTCTGTGTCAATAAATTATAAATAGTTTTTCTTACTTTAATTATAACATGAAAGGACTCAAATGAAACTAATCGATAAATTTCACAACAAAACCTCCTTCGTGCAAGACAAGAAAAGATGATAAGGACTTACTGGTATACAATCCCAACAGTATTGCGAATATCCCAGCACAATATATATGGATCCTGGCAGCACCGGACATAAATAACAGGTTTTGAAAATGTGAAGAAAATCACAGATCAATGAAATAATATAAATTGTATAAACAATAGGTTTAATATCAGCTTGTACTAAACATACAAACATACACACACACACAAAACTATAGTATATAAATATAGTGGCATCATTATAAATATGTTGAAGATGCAGCTAGAAGAAGAAAAGAACTGCAGAAAAAAGGCCTATGTAGATCAGACTCGAAAGTACTAGTTCATGGCAGTCTGAAGATTTGGTTCACTGTCCGTGACAGATGTTTTATTTTGAGAATGAGGCAATAGGTTTAATACAACAAACCAAAAAATAGGCATATTATTCTGAACATAAATTAAGCACAAAGAAATTTTATAAAGGATATTAAAATAGAAGAAAACAGATTTTCATTAGAAAGAATGAATATTTGACAGGAGGTAGAATGTCAATCATTCTAAATGCTGATTGTGTAGCTTCTTGTTAACAACCACATGTAACTAATCTCCCATCCTATTATAAAAACACTTAAATCATCATCCATAATATTGTTGGTTAATAAAATCCTAGGCATGTAATAAATAACATGATATTTTGGAAACGCCTGGGAATCCTTTATTTGTTTCGTTAAGATGGTTAGCTCCAAAAAAATTTAAAAAATTGAACCAAGTATCAGCACATATGATCCGTAGCTCAATTCAGAGCAATACATCATGCATGATAGAGAGTAGTAGAAAAAGGATGATTTGAGTGGAATTGCCCACAATGCAATTCATCAAATATATTGGAAACTAATGGATGATCATACTTTGCAAATCACAGTTATAACATAACAGGTATATGCATATTGTCAAGATGTAATATACCTTCCTCCCTCCTGTATAGAGATAGTATCCATCTTTTGAGAATTGTACCTGAAAATATAATTGCCATCAACAATTGTCAGAGGTGTTTAAGTAATTGCATAGTCCTACTAACCTGTGTAACACCCCCTAGTTGACCATGTAGTACATATAGCAATTCCATATTATCCTCAGAGTAGATAGCAGTGGTCTGGCTGTAAGAGCCAATAGCAATCATCCCATTGTGAGTAGGAGAAAAGGCAATAGAAGATACAATGCCTGAAGAATAAAGTAACAAGAAAACATTGACATCTCAAGAATTATATATTAGAAATATAGGTGCTGGAAGAGCAAAAAAAATTAAAAGCCAAACAAAAATGCCCCCATAAAAAACAAAGGGGCACATGATAAAAACACAAAAAAGGAATAGGCAGATGACCTAAAATCTCTAATCAACTTAAATGTTGTTAATAAAAAACAAAAAGTCATGAGGAAAAAATATGACTCAGGTTCATTGAGTGGATGAAATATAACCATAGGAAAGGAATGAGATGAAAAATTAGACTCAAAGAAGCTTCTCTGAACCAGCTCTTGCACACATCCCTTAATGGTCAAAACATACAATGTTATGACCTACTTTAAGTGGCATACTTTAGTCCGAATTCGAAATTTACTAATTATATTTAACTTTAATAGGAGTTTGTTTCATTATGTTATCCATTCGAAGGATTAGATGATATTGGATCTAACTCATTTATGACCATCATCAGCTTGACCTGATATCTTTTTACTTGCCATGAGTATGCTCACACTCATTTCATCTGGATGCAGAGAGCACTATCAAAGACATTAGCTACATATACCAATTACTATTTCAACAAGAAAATCAATCATTACTAAATTAGTAAGACAGCATGGAGATGAACACTGTTGACCAGTTGAGAGGTGGCAGAAAATGTGTGCTTATAGACATGAGATAAACACAAGCATATACCAACAAAAATAAAAGCGCACACACAAACTCTCGATCAATTTTGAATTACCTGATGGGCCATTACCTGCAAAGCAACCACATACCAAAGATTGTCCTAGTATTTTAGAAAGATTACCTGATGGGCCATTATTTCCTTTATGCAGAGAATATTGCTGAAAATCACGACCAGGGCGATGCACATCAAACACTCTTAAGGATTTATTATATCCAGCAAAAAGCCTATAGGAGGAAAAGATTTTGATTCTGTAACAATGAAGGGGTAGTAAATGGAAGTATTTCTCTATATATAATATACAGAATATATACTTTGATCCTGAAGTATTGAAAGAAATTGAAAGGGCAGCTGCTATCTCATCCATGGCATCATACGCTCGATAAGTGCAACGAAGCTGTCAATTATCAACAGGAAAGACAAATGAATAAACAACATGTCCGCATCATGTCAAACGGAGCAGCAGAACAGCTCATATGAGTTGAAAAACACCTGACCGGAACTAGCATCCCACAAATGAATTGGGTGGTCGCGAGTGGTACTGGCAAATACACAGCTCGCAGGATCTGAAATTGTTAATTAAACCTTGGTGAATTTATCCTTAGTACAGTAATCATCCCAACAATAAGTCAAGAAACCAGTAAGAAGATTGACACCTGATGCAGACATGTAAGGGAACCAACAGAAGTCGTAGACACTCTCCGCTTCCCTCACAATGAGACTTGAACCATACGAATCTACTCCAACAATCACCAGGAAGTATCAAATCGTGAAAAAAAAACATAGCAAACTGAATTCGTTGATCATGTTCCTAGCATGCACCGACATCAATACCTTGCCCGTCAATCCCAGCAGCAGAAGGCTCCACGTTATCAGCAATAAAAGCATCCTCCGGTCTATTTGGATAAAAGGCATCATGATGAGAAATTTGTCGAAGAAAAGGTAGCTGGCACTTACAAGTAGAACAGACGCAGGGAGTTGTCGTCAGAGCCGGTGAGGAAGCAGGAACCATCGGGAGACCACTTGACCCCTTTCAGGAAGTTCGCGCCAGGGTTTGAGCCGTCCTGGAACTGACGGCAGAAGTGGTAGAGTCGGCGAGGGGCCTGATCGAACCTAAACACTGGCCACTGGCAGCACCACGCCGCTTCCCGTTCGATCGCTTCTTCTACTCCCGCTTCCACTTCTCCTTCCTCCTCCGCAGCCGCCGGCAGCTGCTCGACGCCCGTAACCTCCAGCGCCAGAGTCATGGAGCTTCAGCCAGAGAATCGAGCGATTTTGAAAAATAAAGCCCTAATTTCGAAAGAGAGCTGTGCTCAGCTCTGTTTACTCTCGCGGACGGATAAAAGGAGGGAAAAGAACAAATCAATGAAAAATTAAATTAAAAAAAAAAAGTAGGAAGTAGGGGACTGAACCGAGAATCGAATTAATTAAAATCAAATCTACGCAATTTTTTTTAATAAATCAAACTAATATATATCAATTAATTAAATTAATTTTTAAATTAATCAAATTTTTTTATTAGTAGTGACTAATAAATATATAGACAATTAATTGTATGGATAGATTTCTGAATTTATTGTGTTTAATTTGTGGATCAATAGTTAACGGATGATAATGATCTATTATTGTTGACAGTTTAATTTACTTGATTTATGAAATTTACACGGATAAAACTGTGAAAAAATGGATTTACAATAAATAAATTTTTAAATTAATTGAATCAAAATTTTAAAATAATGAAGAGTATAAATTTACGATGTTGCGTCATCTGCCGATCCATATGTGCTTCTTTATCTCGATGGAATAATGAATAGTACAAACAGTGGAGTTCAAAATAATTACCACTAAAATTAATCAGATTGAAAGATTTAGATTAAAAAAAAAATAACAATAATAATAATAATAATAATAATAATAATAATAATAATAATAATAATAATAATCTTACTATCTTACTATATTATTAAGAATCTGACCCTAATACTAACGATTTTCTAATTAATTTGGTGAAACCTCCG
>JBAMIE010000055.1:1522127-1532656 GCA_037177295.1 Kaempferia parviflora | reverse complement strand
CTAGATCAAGATAATATTTGTCCTGAAAAGTAAATACATTCTTCTACTTGATCTTATAAAAAAGGAGCTGTGAAAAATGCTGGCTTGTCATTAATTTGGTCTATTTAATCTAAAACATCATAAACAGATAGAGTGTATGTCTTCAGATTTCCTCACAACTCTGACATTTTTCTAGACCTTCCTTTAGTATGTTCAAAATGAAACTTATACTACATGGGAAGGTGTTATATTTGAAAAATGTCATGTGGGTGAAATTGATGGAATTGTACCTCTTGTCTTTCAATGAAACCTTGCTGCTTCAGGTCATATAACTTGAACGAGACTGCAATTACAGGATAAATGTCATGAAAATTCCATATAATCAAGAAACATTTTTTCATCAACAGAAATTGATTAGTTTTGATCAAAATATAATGGTTAAATTTAGGCAGGACCATAATACATATGTAAAATGAATTTAGTAAACACAATTGCCAATAACTAAACAAAGGTGATGATTGACTAATCACGAGCATACCACTAGTGTGGGATTTAGACAACCAGTAACTAAGAAATGTCGATAGCATTTTAGCACATTGCTGGGACAATTTAAATTTCATAATCAGAACTACAACAATGCACCATTCAACACAAACTTCCCATTGTCCTAGAAAGTGTGAATTATGGAAAAAAAAAGGGCGGGCCTGCTTTAACTAAAGGGACAGATGGTACCATGACTGGAACCTCTTGTTTCAGAGAGTGAATCCATCAAACTTAATCAATCATTAACTAACAACCTAAATGTGGAAGGCTTTGTAAGGGAGATGCAGAAGTAATACATTAAGATCAATTATGGGTTCAGGGTCTTTTATTTTCATTTGCATCTGTTATTTTGGCACAAATTTTTTGTTCTTAAAAGTAACAATTTGAAAAGGTGCAATAGTCCAAAATAAATTTCTAGGTGTGGGGATCTCTTAACATAAGTTGGTAAAAGGTGCCAAATTTTTGACAATCCATATATACAAAAAGAAGCTTGCTTATAGTTTGAAACTTTGAATAACACAATATAATAAATGTTAAGTATATTATTAACAGATAGTATCAAGATATCAAATTATGGGAATTTCATAAAGTGCATATAATAGTAAGAACTAACCAGTTATATTACAATGAAATAAGAAACAAGAGGATGCAACAAACAAACTGGTCAAGACTATACCATCCATTTTACTCATAAAAATGAATAAACAATGAAATCAGAGGCATACAATCAATTTTGTCATCAATAGGAGCATTAGGATGGAAGACAGATAGTGCGCGTGCAAACTCTTCAAATCCTAGAATTCCATTGTGCTTTGTGTCAAATAAGTCAAACACCTGCAAATTTAAAAAAAAATAAAAATTCAAGACTGTAGATCATAAACTAAACTGAAAGAAATTAAGTGGTATCCAAAGATAGCCCTGAGATGGAAACAATTAAGGGAATCCACAGCACCTCATTATTAGTTCGCAGGAACCTAAAATTGAAAATAGAGGGCTACTACTAGTTTGAAAAACCATTTCATGGCTCATGCAAAATTTGGAAGAACCAAAAATTTTTGGTTCATAAGATTTTCAAGCTTAATGGCACAAACTGCCCACCTTATTTTGTTTCTCTTTTGTTCGAACCATCTAAGTTGTTTGCAATGATGCAAAAATAGATGATGCATACGCATGGTAAATCTTGAGTTATCTGAAATTACAAACAGCTTAATCTTTCCAGTAAAAGAAATATATATATTTGGTGCATCTCCCTCCAATACATAAATATGTGAACAACAATAAACAAATTGTACTTAAGCATCGAAAATCTAGATCCCTCATTTTTGTGATTAATTTAACTCAAATCACAATCCACACACGCATGAAGAGAGAAAGAGACCCGATCAGCGAATAAGCTCTCCTTCTTTCTAGTCTTGAATAGTGCCAGCTGAAATTCTTCCTGCATGATAGCAAAACATGTTTTAAGTCTTGAAGATCCAATGATGCAAATGAACATAAAATAGGATCATTCCTAGAATTCTAGAAAGGGGTAGTCCTCTACCGTTTAAGATAAATGTGATTATCGAAGCTCTTCTGAGTAAGAGGATGAATAGTATAGAGTCCTATGCATTTAGCATGCTACAAAACATATGATATCTTGACTACAGCTCATTAATCAGACTAGGGAAATGAGAATAATTACGCCTAGTACCTTATTGATTAGTCCATCATCAATCACAGCACTACTAATCTTTTTGAATAGCTCATATAATGCTTCTATTTCACTTACACTAACTGCAAAATGAACAAGCACACCTTTAGCTAGAATTGAATGACAAATAACAATGATGACAAGTAAAGGATGTATCCAACAGTCAATAATAGCAATTTCAAACCAAAACTGCTAAAAATAACAAAAATTGAAAAAAGAATATATAAGAAACTGATAAGGTCATGTAAGAAACTAGTAGCTATTGCAAAATCTTGCATATATACATCTCTAGGTACATACACACTGTTTCCCTAGCTAACCATTCTGGATCCTTGAGTTCTTTGGACTGGTACAAATCAAGATCACAGCACTTTCCTAGGACAGCAATGAAATGCTCGAACCATTCTAGGCACTGCAACATGATATCTTCTAGCTGTTAGCACGCTCCATACCTGTAATTTGACAAGGCAAAAGTAATTAAAATATTCCTGGTACTTTAGGGGAAATAGAAAAACATCATATATTGCTAGAACAACCTTTTCCACATTTTATATTGCATTGTAGTTCAAGCTCACGAGTAACAAGATGCAATCAAACCAGAATCTGAAAAGAGAAAATCCATTAGGTCATAAACTGAGGTTCAAGAAATCTGGATGCAACAAAGATGCAGGATCTTCTCTGGTGTAACATCAGGGGTAGGAAGAAAATAATGTAACATCAGGATCTTCTCTGGTGTTCATATTTCTTGACTTTATTATGATTAAATATCCACAATTATTATTAACGACTATATTTATATTGGTCAATGAAGAGACAATTCTGGTTTGGTGCATGCCCACGGAGAAAAAAACTCCTCCTACCTCTAGCTACTAGGCGGTTGGCTATAAGCTAACCCTGTGATTTACCTCCCTTCACATAACCTGAGGAAGGGCTATGAGGGGCAACTAGGGTGAGCATAATCACCTTTTGCTACAATGAAAAGATAATTCACATATTCATGCAATATGACAATGAATAATTTAGAGGAAGATGAAAATTTTATTTTCATATTCATGCAATATGAGAATGAAGGGATTGAATTAAGAGACATTTGAATGTACACATTGACGGAATGTGTAAATGAAAGGTTACAAAATGGTCCTCCCTCTACCCTATATAGGCCTTTGCTACATCAAAGAGGCTAAGCAAGAAGAGAGGTCAAGAGGGAGAAATACAATTGTCTTAAGGGGCTCTAGTTTCTTCATACTCTAAGGTCATCATGAACCAAGGTACGTTTTACTTTAAGTATTGAAAATCATTTAGTTCAAAATCTTGGGCATTAAGGAATACGCAATATGAGAAACTTAATTTGCATATGCATATTCATGTTGATAAAGATATATGTTATTCTAACACCATTGACGGATTGAAAGGCAAAATTTTCATATTAAAAATACCCACACGCAGATCCATCATATGCTCATTAAGAATCGAAACACGTTATCCTATCTTTCGTTAATTTCCTGCCCGTTTCAAGGAAAAATTGAGCCTTTTCTCCTCAGATTCACAGAAAAATTATCAAGCAAATTAGTTTCGACATAATTTTATTAGCAACCACGGATATTATTTCACCACAGCACGAGAGCATGATATGATCCCCACGAAGAAAAATGAAACAATACGGGAGAATGGGTCAAGTAAGGGTGGGCATCTGCGCCCAACCTCGAATCAACCAAGGTATCGCAGCTGGGAAACCAGGGAACCCATATAAAAAGGACCTTCTTTTCACGAAGAACCACGGTTCTCAACAGTGAGGAGCGTATGATAAAGCTACCTGATCTGAAGCCGACGGCATCGCTGGCTATCCTCCTCCCAGCTCCGATCAGGAGGGCAGAGGGGAATACTAATAATAGAAGAACCGGTGGAAGAGGGAAACAGAGATGCGAATCAAAAGAGATGGGAAGAAAAAAACAAAACTGGCAGACGGATTACGTGTGCAGCTGATATTATTTTGTATTGTTTACATTTATTTTGTAATGTTTCATTGAATGTCCATATCTGGCATTTTAAAATTTTATATAAAAATATTCTTGACATTACAAAATTTAGTTATTTTTTAAATAT
The DNA here is from genome assembly GCA_037177295.1 of Kaempferia parviflora. Lineage (NCBI taxonomy): Eukaryota > Viridiplantae > Streptophyta > Magnoliopsida > Zingiberales > Zingiberaceae > Kaempferia > Kaempferia parviflora. The sequence goes on along the minus strand of JBAMIE010000055.1, from coordinate 1,528,341 downwards.
CTTACACAATTTTAAAAGTATTCTCCAAATTTATGACAATAAAATCGATATAAAATTCGAGTTTACACGAGTAAAAATATTAACAAAAAATCATCCACAGTCCTACTATGAGAGGAAAAAGCAATATCGTTCACACCAAGTAATTCAAAATCATCGGCCACACATTTATTTGTAGTTAAATACAAATAGGTAAATCAAAGCTATTTTATTCTAATGTAGCTGTGTTTTGTATTGGGGGGATAGTATAATTTAAATTATTTTGGCTCACTTATTTTTTGGATTTTTTTTTAAACTAAAAACAGATTTTTAAATTAAAAAATTTTAAATATTCCTTGAAACTCGAAGTTTTTTTTTTTTTTTGAATGAATTATTTTGAATCCTTAAAAACAATTATGTACTTTTAAAAACGGAGCCTTTAGTACAATTTAAATTATTTTGGCTCACTTATTTTTTGGATTTTTTAAAACTCAAAACAGATTTTTAAACTCAAAAATTTTAAATATTCCTTGAAACTAGAAGTGTTTCTGTAAATGAATTATTTTGAATCCTTAAAAATAATTATGTACTTTTAAAATATTTTTAACTAAAAATTGAAATGTTTTTTATAAGACAGTCTTTGGTGTGTGTATTATTATACATGTATATAATAATTTATTTTTGGTCTTTAGTTTTTTATTACATTTTTTTATGGATACTGCCATTTTTGTGAAAATAAGAAATTATGTAGAAATTTGTAGGAGCTTCATATAGAATATAAGGCCTTTTTAATTGAGAAAAAAAAGCTATCTTGAGTTGCATAAGTGATTTGGGATTTAAAAACACTCACGGAAACCTCAATCATGCCCAAAAATAATTTATTTAGAATTTTAAAAAGTAATAATTATAGTCTGAAAGTTTCCAAAAATTATTTATATTTTTAGTTAAAAATATACATCTACGAGTTTTTTTTTATTATTTGTAAAGATTCTTAATGATCATCTACGAGTTTTTTTTATTTGTTAAAAATTATAAAATTTTAATCTTAATTTTTTTTGATATAAAATGGTTTTAAATAATCTTATTTTTTTTAATTAAGGAAATGACCAAATTAGTCATCTAAGGAAGAAATTAAAATAAAGTAAGGATACATATAAAAAGTTAAATTATATTTTCATAAAAAAATATATACGCATTGAATTAAATAGATAATGACCTCTCTTTTTTATTTTTTCATAAAATAATTTAAATTATTCCAGTCCTTTGGTTTTTCTAATTTATACTAAATCTATAGTTGAGTAAGATTAGATCAAATTAAGAGCAGTCAATAGGCACATTAATTAATACATATTAACATCATCCCTTAATGTATACATATGAGTGCAAATTGTTTAACAGAAACAAAGGATTGAACCATGGAAAACAAAAATACACAAAAATATCAACATGTAATCCAGATCATTTTCTTCTTCATCCCAGCTTTTCTTCTGCAAATGCCTCTCAGTCAAGCCATTTATCCTTCACTCAGCTGCTTCTGCAAATCTGCAAATGAAGACTGCCAAATGGTTTCTGCTGCAATATCTATCAATTTTTGTTTGCTAAAAATAACATAAATCCAGCATGCATGTATGCATATCTAATACCGTCACAGGCTTCCTTCCTCATTGTTCTGCCGGTGCCATGCAGCAAAACCATTTCTTCTGCTATCGCAATGAGATGATTAATTAGCAAATGTAAATGATCAGATATATATATTATATTGAAATCTATACGAGTAAATTATCATCATGTAGATCTTACAGCATGTGGCTTGGAAGTATAAGGTCCTTGTTTAAAAGCCATCTCCTCCTTGCTAGATTTGCTCTGTTCGTTAGTATTGCCACTTGTTTTCCTCTCATCTCGAGCTTTGTTAAAGATCACAGTGAAACCCTCTGCAGAAGCAGGATCATTGACATCCCACTCGCCAAATTTGGGCAGAGGACGACCCTTGTCCTGTCCAAGTCAAAGAATTAAACACATAATTCTAAAACTTATTATATCATGTTTCTAGTGCAAATTAGAGGCGCGTTAACGTATAAAATTATGAAGATTTCTTGTACGATCGAGAAAATATACTGGAAAACAGAAGTTTGGATCTATCTATCATCCATTAGCTGAACAGCGAGGTAAAAGAAGAGAGAGAGAAAAAAAAAAACCAGAAACTATTAAAACAAAATTAAGGTGCTGAATATAAACGTAACGAGACTTACAGTCATTCTCCTTTCGAGAAATCGAGAGGAGGAAATGAAGAGGAGAGAGAGGCGGCGGCAGCTGAGGAGGAGATGGGAAGGAGAGAAACAATAAGGGAGATGGTTCAACAAATTACGCCAAACGAGGGGCATATTTATAGTTCGTGAAACTGTTGATAGGCCGCCATTAACGGGAGACACAAATAGCCATCCAAGAAGATGAGTTTAATTAGTTAATTAAAACTCTTTCTTTTATTTTTTGTTTTGGAAAAAAAATATTGAATTAAATTAAAACGCATCTTGATTATTGGTTTGGTTCTATTGCAAAATTTATTTTGTCTCAATTTGGCCTTGGTTTCAATCAACAAAAATAGATGTCTATTAAAAGTCTAGGTATATTTTTGCAATTGATTTTAATTATAAATATCAAATGGAATGTAATTTATGGTTTTTAGACCTACTAATATCTTTCAACTTTTTTTCATAAAAATAATTCAAATAAATTCTGCGAGTTTTTTTTTTTTTTTAATAATGTGATCATAAGTTGAGGATAGCCATAAAACTAGAAGTAGAGGGAAATATACACGTGTGAGTACTCAAGCATATCGTGAAGCAGTTAAGGCAACTGAGCAGATTGAATCTCCTGCAATTGATTTTGTTAAACCTAGTGACTTTCAAAGTGCAGCCCTAAGTGTTGCTATTCTTAAGCAAAATAATACACAGATACAACTATTATCCCAAATTACAGAAAGTCTATCAATTATTCAGGACGACATTAAAACTTTGGTGGAACAAACAAAAGGAGGTGTTGTAACAATCACTATCCAAGACGAGCTTGTAGAAAAATTAAAAAATTTATCTATTGGCTACTCTGAGAAACCAAAGGAAGGAAAAAGTACGCTTCGGGTATTTTCTGATCCCTATAAAATATTGAAAGAAGAGCAGGATAAATTAAAGAAATGACAACCCGAGCTACTTCTTCACAAACTCAAGCAACAGCCGAAGAAAGACCTGCTACACCCCTGCTGGAAGATCAAATAAGAGAATATCGGCAAAGTCAAAGGCGACTCCATAATCTTCAGCGAACAACCCAAAGGTTACGAAGAAGAATAACAGGAGGATCTACTCCTGAGCATACTCTGGAGCAACAAATCGACCCACAAGAACAATTACAATTGTCAATGCAAGAAAGAGCTTTAATAGTCCCAGCTGAGGTTCTTTATCATTCCCGAAGAGATGATGCTCATCATAGGGTCTATGTACATAAATTTGAAGAAGCAATATATATTTGCCATTTCAGATTGAAGAACTAGCAAATTTATCATTTAGTCAACCATTAGTAAATATTACAGGTTACATTCTGGGAGCTTTGCTATTTATACTGGCTGGTGTCGGAGTCAAAATCCACGAAATATCCCAGCATCTTTAACAGATTATATATTGAAGAATCTCATTAACTTAACACTATACGAGCTGAAAAATAAGTTGCTTTGTTTTTTTTAGAGGAAGAACAAAATCTTTACATCTTGTAGATTTGATGCGTAATGTGCATCCTGATGCAGTATCAATTTAATGCAATTTGACCAAAATGTGGACTGGTATATCAGACCAGCAGTCAGATCATCTTCTCGAATTTATCAAGCCTTTTAACTCTTCGCATGGATCTGAGTACTAGAATCAGGAAGACACCTGCATGTTTGCAAGGAGTGAGCACACTGCCGATTTTACAGAAATTAAAAAAAAAAACTAACAGACCATCTTAATCTGTGAGTGCACGAAAGAAACAAAATAAAGACAGGGAAAAATGTTAGTAAAGACGAAGAGATTTTTAATTGTCCGTTTGTTCCTCATCTCGTTTGACGAGCTATACCAGAATTAAATGTCGTGGTAGGTGGAACCACGCGGATATGATAATCCTATGAACATATACAATACTGCCATAGGCAGAACGAATATCACAACTCAAAAACTGAAACGAATAGAGTCACTATTTTGCTACCACTCAAAAATCTGGTGGTGATCATGAAACAAAAATTGCAAACTAAAAAACCTGAAGTTGCCTGGACAAGGAGGTGGAGCAGGATGCAAACAGTGGTGCAGAAGGGTAAGCCATCTTTTCTTTGATGACAAAGGGTTGCCCCTATATCAATAGAGAAGAAATGGAGAGTTAAAGCTACTGCATCCTTAAAGATTCAAGCTTACCCGACAATGACTGTGGATCGCCAGTCTTGTGTGCTGGAGAAAAAATCCACAAGATCGGGCAGTTTGGATCAGTGAATATGTTGGTTGGCTTACTATGTCACTGGAGGTGGCAGAACCACAATGAAACTGGGGATCATTGACTACTTAGCTGTACTGACCGCACTTAAAATAAACATTCACTATGACAGATGAGTTTGCATCCGTGAAGACTATAGATTGCTTCAATCAAACAAAGTTCAAAGTTTGCAGCTTTGTTAATATCCATGTTAGACTAATCACTCACCAGCACCAATAAAAGATCCATTTGCAATCGGTTGGTTTCCCAGACTGCTCAGTGTGACTCCAATATTCAGTAAGGTTCCACTTGCGGCTGTATAAATGGTAGCCATCTGCAACACTGAGGCTTTTCTTGCAGCTCTTTCTGACTGGAGAATAAGTAAATCATAAGAATCCACGAATCACATTTAAAAATCTTGGCATGGATATTAACACATGGTGGCAATCAAGAGGAAAAAAGGGGAATGGTAAGTGAACAAAGCATGCCAGTCAATTAACAGTACAGCTACAAAGCCACAAAGTTACATAAAGTAATAATTTTATTTATTTATTATTATTACTTCTATTTTTACAACCAGGTTATTCAAGTACACAAAACAATTGGTATTATTTTCATTATTATTTCAAACGAAAATGAACAGACAAGAAAGGAATATTTAAAATGGTTGAACAAAAAAAAAATCCTAAGAATTTTACATAAAGTGTAAGAACATTGGTATGATATTCACTATCATTTCAAAAAAAAAAAGGAATAGCTAAGACGGTTGGACAAAAAATTCATAAAAATTTTACATAAAATGTTAGAAGACATTGATGAATACATCACTATTAGAATATTGAGTAGTTAAAACGAAAAGGAACTTACGGAGTCATATGTGATTATCATATGCCTCTTAAGTTAAAGTGAAAATTTTATAAGACTGCATTATGATTAATCATACTTAATACTTTATGAGCCAGAGTATTGAGCAACTAGAAGAGAATAGGTATAAAAAGTCAGTGTCAACAAAGATGGACGCATGAGATCTAGGTGCTACTATTGATAACTTTGCATAGAGCTCAATGGTTCAAAATATAAATAGTCTTGCATACATGTTACTACTTATTTAGATCAAGGTTTAAAATCTTAACCTGTGCCGAGCTTTCTGTCCCAGACCGGAACGATATGGTTTCGGTATCGTATCATGCTATGCGATAGTAGTTCGGTATGTATATATATATATATATATATATAGTAATTATTAGATAAATATATTTATTATGCATAATTTAAAAATAAATTGTATCTTGATTTTAAAAAATTTATCATAATATAAATCTGATTATTATAATTTTTTTTAGAAATTTTTAAATGAAAGTTAAAACAATACAGAATAAAAAAAAATATATCATAATATAAATCTAATTTATAAAAAAATTAGAATTTTAAATAAAATTTAAAACAGAAAATAACATATTTTCAGAATATTGATTAACAAAAATTTTTATTTTTTAAAAATTTTACATATATTATTTAATATATTTTATTAGAATAATTTAATTAGGATTTATAAAAGTCTCTTTGAAATATCACACATAAGCTGGGAATTGTTTAAATTAATTAAATAAAAAATTTTAATTTTTTGGTAACAGTATTAGGGCATCGAGCGGGACGACGCCTCCAACGACATAGCTCTCACTTGGCTACTAGGATTCATAAACTCTAGTACTTATCCTGGAGGTCTAGAGTTCGAATCCTGGGGAAGACAAAA
>JBAMIE010000055.1:1490353-1504677 GCA_037177295.1 Kaempferia parviflora | reverse complement strand
TTAGGGACTCCCATCCATCGATTAAGATTCAAAATGGAGTAATCTTAGCCGTTGATCTGAAGTTAGTGAATGTTTAACAAATAATTCACAAAATCCGTAATCGATTAAGAGCTTTGCTAATCGATTAGTGGCAACGAAAGGCTGAGAAACAACTGGATTTTGAAGCATTCAAAAGGGGAGATATGGGCACGAAGCGAAAACACTTCTCCATTGATATTATCCTGCTCATCCAAGTGCCAAGCACTCATCTTCAAACTTTAAACAATAGAAGGAGGACCAAGCTAAAAACGTGTAACCTTTTCTTTCTTCTTCTTTTTGTTGCTATTTTTTACTGAGAGCCTTGAAAGCTTGCTGTGAAAGGTTTCTTCGTCTTTAGTTGTGTTTTGAGAAGGAGAGTTCATAGTGGAATTTGTGATTGCTAGTGTGGACCTTTGAATTAATCACCTCAAGGAAGTGGTGACCAAATTAAATAAATCAAGTTGTTAGCATTGAAGTGTTCTTAGGTTCAAGTATCCGCTACAAAGAAAATCGAAGAGAGTTATTCCCCCTAGCTCTACCGGTTCTAACAAACAATATCATATCATTGTAGAGATATATAAAATATTTTAAACACAACAAATGGTATCAGAGTCATGGTCCAAACTATATATACTATGTGGGGTGACCTTGAATAAAGTTGAGGAGAGAAGCCTGAAACATGTCAAGAATGACTGAATGAGGAGGCTTGTGGGGGAGGCCTGGAGCAGTTCAAGAGTGATCGGGTGCTTGCGGAGAGACCAAGAGCAGGTCAAGAGTAATCGAATGCTTGCGGAGAGACCTGAAAAAGGTCAAGAGAGACCCAGAGCAGATCAAAAGTAACCGGATACTTGCGGAGAAGCCCGAGCCTTGAGAATAATTATGGTCATTCGTTTGAGCAAAGATGGTTAGAAATATAATCAAAGACCTATAAAAGATCATTGGAATAAGTCCTTTTAGATAGAGTTAAAAATAAAATCATGAAAATTTAGATCTAATATCGTAGAGATATATTAATTTTTTTAACACAATACTCCTTGAAACGAGAGTCTGTTTTAGAAAACTAAACTAAATTTAATAGAAGCTGAGCTTGCTAATTAAAGCAAAACTCTACCCCTGCACTTGATAATTGAGGCAACCGACTTACGATAAATGAACTACATCTGATATTAACTTGATTTTCATAAAAAAAACTGTTCTAGAAAACTAGACTAACTTTAATAGAAGCTGAGCTTACTAATCTCAAACAAAACTCTACCTCTACCTCTACCTCTACCCTGATAATCGAGGCAAAGGACTTACGATAAATGAAACTACCTCTAACACTGATTTGATTTTCATAAAAGAAAACCCAGTATTTACAATACTGAGATATCAGTATTTGCAATAATGAACGAACTATAGATGGTTACCAACCATATCTAATTATTAAAAGGTTAATTATACGAGTAACGAATCTTCTCTACCAGTAATATTCTCTTAATTGCGTGTTATTTATTATAATAACGATCGGAATCAGGTGGGATTATAATATTATAAAAACACTGCCTGCATTATAACTTGATTATGTCGTGGAATTGTTTAGAAAAATAAAAAAAAATTAATAATAAAGTAATGCAAAAATGAAGGCAATTGAATGGCCTGAACTCAATTGCAGGTTCCTTTCACCGAGTTTCTTCCTCTAAAAAGATACACGTTTGATTTGCACAATCAAGGCATTTAATTTAGTGTGAAGAAATTAAGGATGAAAATTAATACGCGTGTTGCCCAATAAACTATTATTTATAAACACTTATTTGTACACATGTTTGTTCAGGTGACAAGTAATATTTTAAAAATCAATAGAGTTAATTAAGAGTGGATAATGGTTCAACGAATCGAATCCAATAGATATGTTAGGTGTTAACCCTGTTTGACCTATATATTGTCCTGCTAAACTAAATCAAGTGAAGTGATCGATTTGACTCAAACATTGTTCATACTGATTTGATGGTTGCAACAATTAAATCGAACACGATCCATCTTATTTAATTGTTTTATTTATTTATTTATTTGTAAAAATTGGTCTATAAAATGCACCTAAAAATATGAGAATAATATTCACTGTGGCTGTGAACCCCACGCGAGCCTTAGTGCAAGAACAACTAGCAAATCAACTATTCATTGATTTAATTTTTTTTTTCTAAGCATAAAATAATATTTTGTTGCGAAATTGATGGAATAAAAATCCTTTTTCGCCATCAAGATCGACACTTGTCATCTTTTCCTGCCTCAGAAACATCTAGTTTATCCAAGAGAATATTTAAGCAATACACATTTTATTCCACAAAACAAAAAAAAAATCTAATTATGAGAATATATTGGAAGTGCCTACATGCATGATGATCCCCCACTTATTGTCGAGATTAAAATAAAATAATTACAGATGTCTTCATTTTTTTTGGATGTCATTTCACATTCATGCACGAATCTTGGAGAAAGAATATATTTAATTAAAGGTATAATACATAATTAATTAACCACACAAATGTAAATGCAAATTAAGGGGGATAATTAAAGCATTAGCGTATCGTGGCCTTGTCATTCGCCCTAATGCGGTCATTTCTTTCACGTTTTTAGGCTACATACAAAGTCCTCCTTTATAGTTAATCTAGTTAATTAGCGTGTGGTTTACCCAATTGGTCATGGGTGGGTCAACCGACAGACAACCCATTGACTTTTTGCAAAGTTGAGTTAGTTGTTACTCAAGTCAAACTTGATAGCTAAGTTTATATTTATTTTAATAATTAAACTAGATATCTTATATAAAAAATAATTTTGGAATTTTAAGTTATTATATACCATTTGTTAAAAATAAATAAATAAATAAAGTGTTAGTTTATTTATTTGAACTAATTAAACAAATTAAAATATAAATTTTGGTTTGGTTTGGTTTGGTTTGGCTTAGTTCCGTTCTTTTACAATGCTAACGAAATTCTAGAAGTTACGAATCGATTAATATATGATTACATAGATTTGACATAGATTCCCAATAATTGATCACACATGTAAGTACATTAAGTAAAGCAATTGGCATATCATTCCCTCTGTCTCTTGCTCCTGTCACTTTCTTTTTGGTTTCCTGTTTTTGGCCTACTTATGATTCTTGTAATATAATTTAATTTATACATAATTAGGATGCTGATCTACCCTATGTGAAGAATTAACTTTGATTAATTATATTATTAATTACTAGTGTGTTTTGGAAATCAGATTGCGGCTGAGTCGATTCGACACGATTTAATTAATATTGATCACTTCGATTATATATATGCTTAATCGAATGCATACAAATTAATGATCAAAATCTTAGACCACAAATTAACGAACTAAGAAAGAAAGAAAGAAAGAAAGAAAGAGAGAAAGGTAGGTAGCTAGGTATAGAGTTGCCACCCTCCCACTAAGGTCTCATCCAATAGATTGTCTCGACAAGTTGATAATTTTGCTTCCATTGATGTGCGAGAGGGAATTTTTCAAGACAATTATTCGCAACGAGAATATGGGCAAAATTTTCCCCACTCAAGGCCATGCATTTGGAATTTTTTTTTTCGCATGCAAAAAATAACGTACGGGTTTGAAAGAGCATCCCTTTCTTTTTAGGTATATGGCAATTCATGCATCACTTTTATCTTCATCATTTCATTTTGTTGTGTGTATCTCGCGTTGTCACAAATCTCTTGAGCTCAAGTATTTTTCTTTCTCACAACTTCATTTTTTTGTCTCTTTAAATTAGAAGAATAAAAAAAAAAACTCAACTCAATATGTATAATTAAAATATATTTTCATATATTAAGACAGTACTAATAGGTCTGTAAACGAGTCAAATTTTGTAGTGTTCAAACTTATTTGATAAGATAATTGAGTCAAGTAAAGTCAAACCGAGTCTAAAATAAACTAAATTGTTAAAATGATTATTTTAACTTAGCTTGATGTCTTTTTTACAAGCTTGAACTTTGTTAGTTTAGATGTTATCACGTTCTCAGTTCAAGTATGTTTAATTGTTTCAAAATTTTATAGTTTTATATTTATTTGATTGATTATTAAGTTTGATAATATAAATTTATTTATTTCTGATCTTGATGAAAGTTTTATTGATGAAATTGATTCACAAACTTTGTTTGTCAATATTGTTTACGAACCGTTCACAAATCTCTAATTATGTGGCAAAAGGCGATTCACTCGCCCCCAGCACCCCCACCAACTCGTTCCTAGCCCAACACGAAGGAGGTAAATCACGGGTGACTACTAGCCATTAGTGCAAATGGTTAAAACATAGAGGAGGTATATACTCGGACGCACCGAGATTCGATCTCAAGACCTCATGACTCATGTGTCAACCTTCCATGCCTTAACCATTACACAACCTGAGGGGACTCACAAATCTCTATTTATGAACATTAATGAGTTGAACAAATATGTGTTCAAACTTGTTCATTTAGTTTAATAAATTGTTCAAATTTGTTCATTTAACTGACTTTATATGTACTAAACAAATATAAATAAGCTTTTACCAAGCCAAACATCAAATTTACTCATAAATATTTGATTCATTTATGGTCCTAAACAAGGAGATGCTAGTTAAGCATCGTAAACAAGAAGTCTTTGAGGCCCAAAGACCTAGGTACCATGTAGTTTGAGAAAAAACTAACTCAGAGAAATGGAAAATAGCACTTTCAAAGATCCAATCAATCGAGAATAAAAAATTGAAGGGACTAAAATGAAATTTAAATTTTAAAGAAAAAGTAGGGGACCCTTTGGGATCTCCATTCTCAAAAGGTTGGAGAGGTGGATGTAAAGTTAGACAAGGTGTGCGTTCTTGCCCTGGACTTTGCTTCATCGCCTTTTTGAGAAGTGGATGAACTCCATCTTGCTTCTTCCTCTCCATAAATATTATTAAATTCATGTGGCAAATTAAAGAATAAAAATATATTAATTACTATCCAATCCATTAGTATTAGTGTGTGTGTGTGTATATATGCTGTTTGTTAGATCAAATAAAGGAAATACAAAAACTTTCTTTAACTCTTTTTTCTTAAACAAAGTGGCAATCAATAGGACTTCATTATAATAAAGGACAAAAAAGGATTTGTTTTTTTTTTTTTTTGTGAATAAATACATAAATTCTAATAGAAAAGTTTGCAACCATAATAACTCACAAACAATTTCAATCATGGCTCCACATTCTACTTTTACACTTGCTCTAGCAATACTATTTTTGTTTTTTAGATTTCCACCATAAAATTGCATATACTTTAATTTAGTATGCTCATAACATAATATCTTTCAAATGTAATCTTAAACACAAGAAATAAGAGTGCAAATTGAATTCATTTTGTCATTTATAGGGAAACTCCCACCATAGTTAACACCACATGCTTGGGAACATTATTTAGCAACTTTAAATCAATCTACACTACTTTAGGAGTATGCTTGGCAATGCACAATAGTGTCTCACCATCACAAGCTTCATAAGTTAGTCAATCAAACTTATCGATCGGAAATGAAAAATGTGACTTCTTTTGGACTATGCACCATGATACTCCATCTGAATTCCCCTCTCTCAAGAATACTTCAATAGCGAAGTTAGGAGAGAAAAGAAAACCATCTAATGTCATAGATTGCATATATATATAGGCCCATTATATTGCTAATGAAGTCTCCATTCAAGAAGTTAAAAAACAAATATACAAAATTTAAGTAAGAAAAACAAAAATACAATACAGACATATTCCATCTATCAAGTGTTTATCAATAAAATATTGATGATCTTGAGCAAAGCACAATACACACACTAAAACAACTTGGGAGGGACCAGAAAATACTCATTTCTCATGTTCCAGTGGTGTTTTGAAGTCTAAGTCTTAAAATGACATACGAACAGCTTCAATACAACATGTTTGAAGTCCAAGTTTATATAAAGTCCATGTTTAAGTTTTTTTTTTAATTTCAAAGATATATGTTTCAATAATCCTAGAAATTAAATTAATTTGGTTACTGAACAAAATAGTGTTAATTAATTTGACAATTAAATAATTAGAAATTTCATGCATAAGATTGAATGGTTCACATATGACAAAATAGTAGTTCATGCAATATATCTACTGGAAGAGATGATCATACAGCTTGATTGAGCACTAGTCCTTACTTTATCTCTCCATGGATTAGAGTTGACCCTTGGAAGCTGAAACACGGAGCAATAATTTGGCATGGCAGATAAAACATGCATACGCCCATCAATGGAGATTTGGACCATACATGTGCAATCAAGGAACAAAATGCAGCATATATTCTCTCACTTTGAGAATTTCATAAAGTATTAGTAAGCCATACATAAGTGGGATTGCATATTATATTATATTATATTATATTATATTATATTATATTATATTATTGAGAGTTTGTTGGAGTTAACCAGTTTGATTAAGCTCAAGTGGATTCGAGCTTAAATTTTAATGTTTAGATAATATATAAGAAAAAGTTAAGTAGGTCAAGGCTGATTTGATACTTGACAATATGTGAGAGAGAAATCAAGTAGGTCAAGGAAGACCGGATATTTAATTAGGAAAAGTCCTAACTCGAGTGTTAGGCGATGGAAAATCTTAGTGTATAAAAAGGATAGCACGTAGGCAAGGTAAAGCATTAACTAAGATTAGGCAGGGTGGAAGTCTACGGAGTGACTAGTCTTAATTGTGGGTAGACATGACAAAGTCCAAGTAGGTCAAAAGTTGATCGAACACTTAACACAAAGTGAAAAGTCCAAGTGGGTCAAAAGTTGATCAGACACTTGATGAGGAAGCCCTAACAGGTCACAATTGACAGGATATTGACCAAAGGAACCCTAAACTAGGATTTTAAATGTTAGGGTTGCGAATCGATTGGAGCAGATCCAATCGATTAGAGCAACCAATTAAGAGGCATTCCTAATCGATTGAGTCAATCGTTTAGGCAGTTTTAATCGATTGAGATTAAAATCGCACGAACATTGAGAGGTGCTGAATTGATTGGGGTAATCGATTGGAATGTGATTTTGGCGAAGCATAGTAACGTGCTGAATCGATTGGGAAGGTGACCAATACCTTCCCAATCGATTGGGAAGTTTCTCACGGAGAATATAAGCTTAGGAAATCGATTGGACAATCAATTAAACTCTTCTGAATCAATTGGAAAGAGCTCACCAATCGATCAAGGGTTCAAAAAGAGTCGTTCTGCAGGTGTTTGAACGGTCGGATGATGTAACAATCGATTGGGGAAAAGTTAAATCAATTAGAGGCATCGAGTAAACCCTAGAAAAGGGTATTCATGAAGGACTGAAGGCACGACTCACAACATTCATTCGCGCTAGTTCTTGAAAGTTTGAAAGAGAAGTGTTGTTACACTTTCTAAGCATCAAGAGGTTATTCCAAATAAGAAAAAATCAAGCAAAGTAAGGTCCATTGTTGTAATCATTTTTGATTTCTTATGTAACCAAGTTTGCATTTCTTGTATATAAGCGTGTACGAGACTTCTCCGCCTTCGTGAATGAGGTTTCATAGTGCATGCATCTATGAGTGTGAGAATCAAATCCTTAGATTAGTCATCAAAAAGAGGTAGATATCAAGTAAAATCTAAATGTTAGCATTGATGAATCTTTGTTTTACGATATCCACTACAAATCATCAATAAAAAGTGAAAGCAGATATTCACCACGTAAGTCTAAAGTGTCCTAACATTTATTTCATGGCTATAACCTATAAATGTTTAAGTAACTCAGTTTATGAGATTTACTAATTTGTGCTAAAATAAGGTGAGATTAAATGTTAAAAAACTTCTCTCAATATCTCCTTGTGAATTTTATATTATTCTCCCTCGTCTAGCGTAGCCTTTTTATTTTCTATCTTCCTTTTATTTATTTTGCTTAATTAAATTCCTTTTACCTATATTGTGACGACTTAAAATGGAATTTCTTAAAAGATTCTAGAGTTTTCATTCAAGTATATAATTCTTTATTAGATTTCTAATACAGTCCCAACTCCCAAGTGTTATGTTCCGCTTATTTTTTAAAAAAAATAATTAACTTATTAATTTATCCAATATAATCATCAACATACAATAATTAAGCCTAATAATAAACTAAATTGAGATGTTAAAAAGAGTGTGTGTTTTCATCCTTAATGATGTTGTGTTTGTAAGGCATATTAAAACTTAATGTAGAAAATTTTAAAACAAAAACAAAATTCTGGGTAATACAATTCCATCATAATTAAAGCCTCATATCTACAAATAAAATTTCTTAAATATGCTTAAGAATAACAAGATCTCTCACCCAAATGTCCTAACATTTTAGGTTAGATTGGTTTTAATAACCCAACAATTAACTGACAAGGCACAGATTTGGGCACTGATCACTCTAGATATCGAAACACTAATTAAAGCCTCAACTAAATCAACTAATTGCGCATCCATTTAACTCCTCTTCATGCGAACATGCAAGAGACAAGAAATGTTTTGCACGTGAAGGATGGTACAGTTAATTAGGCCTAACCAAACTGGAAAATTAATGAAAACGCATTAATTAAACACTTAGGGATGGGCATATCTTACTTGGCACAAGGAAACTAATTCGTTGTTTCGTCACATCTCATCACGGAGACGTAAAGTGATTCCATAGTTTCTTATGCACGATTAAAAAAATGCAATGGGATGGAGAAGGCCGTCCAAAGAACAAAGTTGGTAGGTACTAATTAACCACATGACAAGAACAAAGTTTGACACGAGTCTAACATATCTCACTCGCAAGCGAAAGATTGATAGATATCCAATAAAATCCACCACATGATAAGTACAGATCAAATGTGCCCCCAAAAGAGAGGTATGTACCTATATTTTCTTCACAATGTTTTTTCATTTGCTTAGACTTAATTAGTATGGTAAAGAAAATGAACGAGTTGGTTTTTATTATTATTATTTTTATCACATCAGAAAAAAATTCAATACAAATTCCTGCAAGAAAAAAAAAATACTACACATGCACGACGATTTCACGTGAAGATCTTCTACAGAACGGTACAACGTACGATCTTTGGGGTTTTAATTATGACCGCTCGATAAATGGAACAGGAGACTGAGGAAAAACTTTTTGGGATAAGAAAGCGATTAAATCTACGCGTGTACATATATCTACACCTTTTCACTTTACGTTCAAATCTATTATACACATCAATAATTAATGGAAGCCATGCATACTTTAAGCCTAGCCACCGTGCTCAACCATATCCACCCCTCCTCCCTCCCTCTCTATATATACGTATTCCCCTCCTTGTGATCTTCAGAATAACATCCAACACCACCACAAAGAAAGATTTCTGTATCTCCAGAGAAATCTAGAGAACAGAAGAAGTTAAACCTCCGTTACAGGGTGTGTGCGCCTCTTATCAATATTCTTATTGTTCTTAGCCCAGAGAGATGACTATCTCAGCTGAAACCATTCGCACTGTGGTCGGAATTATCGGTCAGTAGTTCATGTCTAATGTGTAGCTCCATCCTTCTATTTTATGGAGATGTATATTTGAGCTGGTTTCATTGGGTTGCAGGGAACGGGACGGCCCTTGTGCTCTTCTTCTCGCCCCTGTAAGATCGTTAGCAATAGATAATTAACGAAGTTGGGTTCTGATGGGATTAGTTAGTTAATTAATATGTGAATGATTTGTATTTTTAGGCCTACGTTCCGAAGGATATGGAAGAGCAGGAGCGTGGAGCAGTTTCCGGCGGCGCCGTACCTGGCAACGCTGATGAACTGCTTGCTGTGGGTGCTTTACGGACTGCCGCTGGTGCATCCGCACAGCATGCTCGTCATCACCATCAACGGCTGCGGCCTGGTCATCGAGCTCAGCTACGTCGTCATCTACCTCTGTTTCTCTAACAAGCGCCAGCGCCTCCAGGTCCTCGGCGTATTATTCCTCGAAATTGCCTTCGTCGCCGTCATCGCCATCCTAGTGCTCACGCTCTTCCACACCCACGGACAGCGCTCGCTCGTCGTCGGCGTGCTCTGCGTTATTTTTGGCACCGTCATGTACGCCGCCCCTTTGTCCGTCATGGTATGTGTGATGCTTCTTTCTGAAAACGAAACAAAAAAACCCAAAAAATATATATATTTGCAATTTTTTTTTTCTCTCCTAGAATTGCATCCTCTCAAAGCAGACACAAATATTGGGCACAAAGTGACAATACTTTTCTGTTTTGAGTTACCAATTCGGTAGTGCAAAAGTAGTTCAAATATTCAAAATGATTGCCCATTTCGGAGGAGCAAGCACGTCGCTTTTAAACCGGGTCCGAACGAACTGGCAGAACTGATCCAGTTTATACAGCTCAACCGGACCCGGTTCAATATCAACGTCTTTTCCACCACACTCCTGAATAGGTGCAGTTCACAATAGTTAGTGCCCAGTTGACTAAAGGAAAATAGTTTCGTTACAAGAGATTAATTTTTAATTGGCGTATGTATTAGGACAAAAACACCTCTCCCAGTTTTTAGATATTTGATGGTTCGGTTATAATTTGACACTATAATCTACCTCACTTCATAGAATTTAAAAATTAAATATGACAGACAGCATAATCACCTGAAGAGTGGTTCATAATAAATATTTGAATATTATCTCAATATATTTTCCGTTGTTATACTGGAACTGGATAAATTTATTGAATGCTTATCTCTGCTAACTAAAAAGAGGTGGATTGTGCAGAAAGAGGTGATAAAGACGAAGAGCGTGGAATTCATGCCCTTTTCACTGTCCCTAGCTTCCTTCATTAATGGAGCATGTTGGACAGCCTATGCCCTCATTCGCTTTGACCTCTTCATCACTGTGAGTGTATATCTAATTCCTACATCACTTTCATTACAAATAATGGCATCTAATTCCGAGTTGTTTCATGATTTCAGATTCCGAATGGGTTAGGAGTTGCATTTGCAGTGGCTCAGCTCATACTGCACATTATCTACCACAAATCAACAGCGAGACAAATAGAAGAGAGGAAGAAGCTGGAAAACGGACTTGGCAAGTCAAATGGAAACCATGAAGCTGATCTGGAACTCGGCACCAAAACTAATGGTGTCAAAAATGGTTCAAGTTAATTCCACAAGGTCGCTCGCAATAAATGCCGTGGGGAAAGATGCAACATGGCCAGACAGTAATAAGAAATGATTACAAGCTTCTTATGATATCCTTAACGAGTTTGAGAACTGTAATAGTACTAGTGCTTTCAGATTTTTAGCGGCCTACTTTGTATTCACAACCTTAAAGTTTGGAAGGTTTGTGAGGCAATGAAAGAGCTCACTGCGAGCATCTAAGTGTGGGGATCATTTACCACTACATAAAGCAATAGAAAACAACAACAGGGGAGTAAGTGCATCAGAGAATGAACATGAGAAAGACCAACAAATATTTAAATGAAAACATATAATGACCAAAAGAGTTATGTAACATTGTGGCACACGACTAATAGATATCTGAACAAAATGGGCATACCATAATTCGCAAGTGAAGATATTGCATCCATCATCAGTGCACTATTCCGTTTTGTTGATCCTTTGGATTTAGTAACCATTGTCATGTTATGCTGCTCCACTCAATTACCTACTAACATCAAATCAAAGGGTTATGTTACAGAAAAAAAATGCATGTTTTGAAAAATTCTTCAACCACATCAGCTAAACAAACATCCTATCTAACAATAAATTTGTATCAGAAAGCAAACAGATTACTGAAAGGGACTCTCCAAGCATAATTATTAGCATTCAGTACGATTTCTACTTACATACTGGGAATGCACGAGAAGTATCCACCCAAGGAGCACTAACTTGCAGACAAAGAATGTGATGCCAGGAAAGTGCTCCAACATTCATGGTACTACAGGTCACATAAACACTAATAGCAGCAGAGATGAACAGAGATGGATTATTGCATGACTTTGAATTTAGTTGGGTCAAGGAATGACATCCTCCGATGGTCGTACAAAGCATTATATTGGGCACTCTAGAACAGTAACTAATGGTTGTAAGGATTTATACAAAACGAGCTGTTCTCCGTATGTGAATCTGTAAAGACTCGAACAATTCTAAACTGGATGAATAACTGTAAGTCGAACCTAAATAGGGAGTCATCGCCATTGTTTGTTGTTGCTCGAACAATCTGAAGATCAAGAAGACAAGAACCTTTACAGCAGGTTGATAAGAAGCAGGGCTACGACAACCGTATTCCTCCTTCGGATGGGATGAAAGAAGTTCTGTTACTCCATAACCCTTCAGGGACCCAGCCCTTTATATATACATTAGGTTCATTTAATTTATCAGCCCAACGTAAATAATAGAAAAACTGGATAACAGACTTCTACGTACAAAATCCATATCCTTTAATTCAACCCAGGATTAAACATTGATTAGATTACTTTATTAGGTTTAATTCTTAATGACAATACCGTGTGCACGAGAAGCATCCACTCAAAAGAGCACTAACCTGTTGACAAAAAATTATGCCAGGAAAGTGCTCCGACATTCATGAAGTACTCCAGGTCATATAAACACCAATAGCAGGGATGAACAGAAATGGATTATTGCATGACTTTGAATTTAGTTGAGTCAAGAAATGATATTCACTGACGGTATACAAAGCATCTTAAAGTAATTTATATTGGGCATTCTAGAAGAGTAAGTAATAGCCACCCTTATTTATCAACCACCATTCAATGTCCAATATAAATGAAGTATACACATGCTATACCAATGTTGTGTTTTCTCCTCTAGTTTTTTTTTTAAGTAACATTGAATTCTCCGATGTACATACTCTATGCGATTGCGAATCAATTAAAGACAATAAACCATGTCACAAGGGTAAAATCTAGAACCACAATTTTCTTCGTGGGAAAAAAAGATTCACGTGACAAGAACCATTGGAAAAGAAATGTTTAGGACAACGCACATAAAGATGACCATGTCAAAAAAAGCAAAAATCTATATATTAGGAACGAAGAAAATAGCAGTAGAAAAAAAAAAGATTGGGAGTCAATAGAGGGAAAGCCTACCCTAATCTTACTTCGTTTGATGTCCTCGTTCTAGAAGTTGATGTAATCACTGGGACCGTCGTCTAGGAGACGGATGTTCTCCGTGATATCAACTTAGGAATTGCGAAGGACGCCTCGTCGGACATGTACTTGAAGATGGTACGGTCCTACCCGTCCTATCGCTCAAGCTGATGGAAACAATGTTGCCGGAGGAGAACCATGCATTTATGCGCGTCTTCCGGTGGATGTGGCAGAGGCGTTTGGTTGCCGTGGATGCACACTGTCAAGGAATGCCCGTTGCCAAGCATCCGAAGCAACTGCACTTCCCGTCGTCCTCGATGAGAAGCCTCCACTTTTCTTCGTACTCGTCCTTCCAGCGCTCTTGATCGCAAACACTAACACTAACCCTAACACCCTCAAACCATTTCCCGCTCGGGTGTTTATTCTGGGTTCAAACTTCTAACAAATAAGTGGGATTACTCCTAAGAAAGCCCGACCCGAGTGATGACCTAACGGGCTCCCTGTCGCTGTGGGAGATTTTTTTAGAAATTGGCGAATTTTTTTGCTATTTAAATTTATAAGGGCAAAAATCAGAAGGATAAAAAAAATTCTAAATAACGACACCCTACTACTTTACTTTTTATTCAAAAGGGGTTTCTATTATTTTTTAACCTTTTTAAAGCAGTTAGGGTTTTATAACAGTTAAAATAGATTCAATTTTATTGGCTTACAATTCATGATATAGCAATTAGGATTTTATATATATTGTAATGCATATTCAATGTTATTAACTTAACATTTACGTTGTAGCAACTATAAAATTATAACTGATATATATATTATAGCAACTACGATTTTATATTTACTACATGCATCCAACCGATTCAGAATTTAACTGAGAGATTTAAGCAGAAGATAATAATAGTGGTAAAAGATGATTCGCTTAACCCTAGTGCCTTCGTCAATCCGTCCTCAAGCCAACATGAGAGAAAGCAGAAGATAATAATAGAAATAGTAATAGAGAACCTGAGGTTTGTTGGGACCCTCCGGAGCTAGAGGAGGGTGAATGACTCTGTTCGCTTCATCAATGTTGATAGTTTGCAACGAAATACTCGACGCGAACTCCTCCAATGCTAACAACAGGATTTACTTGCATCCACTTCAAGAAGAGGTGACTAATCCAAGGATCCATACAATACGCACTCTCCACTATGTAAAACACTCTTTCTCAGAAC
>JBAMIE010000055.1:1479402-1490253 GCA_037177295.1 Kaempferia parviflora | reverse complement strand
GTAATGATGATTTAATGATGGGATGTAATGTCATTAAAATAATATATAATGATGGGCAAATAGTAGTATAATGATGCATTTTTTTGTCATTAAAATTAATTTTAATGACATTAAAATTCACTCACTAAATATGTTACAATAATAATGACGGGATTTCTTTACCGTCATTAATTATCTTTACCTAGGAGGGCAGTAATGAGGGTCCATAATAGAAAATTTTCCGTCATTAAAATTAATTAACAACGGATTTTGGACATTTAATAACGACATTTTCTGTCACTAAAGATCAATTTTCTTGTAGTGAATGTCAAAATGGTCTACTCTTTGCAAGGAATGCATTGATATATGTGTAAAGCGATAAACCCTATATTATAAATAGGGGTCTTTGACTTCCGACTAAGGTACACGTACAACACACATGCACACCGCTTATTTATACTATTTCTCCCTTTTAAATAAAGTATCGACTTGAAAATCGAAATATCAGAACCGATGACTTTGCCTAGCATGGTCTCTAACACTTTTTACCTTGTGAATCTTTGGCGTGTATATCCGTGAAATTCAAAGCGCCTCTCCTTTGTGATCTTCGTATAGTCAACCTGGACGACATCACAACATCATATGTCTCAGTCCATCCTCTCCGGTTTCCAACATGATCACAAAGCATTAGTATATTGGGGTTGGAGATATGAATATGATAAGGCGATGACCTGGCAAGACTGGCCACATTAATCAAATGTCATTTTCCAGTTAAATTCCCATACTCATTCTGGCCCATATTTGTTATTTAGTAGCACATCACGTATCAATTGCAACCTTAATTACTATTTTACATGGCAACGATATTTTTTACGTACGTATGCAAGGCACATTTAATTCTTGTTCAAGGAAAAAAATAAGCTACAAGAAGACGTAGAAGGTGGTTTTCATGAGACGATCGGCGATGAGGTGGTTCATCTTCTCCGTCGGATGGAAGGCATCCCAGAACACATACTTGCTAGCGTCTTGGCAAGTGAAGGAACTCAATCCACTGCACATATATCCCATCTCAAAATATCCAGTGGCACAGCACCCTGACGCTGCGTTCTCAAACCCTGCAATTAATATATAATAGATATATATTCATGCATCTAATTAAATTAAATTAATTAAAGAGTGTAAAATTGTAAATCACGGTGAGTGTTCATGATCAAATTAATTAATTTATTTATTTATTTATTTATATATGTTCATGATCACTGACCATACGATGATGGATTCTTGACGACGTCCATGAACGGTGTGTACAGATCGCTGTACACCAGCTTGATCTCGCTCAATTCTTTGCTAAGCGGCAGCATCATGCTCTGGAGTTTAGAGTTGAAGTTGGCGGCCACCTTGTTGTGATCTTCGTTGCACGGCTCCGATCCCAGCAGATTCATCATCCTCTCCAACGGCAAGCACCCCATCGGAGGAACGCCGGCGATGTTCACTTTTCTAGCCCCGAGGTTGTAGAGGCTGGTGACGAAGTCGTGTGCGATGCCGACGAGGTAGTCCTCGTACTTGTCGACGGGGAACTCCGATGACCGGCTGGTGGAGGAGGAGTAGTAGTTCTCCAGGAAGTCGTTGGTTCCCAAGCTGATGATGTAAAGGGACTCTCTTAGTGTTTCTTGTGCTTTAGCCTCACCTTGCAAGCTCTTCAGCTTGCTCTGGTACTCTTTGAAGTACTCCAATTGTTTCCACAGAGGTAAAACAGACTAGCAATAATCACACAAACATGTACACAAATTAAAGGATGTTAATTAGTGCATTAATATAATTCTCAAATGATTAGACTAATTAATTAACAAAAAGCATTAATAACTCTCACAAGCACATCCGAGGTCGCATTGTCGTAACCGGTAGCCGCAGAGGCAAAGCAGACGCCGGAGGCGAAGTCTTCAATGGTCACAGTTGGATCAAGGTAGGCAGGGATGTACTGCGGAAGGCCAAAGTCTTGCGAGAGGAAGTCGGTGGCGAGGCGGCCGTTGGAGAACCGGCCGGTGGCCACTCCACCCTTGAAGTCGCGGCCGTAGGGCTTGAAGTTGCTCTTGGCAATGGTGGACAAGTAATCGTTGTTTCCGGCATCGACCGAGGAATCGCCGAAGACGATGAGAGCTGGGATCTTGGCACCAGCTCCGGAGGAATAATGGAGCAGGATTAGTGCCGGGAGAAGACAGTGCAACCGGTTCAGAGCCATTTCTGAAGTGTGGATCGAATATTGTCTTCTGAATTTAGCCAACATATAAAGAGCTGAAAGCAGAGTAGGAGAGAAATAGTCAGAGCAGTTTTTTTTTTTTCTATCCTAATTGTTAGGCTAACTAACTGTAGTTGGACAACATTCACTAGTTAATTAATCTGAAGTCTTTTGATAGATTTCATCAACAGAGAAAGTGGTTGATCGAAAAAGGGACTGAAATCAGGAAATGAGGCTGCAATGATCCAAAAAGGGACTGAAATCAGAAAATGAGGCTGGGAGGACAATCAATGAATGCATTCGTCTGCGTCGTCTTAAAGACATCAATGTCCGTCGTCGTCGTCGCATTTAAAGAAACAGATAGTAGTTGCCCTTTGACGCCGATCCAGTCATCTGTACAACCAGCTCATTCTCTTCCTTTAGTACTCTTATTAGGCTCTTAGCGGTCGCGACTGGACAGATCGAGCGTGGAGGAATTTCACACGATTTCTCTTTAACAATTGTGCAATGGCGCGTTGAAAGGTTCGTCGACCATGCTCAATAACTGCGGAACAGTAGTTTGTGTTGAGATTCTTTGGATTTTGTGGGCATAGACGGAGCCGTGATTCAAAATTAATTGGGCTAATCGTCAATTATGATACTATAAATTAATTAATTTAAAAATATAAATAAAATAAAAACAATATGTGAATATTAATTTTCTAAACATATGTAATAAAAATATTTAATATTTAATATCATAGAACAAAATATCTTAAGTTGTGACTTTGATTTTTCTTGTAATATACAATATTAAAATCAAACTCGTTAATTATTATCTTGTAATCAGATTTGAAGAGCTTATATGTAAAGCTTATAAGCTCAGCCAAACACCCTCTAACTCCTGTTCTATTCTCCATCTTATTTGGAGTGAGAGGAGTTAAAAAATAAGATAAATAAACCTCCCAATTAAATAAATGTATTATATTCAATATATATACGTACTATATAGTTATAATTTTCAAATATCACAATCAAATTATTTTTTAAAAAAATACAAAACAATACATTTTGAAAATCTAAACTTAAAATTAATAAACATAATCTCCAAATATGTAACTCAAATAATCACAACTAAATATTCGACATAATTTTAGAGTTGTCAAATTTTACCTAAAAAAATGTACAATTTCAGAACCTATACAATAAATCAACCAATTAATAAACAATCGACTACCTGAAAAAACTCAAACCAAGGATATGGAATCGAGTTAAAAACTCCTCAAAAATGAAGTAATATTGATCTGGGTAACACAGCTGTTTTGCTAAAATTTCTGATGAAAATTCAAAGGGAGGTGATGGTTATGATTGGGTTTGGTTAGAAATTTTTCTATAGTTTGAAACACACAACCCATGACCTAAACTCTAGGAAATCACCAATGAAATCACAGAAATTAAAGGAGAACACAACCCATGTTTTGCTAAAATTTCTGATGAAAATTCAAAGGGAGATGATGGATTTGGTTGGAAGTTTTTCTAGAGTTCGAAACATACAACCCATAACCTAAACTCTAAGAAATCACCGATGAAATCACAAAAATCAAAAGAGAACAACTCGTATACAACTTGCAAGAATTAGAGTTCATTTTTCAATATTTCTTACTAAATATTTTGATTCAAGCCTTTTTCCCATAGTTTTTTTTTTTAAGATAATTGGTTGGAATTTGGAGGGGAAGGGGCTGGAGCCCATCCTAGTCCAAGGATGGCTCCGCCCCGGCATAGAATCAATCTTTCTGATACGGCGAATAAAATAGGACCCCTAGAGTTGGGGTCGAAGTCAAGAAGGCTAGCCATTGTGATAATCAAAATCAAAAAGGGGTCAACAAGTACGGGTAGTCATGCTACCCGAGTTCCTCCCATGAGTACGGGATAAGGCCGACCAAGTAACTCCGAGCGAACCTTCCTCCTTGGTTAGTTAGCACTGTTGTAGAGCTCGATTGAGCACTTTATCTGATCGGACCCTTTGTTCGATCAAATCCCCAGTCCTCCTGGCTCGATTGGTGCCCGAGTCCTCCTAATTTGATCAGATCCTTTGGATATATTACCCAACCAGACTCTTTACCCGATCGAATGCCAAATCCTCAAGGCGTTTAACCTTCCACAACCGACCAAACTTGTCAAAGAGCGAAGTTCGGTCGAATAACAGAAGGACTCGGCTATCATACTACGGAAGTATAACAATCGAAAGCCCATTAGGCCAATAGCCCACAATCCCTTTTGGTGTATTGTGTAACCGTTGTCAATGGACCACTAGGATATACCCTGGGCGGTCCGTACGATGAAAGTTTCTACTACTTCTATACAGAATTGGTCAGTACAATTTTAACAAAGTAGCAGTAGAGCAAGTTTGGTCAGTACTCTTATAGAAGTCTATTTTGATTTTCATACCTAGTGAAGTAACACTGTATAAAGAATTTCCTGCTCAAAGTAGAAGTACACTTTGTTATCAAAAAGCACTATTTATCGCTATTGTTCTTTATTTCATTTTCCTCTAATCTCTCTTCTAATTTGAAGGTCAGAGTGTCTACGTCGGAATTCTTCCCAGTCGGCTGACATTTTCTTCCTCTGCGTACCCTTTATGGCGTGTAAATTAGCTCATCAAAGTCACCTATAGCCCGTCATCTTCACCGATTGCGTACAAGATCACAATTCAATTTTATATTTTAAAATAATTTCTAATTAATGGGTTTGAATGGATTAAATTCATCGAGAAATGGTCAAGAGCAAGAGGTGACTTTCGGCCGTTCAACGGGCTCCCTCCCTAAACAAGGAACAAAAAACCGCTGGACCGTTCGTCTTCGATAATCCTCCCTTCTAAATATCCTCCACCCCTCCTTCCCTTCGCTCCTCGTCCCTTACCCGGCTACCTCTTAATTAAGAATTCCGGTAAGCGAAGTCGACGTACGTCGGCGATGGCCGCCTCCCTCAGAGTGGCGTTCGTCCTCGCTCTGCTCGTCTGCATTGCCTTCACGGAATCGAGCATCTTGTTTGCAGATGCCCTCCCTTTGCCAGCGAGGACGACCCTCGAAGCCGCCGTACATGAGAGGCAAGGAGTGGCGCCGTCAGCCGTCGTCGTGACGGAGGCTGTAGCTGACGAAGACGCGGACGAAAGCTTCGAGTTCGACCAGGAACTAGTCGTGTTGGGCCATTAATGTGGCAAACAATTGTACTGTTCGATATTAATTGCAACATTGGTTCTAATTAAGTTCTCTGCCTTCTGTTTCATCGGTTCTTGGTTGTGACTTCGACTCACTGAACTTGTGAGAAGCGAAACAAGATCAAGCAAATTAACCGCTTGAGAAGTGTTAAAAACGAAAGACGACTAATGAATCGAAAGTCGAAGACATCTCACTGATTCCATTTGCTATCAAATTCTACAGAAAACAAACAACAGAGGTCGAAGAAGTTAAGTAGTAGTAGTAGTAATAGAAGAAGAAGAACAAGAGCTGGAGCTCAAATTTTCCAACGCCTGCACTACGTCCTTCATTGAAGGCCTCTTCTGCGGCGCCATCGCGCAGCAAGCGAATCCCAGCTTGAAGCAGCCTAACAATGCGTCCTCCTTGCCCTCTACCTCGCCTCGTATGACGGCATCCGCCATCCTCACCACCCGGTTCCGTTCCTCCACCACGAAGCCCGCGTTCCAGCGGCAGAGCTCCAGGTCCGAGAACACCCGCCCGGCGATCAGCTCCAGAAACACCCTTCCGAATGCGTACACGTCCCACTTCGCGTTGGGTTTCAGGTTCTTTAGCGACTCCGGCGCCTGGTATGGCGGCGGGGCGAATCCCGGAGCCGAGGCGCCGCCGCCCGATGGGCTGGCTCCGGTAGCCGCCGATAGATCCGGCAAGCTGATCGAGGAGTGCATGGAGCGTTTGCTGCCGAACTGCCGTGCTGATGGGCCGGCCCCGGCCATCACTCGGTCGAGGCCGAAATCTCCGATCTTGGCCTCCATGTCGGAATCCAGCAGAATGTTGCTTGGTTTGATATTGCCGTGCAAGGTCTTCTTTTCGTGGAGATACGCGAGGCCCCTCGCCACGCCTCTAGCGATCCGGAGCCGCGTTTCCCAGCTCAGATGTAAAGGCGACGATCCGAGCTTTTCTGAAAAAAAAAAACAGGGCTTGATTTCGGATCTACAAATTCATGGGGAGGAAAACAGAGAAAGGCGCGTACTGCTAAATGAGATATTGGCGAGGCTGCCATTGGTTGCGTAGTCGTGGATGAGAAGCTTCTCGTCGGAGCCCCAGTAGAATCCCCGGAGGCGGAGGAGATTTGGATGCCGAATTTTGGCGAGCCCGCGGACCTGGGCATCGAATTCCTTGAACTTGTTGATGAGGCTGCTCTCCCCGATCCGGCGCACAGCCAAGGCGGTGCCGTTGGCGAGTACCGCCTTGTAGACGATGCTCGACGTGCTTGCGCCGAGGATGTAAGCCGAGGCCTTGAGTAGAGTTTCAATTTCAAGGTCCGTCTCGCCGTCGACGATGACAAGAGTAGCCTCTGCATGTTGTTGCTTCTGCTGCGGATGGTTGGATTTGCCGTCTTGCCCCTCCTTCGCACCCTTGGACGATTCTTCTTCCTCTTCCGCATCCGTATCCGAAGACTCCGACGACTCCGACGTCTCCTCGGTGTCGTCTCCGTTGTTACTTTTCTTCCTCAAACAGCAAGATAGCGACCTGATCACTCTGGTCTCGCTAGTGACTGCCGCTGTTGCTGCGGCCGCTGGAGGCGGAGGGCGGCGTTCTTTCTTTAACCCGTCGCTTCCAATTTCTTTCTGCTGTTGCCGTTCTTCTCGCTGATTTTGCCTTTTCGTCCTTTTGACATGGTAAACGTACAAGAACACTGCGAAAAGGATCGCGATGCCGGCCAAGTCACCCACCGTGATCAGGATAACTGCCACCGGTCGAAGCGATCCTCGGCCGGCGGTGTTCTTCTCGGCCGCATCTGGAGTGCTTTCGTCCGGATTCTTGGGGAATGCGGCAAATGCCGGCGGAGACTTTGGCGGCTGCAGGACCGCGTTGGAGGAATTGGGAGGAGCGGTGGAGAGAGACGAAGGGATGGTGCAGGGGTTCCTGAGCGGTCTCCCACAGAGGTTCGGGTTTCCAGCAAAAGCCATCGGCTGCTCGGCGCCGAAAGCACCGCCCTGTGGTATCGCTCCCGTGAGATTGTTGAACGAGAGATCCACCGTAGCATTCGCCGGAATCCTTAGCCCTAGTTCCGGCGGGATGGCGCCAGTAAGTCGGTTGTAAGACAGGTTCAAGTACCGGAGCCTTCCCCCGCCGAGTTCCGTCGGCAGGGAGCCGTAGATGAGGTTTGAACTGAGATCCAAGTACTGCAACCGCTTGAACCCGCCGACTGGTAGCTCTCCGCTGAGGTAGTTGTTGGAGAGGGAGGCGACGGCGAGGTTCGGAAGCCGCGAGAGGCTCGACGGCAACCTTCCGGTCAGCGCGTTGTCGGAGAGGTTGAGCACCTGGAGGCTGCTGTTGGCGCTGCACTCGTCGAAGTCCGGGAGCTCGCCGGAGATGACATTGTCGGCCAGCGCAAGCACGCGGAGCTCGGACGCGTTGAAGAGGGTGGACGGGAGGGTACCGTTGAGCATGTTGCCGGAGAGGTCGAGATGGCGGAGATGCTCGACAAGGCCGAGCTCAGTGGCGACGGGTCCCAAGAGCTGGGAGTTGGGCAGGACCAAGGCGATGACTCTAGAAGCCATGGAAACCTCCTCATTGCCGCCGCCGCCGCCGCCATTCGCAGGAGGACTCCAATCGAAAGCAGCTGCCTCCAGGAATCCCATGCACACGACTCCATTCCAGGAGCACGGCGTGGGGTCGTAGAAGCTCCAGTCGTCGAGCACGGCCATAGGGTCGCTGAGAACGGAGTTCTTGAACTTGAGCAACAGCTCTCCATCTCCGTTGAGGCCCAGCGTGCCGCCGATCTGGAAAAGAAAAGTTAGCAGCAGCAAAGTAACAGATCTACCTCTGGAAGCCTCCGATTTGCTCTCGACCTTCCAACTTTTCGAGCTCATGTTGTTGGTGCTTCTCCGGAGCAAATCATGTCTCGCTGACGGAGCGATCTAGAGGCCAAGCCGCCGACATTTGCGTGCAATTTGTGCCAAAATGGAAAGGAAATCAGCAAAAAAAACTTTCTACTGCTGCCTCTGGGAGTAGCAACACCTGCAACACTTGTTTGGAGGGGGGAAGGCGTTCTAGCTCTTCTTCAATTTGTAGCTTCTTGGAGAGCTCGAGGAAGAAGATAGAGAAGTTAAGAAGAAATTAAAACAGGAAGGGAACTGGATGGGAGGGGGTATAAGCAATGCATGTGAAGGAAAGCGAGATTGATCCTGGGGAAGAGAGCAAAGCAAATGAAGCTAAAAAATAACAACATCACAGCTCATCCAGCTAGAGGACCTCCACTATCTACCGCATCCTCGATATTTAACCTGGAACAACGTAAACAGACAAACAAGGAATCAAGGATGGTTTAATTACTTCCCAGAGACAAAGATGCTGGCTTTGCTTTGTTCTTCCTATTCGTTGATCAAACGGTTTAAGGCCTATCTAACGAAAAAAGATGGCCTAAACTGCATGATAAAGGGACACGAGGAGAATCTTAGCAACCGAAAGAGGACATGGAGATAAGAGATTTGAGAAATTTTTGTTAGTTTCTTCCTCCTCATCACATGGTGTACGATGGTGATGTCAGTCTTACGGGAGCCTTCCTTATTTCCCGTGGTTATTTTGTAGGGGGAGATGGAGATTGAGCTTCCAGGGGCGCCCACAGGGGCCGCAGAGGATAATGACAACGGTATGTCTTGATAAAAAGAGGGCGATTTCTGTGGAAGGGTGGAAAATTCTGGAATCCTATGAGAGAATTTGCACGTATTTGGAGTTTGATGGTGGATTTTTCTGATAATTGACCTTTCTTCCTTCGGAGAGTGCGTTATGAAGACAGCAGGACATGCGAGGTGCCTGCCTGCATGAGGTCTCTGTACATATCAGTATACTGAATTACTGATGTATCCAGATCTCGATCGCCTTCTTGGATTAAAAGACACACATGATCTCCTAGAACACTGCTCTGTATGTGTCTCGGAGAGTTATCAATGGTGATCTCCAGATCTCCATCAATGGTGATCTCCCACAAGTCACTTCCTCTAGGCTTCATCATGTCCGATTTCTTCTCGGTATTTTATACTTTTGAAGTTCGGCATGCAGCTGCTATGAAATAATTCATATTTAGTTGCTTCAAATAGCAGGGTACATTATCTGCGATTGATAATAACTAAAAGGCGCAATTCCTTTGGAATACAATAAAACATTAATAATATAAAGAATATTTAAATTTTACGATGAACAAAATTGATCTATATTTACATCTAGGTGCAAGATTTTTCGAAGGACAGCTGGATGCAAGTTAATTTTTTTTTTGTTATAAAAAAATATTAACATTACGTACAACCTGATTTGCTGATTAAATAAATTGATTTTTTACACCATATATATTTTTTGTCGGAATCTATGAAATAAAAGATTTTGACTATTATACTCTTAGGGGTAATATTTTTTTTTTCATATTTGATGGGGTGGAATCCTAGCACCCATGTGTCTCGTAGGCTCAAAGTCTTATTTTACTATTAGATAAATCAAAGTGAGTCAACTGTAATTCAAAAAAGAATAATGAAATGTTCAAAGAAAAAAACTCAAGGAAAATATCAATGACACTCACATAATAATAGAGTCCACCATTTCACTTTTTTATGGGCTCCATCACTTTATGTGAGTGTCATTGAGATTTTCCTTGAGTTTTTTTCTCTCCACAAATCATTTCTCTTCAAAAAAATAAGACCTAGTCTTGATTAGACTAGGGTCTAATAGACCCAATTCAAAATATTTATTCCCAAAAATAGAGTTCGTCAAGAGATAAGCCTCAGTCTCAGATTCCGGTATCCTATTGCGGCCTCAACTACCGACATCCTTTATGGCATAGTCTCAATCTTAGATCCTAGCATCGAATCTCGGCCTCAGCTGCCGATATTCTCTATGACTCAATCTCAGTCACGAATTCTAACATCCTACCTCAGGCTTAATTGTCGACATCCTCCGTAACTCAGTCTCAATCTTGGATCCCAACATCCTATCTCAACCTCAGCTGCCGACATCCTCCATGACTCGGTCTTAGTCTCGGATCCCAGCATCCTGTCTCGCCCTCAGCTGTCGGCATCCTCCATGACTGGGTCTTAGCCTCGAATTCCAACATCCTGTCTCAGCCTTATGACTCAGTATCAATCTCGGATCTCAGCATCCTATTTCGACGTTAGTTGTTGACATCCTCTATTACTCAATCTCAGTCTTGGATCCCATTATCTTATCTTGGCCTCGATATCCTTCATGACTCAGTCTCAAACTCGGATCCCAACATCCTATCTCAGCCTTAGATCCTAACATGCTGTCTTAGCCTCAGATACTGACATCCTCAATGACTCAGTCTCAGTCTCAGATCCTAGTATCTTATCTCAGCCTCAGCTATCAACGTCACCCATGACTCAGTCTTAGCCTCGGATCCCACCATTCTGTCTCAGCCTTAGCTGCCGACACTAACATCCTCCATGG
>JBAMIE010000055.1:1446850-1458431 GCA_037177295.1 Kaempferia parviflora | reverse complement strand
TCGTGACAAAATCTAGACATTATCTACGACTCGAAATTGGTAGATCTTTTGATCGTACCACTTTGCATTCCTAAATGTGACCTCATTGCTATCTTATTATGTACACATCCTAATCACACATCTATTAACATAAATATACCTTTGTAGTTGCTGGAAAAAGAGGGAAACAAGGGGCTGTAAGAAGGGACAGCAGTTAGGTGGCTTTCCCCTTCTTTGCTAGTTGCCTCAACAAGCTCCGGCGAAGGCTACAGTGAGCTCCGGCGAAGCTCTAGCCGCTGTGATTGGCTGGAAAAGAGAGCAACAAAGTGCTGCTCTTGTTTCCGGAAGAGGGCAACAACTAGGTTGCCTTTCCCTTCTCTGTTGGAGTCTTCGGCGAGCTCCGACGAGCTTCGACGAGCTCCGACGGCTGCTGCCCAGAAGCAAGGAAATAAGAGAGAAGCGAGAGAGGAAAAGATGGTGGCTGGACAAGACAATAAGATTACCAACTTACTCTTCGCCGGTGGAGGAGAAGAAACGCAGCTTCCTTGCCGCTGGAGGAGAGCAGATGAAGAAGAGAAGGAAGCAAATGGCGGTGAAGAAGGTGAAGGCATCGGGGAAGAAAAAGAAAAAGGAAGAGAGAGAAGAAGAGGAGGTGGGGGTGGACACGTGTATTGTAGGTTTGAAATGTTTTTTTTTTTTTTTTTAACACTTAACAAAACAAGTTATGCATAAAAATTTAACACTTATTTTATCCAATTTGTTAATTTATTTGATATATTAAGTACCAATAAGGGATAGATCTGCTGAAGTTATTCATCGAATGTTGCTGAAATGGTTACGCAGAGACCTTGTGCTGCATTTTTTTCAAAGGCATTTTCCTTATAATAATCATGGAATTGTTTTCTTCATTAATACTATACCACATCCCTTTCTGGTAGAATCAGGATGCAATTTTTTTTTATATATATTTTCATAAATATGGCTCATGCTTGATGTTTTAATTGATGGATACCTCTTTCGCATATGATTTGGACATGCATTCCTCATTCATGCATCTCTTCTATCCATTTTAAAAGTGCAGCCCATGCAGGCAGCTTCCTCCAATGCGGGGTCCCATGAAAGAGTTGAACCACATTAGGTCTATTGTATTATGTGTGATTAACATACTACCAAATTTAAATTGCCATGTATTTAGAAGTATTGTACTTCTTTTAATCTATTTCTCCATGATTATTGATTTTCCATCTCCAAATACAGGTAGGCCTTTCAAGAAGATTGAATTGCACGAGTCTATCAGATATGCTGCCGGGGATCCAATTGAGTCCTGGCTTAATGAATTACTTTGCTTGGATGTTGCAAATTACATTCCAAATATCACTAGGTTAGTATTCTTGATGAAGAGTAAATAATTGTTTTTCAGGTCATTCTCTAAATGATCTTTTATTTGTCTAGACTTCCACATCCTAGTGAATGTGACCTTTACTATGTCAACCGAGATGCACTTTTCTCATATCACAAGGAGAGTGAGATATTTTTACAGGTACCTTTATTTGATTAAATTTGTGCTTGCATTTTAATATATGCTTAAATTTTACTATTTTTTTCATTTATATTACAGCGCATGATGGCCCTTTATGTTGCTTCTCACTACAAAAATTCACCTAATGACTTACAATTGATGGCTGATGCTCCATCCCATCACTTGTTTGTGTTGCTTGGTATTTTATTTCTTAGCTGTGCCATACTTCTTTATAGCAGCCTAGCATTTTATCTGTTTGCTGAATCTCTCTATAAATATTGCAGGTCCAGTTGATGAATCAAAAAATACTCTTCCAGATATTTTGTGTGTTGTTCAGGTTTTTTTTTTCCCTTTCTCCATTCATGATTGAATTTTTTCTAGTAAAAAGGGGAAAACAAATTGAACTCCTGGATTTGGCAATAATGTTGACCATACTTATTAAGTTAGGTATACCAATGAGATGTTCTATATGGTCGAGCATTGAACTCATTTATTGTGGGGCAACAATAAATGAGCACTATTTTTGGCAATTCTGATATATCCTTGTGTGTTGAAGTGGAAAATTCTCAAGACTCTCTAGCTGGGGTTTTTAAAGCACGAGCACTATTTTTATTGCTTTTCTTTTTATTTATTTATTTTTTCCGTAGAGTTCATAAAGTACAGATATCAATCTTTCATGCTCTTTTATGTTTGTCAAAGTAGTCTATATATGGTTCAAAGGATTACCAATTTCTGTGTATGGGCCTAGCTATTAAACATCAAGTAGAATTGAAGTTTAGGTTGATAGTTTAAAGAAGTTTGAATATGCTAATCTCTATTAAGTTTGTGTAGTATGCATCTCCACTAGTTGGTTTAAGTGATAATGAGAGAACTGCAGTTCCTCTCCAACCGTTAAAATTTGGTTCACATTCATGATTGAAAAAAATATATTGACAAGTATGTTCCATTTTTTTTCATTTTAATATATTTTCCATGTTTATGTCAATTTTCAGGTTTGTCTTGAAGGACAAATATCACGCAAGTCGGCAATTAAAAGTCTAAGTGAAGGTCGCCAACCTTTTGGTGATCAGATACCTTGGAAATTTTGTGAACAATTTCAAGACAATGTCTTTCCAACACTATCTGGAGTTCGAATTGTCAGGATTGCAGTTCATCCAAGTGCCTTGAGGGTAAAATTTAGGTCACTTTGCTATATCATTTCAAGCGCATTACTGTGTTTTAAAATATTATTATGCTGTTTCTTGTAGCTCGGATATGGCTCTACTGCAGTGGAGCTATTGTCAAGGTATGTGTCTTGTTCTTGGATGCACTATCATGATTAACACAATTCTCTGCTTTTGATTGGATGTTCTTGTGGATGTTCTTGTTAAAACCATTCGACTTTTGTGATTAGCTTCACTTTTCCCACATACCATATAATCACACATTTTAATGAACTTGTATGAATAAGAAGCCTTTTAAGGGATTGGTAAATGAACCACAAGTATGAACATGCCAACAGGCTATAGATAGTAGAGATTGAGCCTATTTCTCTGATATGGTCAGATACAGTTGTCTCATTTTCATTGTCCGTTCCTTGAGTAAAAGCTCACTTTTCTGCTTAACCAACTTACAGCTCTATGAGACGAAAGTAGATATTTCAAGTAGATAATTGTATCAAGGTTTTAAATTATTTTGTTCCACCCATTGACACTGACCAACACACAATAAGATCTGATGTACCTGGTACACAAGTAGATTAGTGGAACAGACGTGAGAGTTGTTTGGCAATCTGCAAGCGTCTTCGCATGGAACAGAAGCTGATTCACGATCTCCTGAAACCCTAGTGTGCGTCTTCCATGATTGGATTTGTGCTTTCCAACATCTTCCATGAGTAATGAAAAGTGAATTGCAAGCCCCTGTGTTTTCTTCGAGTGGGTTGCCTCATTTGCAAGGAGTGAAAAATGAATTCACGATCTCTCAGAAATGTAGATCCTCTTATGTGGAGACTTGAAAGGCAATTCGTGTGTTTCAGATTCATCTACACGACCTCCATGTTGTGATTTGTGAGAAGATCTATGACGATTTGCAAGATCTCTAGTGCAATTGAAACCTCACGTCTCACGAGAAGGTCTCTGGCTCTGGCAATGGCTCACAGGAAGATCTCTAGCGCAGGTGACACCTTCATGAGAAGGTCTCCTATGTTGGTAATGCCTTGTGAGAATGCCTCTAATGTCAATGCATCCTCCAAGTAATCTTCCTCCTATTCTGCTACAAGTCGTCTTCCTCTTTTTTTCCCTTTCTCCTGCTTGTCGGAATGACCAGCACCATTTATCTGTACAGTCAAACTGTTTTGTTCAGGCTGGAAACCAAAACCTTGGATCGGAATCAGATTTTAAGCTTTGAATTGTATTATTGGATTCAATGAATGAAAATTATTAGATTGCAGGTATTGCAATAGTTTGGTAACAAAAGTCCCATGCAAAATAAGTTAGACTTATATATATATATATATATATATATATATATTTATAAAATTGAAATTTAGACCATGATCTTGTTTGGTACACTGGATCAATTCTTTCCCTCTGAAATTATCCATTTTTTCTCTGAATGGCATTCTCATTTTGTTGACTCAAGGATACATTCCATATATACCTGATGCATATGAAAGCAATCTTTTCTTTCTAATTTGAATTTTCTACATGCAAGTTCTTTGCCCAACAATGCTATATTTACAAGTTACTAAGTATTTCTAGGTGTTCAGTTTGTTTTATGGAACAAATGATAAAGGCAATTCTATTTTATCCAGATAGTACTAGATTTTTTCTGTAGTTGTCTGCATTTTATTATTTTTTAATTTGATAATGGTAGAGATATTTTGGTTTCAAATTATTTTGTATGCTCAGATATTATGAAGGACAATTGACACATTTTGCTGAGGAAGATGTTGAACCGGCTGAGGAGTCTGAAGTGAAAGTCATTGAAGTTGCAGAGAAGGTTGTATTTTATACTAATTGCTTCATTTAATTTTCTAATGCAGAATCTTTCTACCTTTTAGTCATAAATCTATGCAATGCCTTCCTCTAGTTCTGACTGCTGATGAATTAGCTATACATCGAAATTAAAGTACTCAACGTTTTGGTTTTGAACTTGCAATCATCTAATTGTTTTTTCTATCCTGTCATTTTGTTGTTCTGCTTTTTGACCGATACTGAGTTTCTAGACTCTTCATTGAATCTGCTGTTTCTTCAGGTGTCCTTGCTAGAAGAAAAAATTGTGCCCAGAACTAATCTTCCACCTCTTCTGGTTCATCTTCGTGAGCGACATCCAGAAAAACTTCACTTCATGGGTGTGTCTTTTGGACTCACACTTGACCTTTTCCGCTTTTGGAGAAAGCACAATTTTTTCCCATTCTACATTGGCCAAATTCCAGTTATGATCTTACATATTTCATTTTCCACATTTTTGTTTGTCCAAATGCTATTTCTCTATTGATTTGTTTGCCTTTTGCCCCATAAAATTAGAGTGCTGTCACTGGTGAGCATACATGCATGTTAGTGAAGCCACTTAACAATGATGATATTGAAGTTAACGAGTCAAATGAGCATGGTTTTTTTGAACCTTTCTATCAGGGTGAGATGCTAAAAAGTTGTACACTAACATAATCTATTCGGTCTTGTTCAAACATTAAATATTTTCATTATGCTGCATTGTGACTAGATTTCAGGCAGCGGTTTTTACGACTTTTGAGTACCACATTTCAAAAACTTGATTATAAGCTCTCAATGAGGTGAGTTAATATGTTTGTATTGTGTCCAGTTACAGCAGGACCTTTGGCCATTTTATATTATGATTGCCCTTTGTTGTTGTCTAGCATTTTGGCATCGAAGATACATTTTGCAGAGCATGAACATGACTTGCCTATCTCTAATGGTTGCATTAACGGATTGGAGGAGTTATTGTCCCCTCATGATATGAAACGACTTGAAGCATACACAAATAATTGTGTTGACTATCATATGGTAAGAGCTATTTGGAAAATAGATAATATTCAATGTCATATTACTAAATTTTGTCCCAGCATTATCTCTTAATCCAAGGATCATCTTCAATAAGCCAGAATTCCACAACCTTCTGAGGCGCTGTGAATTTTTATTTATTTGTGAGCTCTAATAGTATAAAATCATTGTCTGATAAACTGTCTCTAGTTTTCTTCTTACTTTAATCATATCTGAATTCATTGGTGTTGTTTTCTTGGGACAGGAGATAACAAATTTCCCTTAATTGTTACAGTTGAATATTTATTGTCCTCTTGTGCTAACATTCATCACAATATCCTTATCTTGTACCTTAAAGTCTTTCAGTTTAATTATATTGCCCAATTTTTGGTTATGTTACACGTTTTGTAATCTTGGACAGAGAATGTGTTCTTTATCTAATTGGATTGTATGCATCTAGTTTGTAGTTCTTGGTATACATGATTTACAGTCAACCTTAAAATTTGGCCCTGCTTAGCCTTTGGACAATAACTAGAGATTTTTGCCAATTGTCTAAAATTTCTCTAAAGAATGTTTAGTTGCTATTCTGTTCTTTCTTTGTTTTAATCTCATATATTACAACATTGATAAGAACAATACTTTTCTGCTGCATCTCTAAAATGGTGGATGCCACATTGCATAGATTCTTGATCTATTGCCCATCCTTGCCCGTAAATATTTCCAAGAGAAGATTCCTGTCACGTTGTCTCCTGTCCAAGCTTCTGTGTTATTCTGCTTGGGATTGCAGAACAAAGATGTTGGAGATATCAAGGTCAGCTCTTCAAGATGATTGGCATGCACATAAAAATTTCTGGCGTTTAAGCTATCATTTATTTCTGTTTTGTCATTCTTCGCCTTTCTAACAGGAAGAAATGAAGCTAGAAAGAGAGCAAATACTATCTTTGTTCATTAAAGTGATGAAGAAGTTTTACAATTATCTTTATAAGACAGCAACCAAGGAAACCGATGAGACTCTTCCGCGCCTCAAGGTAATAAATAATCTTCATTTCACTAAACCATTTGTGAAAACCTTGAAAGGAACTAGAATGAAAATGAATTATTTTTTTACTAAAAAATTCATAAGAGACCAATTATCAATTCGTTTCAGCTCTAAAATGAACAATGAAGAAATTTGAAAAAACGAAATCAACTTTTACTAAAGCTGAAGACTACGGAAGTATATAAACCAAACATAAATGGAAAAAATATCTTGACCTGATCATTAAATTTCAATCCATGAAATCTTTATTTTTACTCAATTCTTATTTAACAAGGTCAAATTTAAATATTAGTGTGTTAAAGCTCAAGTAGGGGCAACATGATCATTTTACAAATTTAATGGCTGGGTTCTAGTTGCTGTAGAAATTTGTATTTCAAAGGGATGCTGCACCTAATTGTGAGTTCTTATCATTTTTGAGTTAGCGCCTAGTGTTATCTTATGGAGAATACTGATGTTCATTATCAGTTCATGTG
The DNA here is from genome assembly GCA_037177295.1 of Kaempferia parviflora. Lineage (NCBI taxonomy): Eukaryota > Viridiplantae > Streptophyta > Magnoliopsida > Zingiberales > Zingiberaceae > Kaempferia > Kaempferia parviflora. Next base: position 1,451,441 of record JBAMIE010000055.1, on the reverse strand, counting down.
CAATACACAAAATGCTATACGGAAAGTAAAATGAAAAACCAGTTCAGGAAATGCAAAGACTGCTGCAGCTGTGTTACACCTGGACCAATCTGCTTTGGTGGGACCACCATAGTGGCAATCCTGTTCTGTTGCTTTCTTAGCAAAGCTAGCGCTAGGTGTGCCGGCATATGATATTATGGGAAATTGTCCATAAGACTCTTAACCGTTTTATGCTATACTGTCTTGCATATGCAATAATGGTTTGTGGAGAAATTAAAACCCTTGGATGTTGATTATGATTGCTGCACTCTTGACATTCACATGTTTCAATCCATACTCCAGATTGAAATGGCTCCTCACAGCAAGTCTGTGGATGAAGAACTCAATGAGGCAGCCAAGGAGGTTAGGGTGAGTATGCTCTCGCAACAGAATGACTCTTATCTTGACATCTTTACTAAAAAATTTTTTCGGGCATTTCAGGAAAAAATGAAGGCCGACAGCGATGTAGTTTTGGACCCAGAATACTTGCAGCAATATGCTATTGCAGATGAAGAGGGGGAATTTGACAAGGCTCTTGGAAATGGAACTAAGGTTTCATCTAGTGGCATCCTTAGTGTTAAATCTAATAGGAAGTGGGACGCCCACAGAGATCATACATCAGATAAGAGAGACAAGGGCAAGAGGAAAGGGAAACATGGTGACAAATCAAGATCCAATAAAAAGAAGAGAACATAGATTTTCTTAGTAACCTCTTATCCAAATTATTGTACTCATGTTCCTAGATGTTGATTACTTTAAAATTTTGCTCCATTTACTGTGTTGTATCTTTATATTTAATGAAATTACAGCTTATTATTATTATTATTTAAATGTTTTCCTCTACATTGGCCTTGTATACTTTTCATATTAGTCTTGTTTTTGGTTTGTAATTTAGGAAAACATCTCTGGCATTTTGGTTTATTTACTTTGTGGAAATTATGAAACCCACTGTTGGTCTTTGACATTCTTGACGCCTTCATACTTTGATCCTTTTTTGTTCCAGCTAGACCGATATGATTTGGAGAATAGGTATGACCCTTATAAACATAAATACTTATATTGTAGCATGGTCTAAGGACCACCTTAACTTTAACCCATTTTGATTGTTTTTGACTAAAAAAGTCGCCTCCATTTTTATTGTGGATATTTGTTTGTTCTTTTCTTGTGTAGATAGAATCTAATGCGTTTTTCAAAATTGGATCCGACTTATACGATGAATTGGTCGAGCAAAGAATAAACCGAAGGATTACGTTCAAAAAACATTGTGCATGTATTCATTTACACCCATCTAGTAGATCAATTTCATTAGTAAGACGATCCAAAATGGTGATTCATCATTTACGTTGTCATGAGCCTAAACCATCATCGATGTATGATTATAAGAATCCCTTAACACACAACTTGTTAGCATGTGATAAAAAAATCAATTAGTTGATGGGTAATAAGAACGATATGACATTCTATTAATAATGGTTTATAGATGCCGCCTATTTATTATATCGAATCTATAGTAGGTTTTATGTTATAATTATCGAAAGTAGTTGTCCTTAAAAATTTTGTAAAACAGATCCTTCAAGTTGTTTCTTTTGTCCTCTGAGCGAAACTAGCGATGGAGATTATTCACGGTGACAATTTTTTCCAATCCAACAATTGAATCCACGCCTTAACTTTACTTTGAAAGTACGGAACCAACAACCTTGCCTGACCTCAATCATTTACATTAAATTCAACAATTTTCACATCGTAAAAGCGATCGTTTTGGTTTCGCAATCATGATCAAGGACAATAATTGATAACAACCTACAAAACCCAGACGGAGAAGCCAAATCGACAACTTCGCTATTGGAGAAGGAATTTTTTCAACGCGGGCCGATTCCATCGGCGAGAAACCAATCAGTCCCAATCACGAAAACATATAAGCGATCAAGAGGAAAGGATAAATAAACACCATATAAATCAATAACAAATCCAAGTATCAATATCTACATACTCTCATCCTGAAATCCACATATAAAACCAACCAACGAACGGCGATCGCCGTGACATTATTTGATCTAAGAGGACAATGAAAACCTGACGCGACTAAAATCCGATCCTAGAGAAGCATCCAGAAGACGAGCCGGATCCGTCACTGGCGGAGGAATCCGAGGAGGAGGACGACGAAGGAGGTGAAGAAGGCGACGGCGAGAGGCGGGGAGACGACGTAGGCCGCAGAGGTGGGTGCGGGGGCGGGAGCGGGAGCCTCGGCGGCGAAGGCTCCGCCGGCTAGGAAGGCGGCGGAAATCACCGCGGCGAGGAAGATAGCTAGGGTCTTGGCTCCGAGGGCGGCCATTACGACAAAGGCGAGATCTCGATCGAGAGTCTGCGACGACAGAAGAGCGAAAGCGAACAGATGGCGGCGGTGGTAGGGGAAGAGTGAAAAGGTGATACTTATAGCCCGAAGGGATAGCTTAGCGGATCGGACAATCATGTACGATCCGAACCATTAGCTGCCGGTCTACGCGTGCCAGCTGGTCCACCGCGTTGAGATGGCAGGTCGGTTAATTATTTCCTAAAACAATTTATTTGTTTATTGATTTAGTTGTCATCATTAGGAAGTATTTATTAATCCATGAACGACACGCTATAATCGGTCTCGAGATATTTTATTGCACTATTTACAGCATTTTGACACGTATCGAATTACTTCATGCATAAGCAACACTGTTGATGAAATGGTAATCATCTTTTGCTACAAACTGTTGATGAATGACATCCATGATCATAAAAGGGATAGGCGGCTTATTATGACATATATTCAAATACAATCACATTAAAAACAAAAAAATTTCATTGTCAAACAACTAAAAAATAATCGAAACTATATATATAATTAGTCAGATAAATTGATTGAAATCGGCAAAAGTAATTTTAAATAAATTAATAATTTATTAATAATTAAAATTAATTTGCTATAACAAATTATTATTTTAAACGACTTAATAATGTAATGTGATACTATTATTAATAATAATTAAGATACATATAATATTTAATAAAATTATTATTTTTAATATAATTCATTTTAACGGTATTTTTTAGTAATTTTAAAATAATTTTAAAATTTTAATATAAAAAGTTTGTTAGACAATCTTATCGGAGAGCGTGGAAGTAGTCTGAATTGAAATTACAGATCAAATCAGATTTATGTGTTGAGTTGGCCTGAACTGATAATCTTAGGCTGTCAAGCAGGGAAGGAAGAACTGCTTGGCGTGACTTAGTTGGCTGAAAATTGGGTTGCCTTATATGTCAGAGTGCAAACTCCCGAGTGTAGACTCTCGACTTCTGAGTGTAGACTCCTGAGTTCATAGTCTGAGTGTATACTCCTGACTACAGTCTCCCCCAGTGCAAACTCCAGACTTTCAAAGTCCAAGAGCAGACTCCCGACTGTAGACTCCCAAGTGCAGAAAAGAAGATACCGAGACCTACTTTCAAAAAGATTCCTTAAAATAGATTTGTCCTCCTTCTCAGTATACAATGACAGAACCACATACACAACCAAGTATTGGTTACTCGTAACGAACTGAGAAAATATCTGATTGCTATTACGGGCAAACCATTGAGTGAAAATGCCTGGCGTAGATAAGATTTGGGGAAGGTGGAGGAAAATTTTTGCTATTAGGTCTCTCTTGCTCTCGGTCACAACCTCCTTATATAGGAGTTTAAACTCTTGCAGTATTCAATGGCCAAATTAAAGTCATTTATTGCCCATTAACCTGTCCAACTATTAAAGTCATTTAATGGCCAAATAAGTAAATAGGGGCTCCGGCCATTCCAGTGTATATGACACGCAAGTCTATTTATGAATCTTATATTTATGATTATGTTTAAATTCAAGTTCATGTTCATGCTTACTTTTATGATTATGTTTAAGTTCAAGCTCAAGTTCATGCTTACTTTTATGCTTAAGTTCATGTTCATGTTCATGCTTACTTTTATGATTGTGCTTAAGTTTAAGTTCATGTTCACGCATTGTTTACTTTTATGATTATGTTTATGTTAATGTTAAGTTCATGATTAAGTATGCCCATGTGCACGTTCATGTTCATATATAGTTCTGAATGTTACACATTATATTCATCATCATCATTTATTAATGCATTTGTTACATTTGGGCAATGAGCAAAAATGTTCAGGTGGTAAAACGTTAGCTCATTCGCTTAGGAAAATTTTGCCCGGATAGTCCGATATTCGATGCGTGTAGGTCGTGCTTGCACACAAGTTAACTTGGTTCAGTATAATCTGGGCCCCTTGATTTGCACTCCCTGCACACCCATGTGTGAGAGAGAGCCTCTCCTCATACATTTATTCAAAACTACAATGCTTGTGAAACAATATAAACCAACTAATATACCTTGAAACTCCCAATTTAGAACTAAAGTCTCATTCACAATGGAGTCTCTGTCCTCTCTATCTCTTTTCATTCATATGTATTCAACAATCTCCCACAAGAATAGAAATAAGATATGTGATAACATTCAGTAGTTGAGTTCAGTGTAGGATAATTAGGTTTTACCCTTTGAACTTTCCACTA
>JBAMIE010000055.1:1435626-1446750 GCA_037177295.1 Kaempferia parviflora | reverse complement strand
TATGCTATCACAAAATCTAATATTATTATCCCTTCTTCATTTCTCATTCCAAACTCATAACCCAATGTACCGTATAATATTCCTCATTTTTCATTCTAACATACTCATTTAAATCACCTCCTATCAAAATCATTTCATTTAGCAGAATGTTTTGTAATATTTCATCTAAGTCGTCCTACAACCTTAATTTGGTAGCTTCATCTAATCCTACTTACGATGCATATACACCACTAATTATGTTCATAGTTTCTTTTACCACTATTATCTGAAGGGATATAATACTATCTCTTTTTCTAACTACTCATATAACTTCATCATTTAACAAACTATCTACAATAATACCCACTCCATTTCTTGTTTTACTCTTTCCTGTGTACATAACTTAAAATTTGAGTTGTCTATAATCTTTGCTTTCTCGCCTACCAATTTTGTCTCTTATACCCACAAAATACTAATTCTTCTCTTAATCATCGTATCTACTACCTCCATTGATTTAAGGGTTCTTATGTTCTATGTTCTAAATTTTAGATTATTAGTTTTTCTATAATATTTGTTCTTATCCAACTTATGGTGTGAGAACTCTTGCATATTTAACACTACACTCAAGTTTTCATGGAGACATAGCGGTCCTTGCTGATACATTACAGTCGGACTCAACTACGCGAACTTTTTCATATTTAGCACTACATCCAAGTTCTGAAGATGTAGCGGTCCTTGCGAAGGCATTACAGTCGGACCCTGCAACTCGTTCCTTCCGAGGAACAACCTAACATTAGCATAATAGTTTTATCATAGTTTTAATGCTGACTAGCAACCTAACACAACCCTCCTTCTTTATCCGAGCTTGGGACCGACCATGACTGGTTCGTTATGGGCGGAGTTGCAAATATATATGGTAAACTCAATAATAAAGTGTTTCTTATTGTCTACTAGAACTTTTTGCAACGTTGTATTAGTAAAACTTAGGGTGCGTTTGATTCAAGGTTATCATTCATAACCTTGGTTAATTATAGGGAAGAAAATATAACCTAATGTTGTTTAGTTCATTCTTAGGTAATGCAATAAAAACTTATTTGTTTGGAGGTTTTAGTATATAACTTAGTTTAATATTTTATTTTTTTAAAAAAATAGTAATAATATAAGCCATCATTACCGAGGAAATAAATTTATACTAATTTATAAAATTTATTAGATTTTTCAAAATATTTTAGGATTTTTTAAATATTTTAATGGGATAAATTAGTTAGGGTTTAGAAAAGCTTGTTTGGCTATCCTATTTAAGCTGGGAGTTGATTGACACTTAACCTAAGTTTGGAAAATTAAAACCTAAGTTTTAATTGAACCCTTCCCCGTCGTCGTTCCTCGCGAGCGCTTGCGACTGAGGAACGACGACGCCTGCAGCTCTATCGCTAGAGTAGCGGGTGTCTGAGTGCACGTCCACCGGTGTCACCTTCGTCCACGCGAAACATTGACGCCCAGAGTTCCTCAGTGCTGGAGCAACCAGTGATCGAGTGTGCATCCGCTGGCATAGCCTCCATCCATGAGAGACTTCGACACCCCATCCTTCTCCTTTTCGAGCCACGTGAGACACCGACGTCGACAGAGTTCCTGCAATGCCTAACTAGTTCGGGAAGACGAAGCTCCACCCACGTGTGCCCTTCATTGGCCACTCAAACTGCCGCAGCACTCTGCCCCCGCTTGCTAATCGATTTCGACAGCTAACAGCTGCTTGCGCTTGACGATAGCCTTAACCGCGGAATCAAGAAAAACCTTAGACTTCGGAGATAACCATATTCCGAGATACATGACAATTTTGCTGACGTTTCGTGACGTGGCGGGCATGCATGATAACTTGAGAATCGATCATCACCTAAACCAAATCAAGTTAAATATAATCTAAGACGGATAACTAAGGTTATCACCAATTACCTTAAACCAAACGCACCCTTAAGGTTGCATTTGATACACATGAATGGAATGGAAATGAAATGAAATTAAAAAATGAATTAAAATGGAATGAAACGAGCAATAATCCATTTCATTTATTTATTTGGTTGCAATGATAAAATGATATAACTATGCTTCAATCTATGTAACTTTTTTAGATCTCTATTTTTTTTTCAACCAACTTATATGCTCCACTTATCTGAGTGTTTAATGTTCTTTGTTCGTTTGACATACATCTACAAAATATGCTCGACATGGCTGGTACACTCAAACACGTCCAACCCACTCAATTCCAACCTGATATGGTTGGTATATCTTATTTGACCAACTTAACCGACTTGATTCACTTGATCTTTTCACACAATTTAATTGGTTTGATTGGCTCCAACTCAAAATAATATTATATTTCTTGAATAACTTTTAATCTGAATCAAAACAAGAAATAAAATAAAAGAACTATTGAAATTTAATTAATGATAGATCTTCCTTATCATCTCAAAAATAGTTTAATTTCTGCTACCCAATCAAGAAGTATCATATATTTTAATAAAATTTATACAAGAAGAAACTAGAGGTAGAATAACAGTATTTAAAAAAAAAAAAAAAAAAGGAAGCAAAATGCATTGAAGATAGAAATTGTACCAGCCAACTTTCACTTGAATCAATGGCAACGCAGCTGACCCAAGAAGACAGCTTAGACTTAAGGTTCCTCCCAGATTGTATTACTTGAGTGCATAATCCACTTCTACAATCTAAAATACAAATAATTCAAGTGCTGCATATCTCACATGTTCATAAGCATGATAAAATTGAATGTATAAATTATAAATTAAGCTATTCTCTGATTGCCAAAAGGCTGATAGCAACTACGAAAACAATGAATCAACCTTTACCTTCTTTTGCCTCATTCTACCTTAGTTTTTCACCAGCACTTCTAAGCTAAACCACAGATGTGAGGACTTCAGAATTTTTGAAAATTTGAAATTAATGTTAATACTAAAGGGTTATAGGAATTAAAAAACACTCATCAGATATCCAGTCAATCTGTATCCCCTTGTAAGGAACACAAAAAAAGTTGTTTCTGTGGTCTTTGGAGTTTCAAAGACAGAAACAGTTCATTGAGTAGCCCCAAAAGATTCTTTTACATAAGCCAGAGCATTCAGTAAACAATACAGATATACTAGTTTCACTCTCTCAGCCTTCTCTTGCCTTAAGGAATTCTACAACTCAAACTCAGACTAACAAGACAGATTTGTTGGGAGAAGTGATGCGATGGAAATTCACCAGAGAGTCCAAGAATACCATTATGGACTAGTCAATTTAATTACCAACATTAAGACAAGTTAGTGTTCAATACTGTCAGGTTCCAAGTATAAATTTTAAAAACTAGTGCACATATAGGTCATTCTACAGCACTATACTATTAAGTCTCTAACTCACCCCATATTCGTGTTGTCCCATCTTCTGAACCTGTGATAATCTTAAAAGGGATAACCACAAAAATGAGTTAGTATAAAGAAGGCGTAAGATGTAAAAACAGCTAATTTGAAATGCCAAAGTGGTGAGAATTTAGTGTCGAGAGAATAATAGATGAAAAGGTTAGGCACTAGATGACATAGGATAAAACTAGTTGTAAAACCTGAGGACGAGCAAAATGAAAGGGGCGTACACATAGTTTTAAAAGCAGTTTATGGTATCGCTTATTGCTTAGTTACATTTATCTTTGATCAACTACTGTGCTCATTAACTTTTGGAAATTTTAAAACAAGCATTTGTTCCTTCTTTTGGTAAGGCATAAAGCTTAGGTTATACTTGTATTTTGTTATGCATTAAGATGTAGATGTAAATTAATCTTTGTGATTGTTTTCTATCAATCGCTCTTAATAAAATATGCAAATTAGCAGCACACCATCCGCAAGATGCAATAGATGTATTAAGTATAGCATCATAATTTCATATTTTGCACAGTTAGCTTTTATATTAGTCTACAAAATAATAATTTAATTTTAAGTTCATTATTCATAATAATGATGTATGTTTTCAAAGTAACTTAGAAAGAATATTAGATGAAAATATATTTAAAAAGTTGACTTTCGACAATCAATTATATAGTATTAACATGATGTAGTGACTGAATTTAGAAATATTACAAATACAATAACAACAAAGTCTTATCCCACTAGGTGGGGTCGGTTATATGGATCCTAATACGTCATTGGACTTTGTCCTCTACTATATTATCATCTATATTTAAATAAATTTATCTTATTTTATTGTTGCTAATTAAATCTTTTTTGGTCTACCTCTTCCTCATTTGGTGTGCATATTTGACAAAATTTCACCTAGCCTAATTGGAGAATTTATTAGTAGTCTACGTGGGTGTCAATACCATCTTAAACATGTTAAGTTTGAGATGTAACTCTAACTTTCTCTTTAATATTTTCATTTCTTATCCTATCCATCGTCGTATGTCCACGTATCCACCTTAAAATCCTCATCTATGTAACTCTCATCTTCTGCTCATGTACTCGTAGAATAGTAAACAAGCCGAGCCGAGCTAATCTTTGGGGTGTTCAAGCTTGTTTGATAAGGTAACTGAGCCAAGCCGAGCCTAAAAAAAATCAATCATTTGAAATGATTGTTTAAGCTTGATTTGGCTTATTTTTCATGAATTTAAGCTTGATTCAAGCCTCAAATGCTGGTTCAAGATTGACTTAGTTTATTTTTCATGAACTTAAGCTTGATTCACGCTTGGGTTAAGCTTTGTTCGTTTAGATGTTATCGAGCTCTCAATTCAAGCTCGTTTGATTGTTTGAAATTTTTACTTATTGATTGGGTTATTGAGTTTGATAATTTAAACTTGTTTGTTCATTTTATTTTATTTTTTTTGTTTATTTAGTAGGTTGATAAGAGTTTTATTAATGGACATGATTCACGAACGTTGTTCACGAACATTAACGAGCTGAACACATATGTGTTCAAGCTTGTTATTTAGCTTAATGAGTTGTTTAAACTTGTCTATTTAATTGATTTGGTGTGTATTGAATGAACATAAACGAACTCTTACTAAATCGAACATCAAGCTTGTTTATTACAACCTTGTGTGCTCGAATCATAGTGCAACAATCAATTTCATATAACATTGAAGGTCTAACCGCCGTTTTGTAGAACTTCGATTCAAATTTTAGAAGTACTTGACAATCACATAGAACACTCAACGCTCTCCTCCATTTCAACCATCCTGGTTATATTCTAGATAAAACATTTCTCTCAATCTCTTCATCATTTTGCAAAAAAGATTCTAAATACTTAAAACTCTCAGTTTTAGACAACTAGATATCTCCTATTTTAACATTTGTCTCATCACGTCTAATATTGTTAAACTTAAATTCCATATATTTTGTCTTTACTCTACTAAGCATAAACCCTTTCAATTCCAGTTTATCGCCAAGATTCAAGTTTAACATTTACTTTTTTACGCGTCTCATCTAACAAATCAATATCATCTGCAAACAACATACACAATGGCACCGTGTCTTGGAAATGTCTAGTGAGTTTCTCCATGGTTAGTGTAAAACTATAGAGACTTAAAGTTGATTCTTGATGTGACCCTATCTTTATTAGAAACACTTCGATTAATACGTATTCATACAATTCTTATTTAGTTCAATATATGTTACACAAATACCTCTCTTTTCTAAAATTCTCCGTATAATTTCTTTTGAGACTCTATCATAAATTTTTTTCTAAGTCAACAAAAATCATATATAGATCTTGCTTTTGTTCCCCATACTTTTTAATTAGTTGCTTGAGGAGATATATAACCTTTATTGTCGACCTTTGAGGCATAAATTCAAATTGATTTTCAATCACTGTAATCTCCTTCCTTAATTTTTTTTTTCTAGAATTCTAGAAATTTTGCAAATACTGAATTTTAATTTTAAAATTTTGAAAATATAAATATTTTTAGAAACTAATAATTACTTTAAAAAATCTAGAATGGAGTTATATAGTACCAATAATGCTTAAATTATAAATTTATTGATTGATTTCAATTTCAAGTCTTATTTGATTGAATTATGTACTCCATTAGAATACCAATAATTATGAACAAAGATTTATTGGATTAATCTAAAAATATCAATAATTGAAATCTAATAATATGTAAATATAATTCGAGCTTTGCAAGAGAACTAAATAAAAAAGAAAAAAATGAAATAAATAAATAATGTGATAGTTTCTAAGATAAAATTATATAAGCAGTTTACATTGACAATAATAAATATGGGAAAATATATATGAAGACAGTCTCATAATAAAAACAAATGAAAAATTAAGATTTGTATCACTTATTTTCTAAAATTAAAGGCAAAAAAAAAAAAAACCAATAGAGTTTAACTATAAATTTTAGTCAAAGGTAAAAAGTAATATCAGATGACTATATTGTAATAAAATGAAAGTGATAGACCGTGAAATATAAAAATAAGTTGTTTTAGGAAACTTCAAATTCATTTTTTTTTGTGTGTGAAACATGCAAAAGAATTTGATATAGCAGTGTAAAATTAATAGAGAAACATCACAGTATGCAAAGTGCACATGCTGTGCTTGTTAAAGATTATTTACAATTAGTCTTATTGTTGCAACAATAGGCCACAATTTCCAACTATTTGAGGTTGGATACATTGATCCTATTCGGCCATTGAATTCTATCTATAGAGTAGTTTATTTTCCATCATTCTGCATTTTAACCATGTCTTTGTTAACTTAAGAAAGGAAAGCATTCCTCACCGTGCTAACTAGCTCTCTAATGATAAAACAAGATGGGGGTTTAGACAGCAGATAAAAAGAATGGCATTTACTTACCTGATGACTAGATTTACGAGCAGTAATGCAATGCAAATAATCTGCATGACCCTTGAATACCATTTTCTGTTTCCCTGTTTCCTAAATGCAATAAAGCTCATCACATGATTAAAGGCTTTAGCTGGAAAATAAATATCAACACCACATATCAAATAAGAATATAAAAATACAAAATGAAATCCCCTTTGAGGGTGGATAAGTAACATACAATGTCCCATGAGTATGCACGAGTATCACCAGCAGCTGAATAAACTGAGCCTTCCTATTTCAAAAACTGAATTTGGTCACTCCCCATAGATGTTCATCCCCAGCATTCCATAGTGCAAATCAACTTATAATGTATTCAACAACTAAAGGAACTGTGGGTCGGACCTATGGCCTCAACGTTGGATGGATAGGAGTAGAACTGAACATTAAAGGGATGGGCAGGTCAACCATCAATTTAATTTTGTTGTCATTCAGGTCAAAAAGTAATGCCTAAGCCCAGTATTAAGAGGCATAAATGTCCCAAACCCATGCATTAACTTAAATTTTCTTGAAGAATGCAGAGCAAAACTATTGCCAAGTAAAAAAAAACTTATAAAAGATGCATAGCATAACTTAGCATAAAACCAAAAACTAATTATAATGAACTATGAAGCTAATGTTTACTTATAAGCTAAGCTTGAGTCAAATTATACACGTTATGAAACTAACATTTTTCACAATGCTATAGAACACCTTATCTTTATGGGTATGGTACTATGGTATAATGAAATTGATGAGCAATAGGGACTTCCAACGGTAAGTCAAATTATACATATTGTAAATCCAGCATTTTCACAAAACTATAGAACACCTTACCTTTGATGGGAATGGTATAATGAAATTGGAGAGTATTGGGGACTTCCAATGGTGAATCAAATTATACATGTTATAAAATCAACATTTTTCACAATAGTATATAACACCTTATCTTTGATGGGAAAGTATAATGAAATTGGTGAATATTGGGGGACTTTCAATGGCAAATCAAATTATGTGTCAGATAAGAATGTGAGGGAAGTGTAAGAAATACACTACAAAACCACCCAAAGGCTTTAGAAAGCAAATCCAGTAGCATTCTTATCTAGCAGAAATATAAACCAATCATCAAAAAATCTACCACAATCAATAATCCAGAACATACTTTAAATGCAAGCAAAGCAAACAACAGAAAGGGAAATGAACAATAACCTGGTCATTGATTGTGATGGCATTAGTCTCAGGTATTGGCGATAGAGCCCCCCAAGGACCCCTGAAATTAGGAAAGAGGTATATTTGACATCATATCGAAACAAACATAAAGAGACACACAAATATTGAAAAGTTGAAGAAGAAAGCTCTTCAGTTTGAAATACTTACGCGCACCAAAACCACACAAGGAGAAACAACATGCTAGACAAAGCAGTTTCATGGTAAAATAGAAGTGTCTGCCTAAAGAGAGCAACATTACAAAAAAAAAACCCTCCTAGGATGCCTTATTAGAATTTATAAAGTGAAAACAGCGTACATTTTTTTACAACCAAAGATGGCTTAATCATTACAACCAAAACAAAAAAAGTTCAGACTGAAATATATTAAACTAGTATATATAAATATGCATGAATTTGTTAGCACAACTGCATACATGAGATATCATGCTTCAGATATCTCAGTCATATATGCTGGAATCAAATAAGGACACCAAAATTATTTCAAAACTAGTAATATTGTAGAAATCCTACTCATGTTGTGGGTTTGCCAAGTCAAGTACTGGCTTCAACAAATTACCTGTAAGGATAAAAAATGAAACGGAGTAAATGAAAGCACATATTTCCTGAGTGCATCGTACAGATTTTAACCAATGAATTCAGAAACTGGCCTTCTCATACATTCATACCCTGGGTCTTTTTATCCAAAACAATACGTGAACTCAGTATTTCCTTCCAATTCCAACCCCTTAGTCCCCCATCATCACCACAACTGCATGATATAGACAACTATATTTAACGTAGAAAGACTGTCACTGATGGAGCAAAAAACTAGCACGCATGTCCGTCATCTGAGATCCATAACTAACTAATACCAATGTTAAAGAGCTAAGCAAAAATGACATAATCACAATCAATAGACCTAAAAAGCAAGTGGTTCTCTCCATGACTATAGAACTTCAAGTCATAGGTGGGCCCTTTGTGTGCTTGAATGATACTAAGTGGGTATACTGACAATGGATCAGCAACAGTCCTGATTTGAAAAAGCAGATGGCCAATGAGCCAAAAAAAAAAATATGGCACTTTCATAAATTACAAAGATAATTATTGAGAAAAAAGTGCATACCTCTGATTTGTAGCCATATGTAACTGCTGGTATTGAAATATAAGAAGGGACCAGAAAAAAAGATATCAGAAAAATATCTTGGAGGAATGGCATTCAATAAGCCTAGCCCTAGCATATCAAGACAATATCATGCCATATCTAACTGCTGGTATTGAAAATATAAGAAGGGACCAGAAAAAAAGATATCAGAAAAATATCTTGGAGGAATGACATTCAATAAGCCTAGCCCTAGCATATTAAGACAATATCATGCCTGTTTTCCTGGAAAGCCTAACCACATAAATTAGTAGCAAAATGAGATAATCTAGAAATTTCAAATACTGCATCACTACAACTTTGGGTCGGCTCAATTTCCAGATTTACAGAACTACTATACTTAACAATTAAACAAATGGCCCATGATCTAGACAAAGAATAGTCACGAATCCTGGAGATGATGAAATACCCCAACCAAAATCACCAAATTATATACAAACAATAAAGCTCAACCAGCATCCTTGAAAATAAATTATCAATGAGCAATGCATTGAAATTATTTCTTGCCAAATCCAATTTAAAACTCCTAAATTCCTCTTAGATATGTTCCCTCTCTCCAATCAATGTATTTCATTGAATAAATATTTCAATCTTGTGGAAACCCATATTAAAACAGAATTCACTTGAGTTTGGACGATATTAGGACTTAATAATCAGCATTTTGTAAAGTCAAATATGGAGAAGATTGTAGCTTTTCAGTGCATCATTAATCACAAAAGCATAGTATTGTTGGCCTTCTATTAGTTGTCAACGAGTAAGAAAAAGTATAATATGTAGCAGTTTTAATTTAAATTTAAATATTAATTTTAACATATTTGTATGCTCCAACCTCCAACTTACTTCCATATAAATACAGTGGGAAATTCGATATTACCAGGCAAATATAGTGTTCTTGCCTTTAAATCAATCCGCATTATTCTCTCGAGCCCATTCTTTCTATTTTCCATTGCGCGTGTATGAGATAATTAAGGCTAAAGAGAAGACGTCATAGAAAACATGATCGAAGACCTCTTAACAAGTGAATGTACTTTCGTAAGGCATTCAGACGAACGGGTGCAACGTCGAATCGATTACCTGAGACATAGAGGCGATGCAGGAAGCCAACGAGTAAGACGACAAGGAACCATCGCTGGAAGCCACGACGAGTATTTCAGGGTTAGGGTTCTGGGAAGGGGCGAAGGCAGTTCGGAAGACAGTTCGACATCGCAGTTCCCTCTCCTGGAGAATGCTCTTCCTGTATCTTTCTTCGTCCCAAGACCTAGCGTCACCACCGGCTGCCTCCTCTTCTGGCGCCATTCCGGCATCGCCGACGATGGTCGCCGCTGCTTCTCCCTCTATTTCGACGAGCAGCAGTTGGCCTTTCTTGGGTTCAATACACCTGTATAGTCTAATAGCCCCAATCGGAAATGAGAGAATGGAATCGCACGTTTAATCCAGAATGAAATTGTTTTTAAATAATCGGGAATGGCTGCCATCGCGTTTGTGCATTGGCATGTTATAATATTCATCCTTTCATTAACAAAAAATATAAGGTCAAATACTCTATACCTATTATACTTAATAGGAAGAGCACGGAGTATTTAAAAATAGAAATTAAAAATTATTAAAGTAAAATTTAATTGTTTGATGAATAATTATTTTTAAATTTAATTTTTAGTTAAATGATAATAATATTGTTAATAAATATTTTAAATATTATATAAAAAATATTTTTTTTTATAATATAAATGTTAAATAAATATATAAAATTAATACAAATATAAATATAAAAAATGATAAAAGTTATATAAATATGTATAAAAAATTTTAGGAAGGTAGATTATATAAAAATATAAAATATTATTAGGTTAAAAGCGTGGTGGCAATGATGTGCGCTGATAAATTTATTAAGGACATAGATATCAATTTTTAATTTTAGACCATGAAAAAAAATAAAAGTAA
>JBAMIE010000055.1:1404355-1415742 GCA_037177295.1 Kaempferia parviflora | reverse complement strand
ACAACACGTCCATTTGGCCCATATGCAGAAGCATATCCCTTTATGTTTATTTAATCATTCACACATTTGATATGCTTCACCACCATTTCTCATCTAATCTCAAATCCTCAACTTGCAGATCTCAATTTAGCAGAAGTTAATGGAAGATCAAATGCAGTCAAGGACTGTGGAGCAATTACGACATCCATCGCTCTCCCTGCATTAGGTAATACGCTTGAAACTGGCACCACCTACAAACAGAAGATGAAACAATTAAGAACACAGAACACCAAAGATTAATAAATCAAAATTCAGTTCAACCATAGTTTTCATTAAATTTCTGAACTAGGAACTCAAAAATGTTGCAGTTCTGCACTTTGAGGTTTCCTAAGATATGAAAACATAGCTTCCTGTCAATACCAAAAATTTACCTTGTTTGGATATGCAAAGGAATTCTCATCCATCAAATTATCAGATGTGAGTATTGTTGCTGATCCAAATGAGTTAATGGCAGCTTCTAGTCCATTAATGGAGATTTTCAAGCTCACACTAACCTTCCCAAAATTGATGACCTGCATGGAGATCTATCAAATATACCTTTTCCTTTACCAGTAAATCATACAGGGACTGAGAATTTATCAAGACTTTTTAAAATACCATCCATTCTCTGCCTCGATCCAGACACACTATCCAGACCAGACTGCATAGTGAGGATTTGTATATGTGCTAAAGTTAACATTTTAACTATTGTTCCCACCTTTATTCTCAAATAATTCTGATTGTCTGTTGGGTCTTTCCAAGTGATAGTAGATGCTACCAACGAACCGGAGAAATTTGCTTGAATCGTTGAAGGGTGAAAAGTTGCACCGCTTGATTCCCTGAAGAAATGTTGCATCCAATAGCTAGGAGTTCCATATTGCTGCCAGGAATTGAAGACGATAGCATCTGGGTTCCACCTGAAACATGCACATTAACCTATCAGTAAGATGAGTTTAAAAGAGATAAAACGAGTCAGATTGAATGATTAGTACAACCACATTGTGGCAGTAATATGTGAACTTGAATAAGGTGACAAGGGAAATCTGGAAAGATGTGGATTCATTTGTGTTTACATCCTCCAAATTATTTCCTCAAAAAATATACTAGTAATATTGATATTGATGCAATTCAAAACTTTTTATTTATTTGGAATGACCAGTAAGATTATATACTTCATAGATTAGTAATTTTAGCCATAAGAAGTTGAGGATGGATGATTTTGCGACATTGAGCCTTATGTCTGGTCATTTCCTCTATAATAAAAAGGTAGAGACAGTTGAATCTTAAGCAAAATAAGCTAAATCTATGTCCATACAAATAATTTTACATGAGTCCAGATTTGGGAGTTGGGATCAGCATTTGTGGTATCATGCATTTGAAAAGATTATCAATCCATCTATTAATCTTAATATACACATGTGTGATAAGTGAATTATTTTAATTGATTTTAGAATGAAAGACCTTCAGAACTTAGTAATCATTATGACAAAAAAGAGGAGCATTGTCATCACCATTGTCATTACCTGCGATCATTGGTATTGACAAAAAGAGGAGCATAACTTGCCATAGATACAACATCGCTGCATTTGAAAAATAAAATAAAATAAAATTGTGATGTTAGTAATCACTACTCAACATTCATGTAAAGAAATATCTAATCCAATATCTGCATTGCATCGAGATATAAAAAAATCCAGTATATTCAGGTTTTACTTGCATTCAGATTGATCTGTAGCTGACCATTTGAGATTAGTCTCAGCTCAATGGAACAGCATTATCAGATAAAGAGAAAAAAAGTTATAACAGTATTATTAAAAAAAAAACTCAGAAAACAATGAGATCTGACTATTGAACATTTTAACATGTTAAAAATTTTGACTACTTGGCCATACAATATATAAATACATTTAAGATTCATATTCATGAATGAAGTTATTTACATAGATGAACTATAATGCCAGAACTAATCCCCAACCCTTCAGTGTTTATCATTAATGTCCATTCTATTGGCATTGCACATTATGCACATTTTAAGATAGCACATTAAATGTCTGATCCACCAAGGAGTAACAAAATGGAGTCTTATATTCTTATCCAACAACTTGATCATAGTCTTCATAAAGTTAATTGCATTGAGCTTGATTGTTTGATTGTCCAAAAAAGAGATCTACTAGGTTTGTGTAGAAAACAGACCATACCCAAAAAAACAAGAAGAGAGGGAGAAAAAAAGAGTTCTTATTGGAGTCAGATTAGGCACATCTCAAAATTTATTTAGAGGAATTTGAGATATTGAATTTTCAATTAAAATACCTATAATATCTTAACCTGCCCCTAATTTTTTTTTTAAAGGTAACATGCATACAACTTTAAAACAAAATATTTATAATATTTGAAGAAACAATAAATACTTGAGTCAACTCTGTATCGCCCAACCTAACCAAGCTTTGGTTCAATTAAAAATTCTGCACACAAAATCAAATAAAGAATAAAATATTTAAAAGATATAGGCCAAGTTTGAAGAGGACAATTTTTCAAGGAAAAAAAAAGAATCAGAATCCTTGAAACAAGATCCTGCATTTTATTCTAAATCTCCACATTTTTGTCAAGAAACTTAAAATTAAACTTAAAAAAATTTCAAATATAGAATTAAAATATCTAAAAGCTACACCCAGATTTTATTCAAGAAAAATCCTTGGGGGAAAAGAAAATAGAACTGAGGCAAGATCATACCTTTTTTTTCAATAACTCATTTTTTACAATGAAAAAAAAATCAGTTCAGCTGGAATTGGGGCAAAATATTGGCCAATCCAACTTGAATGAATGAATATCCCTTGCAGAAAGTTACTATTTAGAAACATAAATGAAAGAACATAAACAAATAACGATGATGATGACAACATTACCTATTTCTTTCTACTCCAATAAGGAATGCAGCCTCTCCTAGTGATGCTAAAAAGCTACCATTCCCAGCATCTGATCCAGTCACAGCATACTCGCTAACAAAAGCCTGTGATTATTACACAAAAAAGAACAGGATCATATAGAGATTTTATAAGTCCAGAGTTATAGAGCAAATGGCACACAAATTTTTTTTAAGTTCAAGCTAACATACCTTGGGCCCAATCCGTGATGTGCGATCAAATTGATTATTCATCTTAAACAGACTGCTAGCTGAGGTATAAACCTATGAAAGAAATGCCATCTTTAGTAACAATATAAAAGCTTGATAATTTAGTATGATTTGTGATACCTATGAAACAAAAAAATAAATGAAGATGTGAAGAGCATGACTTACATGGAAATCATAAAAATCAGCAGGATGATCCAATGGACTAGATGAACCATCACAATTTGATATAATCTTAATATCTGGGTAGGCAGCTTTTATGGCATAGTAGAACTTCAGGTAATTTCCTGTCCAAGGAGAATTCCATAATCATCACCCCGACTTTAAATTTTTCTTGCTTATGCTACGAATCTAAATTTCCAAGTCATTTTAATATTTTTGGTTGGAATTATGAATGTGAATCAAGTAAGAAGCATGGTTGAGAAATTGTGCCTGCAACAGATATCAGTTATTCCTTTTCTGAGGTAAAGAAAGACCAAAGGCTTTCACAAATCACAATGTTTCATTCAACACCAGTTAGTTGATGGACAACAGAATTGGTCCCCTTTGATGGTTGGATTTTTGAAGGATGTCAAACATGGCCAGCAGAATTAATTTGTTAAACTCCAATATCAACACCCATAAAAACTAGTCCAGATAAACTAACCCAATTCATGTAATTATGCACATTGAATGGAGAATATGAGGGGAAAAAAGCTGATAAGCGTTGCAAGAACTGATCTTGTAAATATAGTTTGATTCAGTTGATCTTAGTATCTGATGAGATGTTAAGAAGGAAAGAATTGCCTCGATGCAATCTCCAAAGAAGTACTTATCATATAGAGTAACTTCAATGATACAAAGGAAAACACATTGTTGCATCAATTATATAAATTCTAAGATCTATGAGACTACAAGTAACATGTGTATATTTTGTCAGAATGGACTCCAAATAAATCCGTGGATTGAGACAAGCTCTAGACGCACCTAAGGCACAAACAAACTCTTGTAATTAATTATTTGGGCTAAATAATCAGTTTAACCCACAGAAACCTAAAACAGCACAAATAATGAAGCAAAAGAATGGTTGTTTATAATGGCAAGTTTTGTACCAGTTGTGCCTTCGTGAACTCCTAACTTGACTATTATCTCATGAAATAAGTCTAGTATTAAGATAATGCATTGGCATTGCTCTGAATAATTTTTCTCCCATATATCCTCTACCTTTATAATTTTTCTTCCAGCAGTCCTCATTTCCAACAGCAACATATTCTAGTTGAAAAGGTTCTGGATGTCCCATCTCAGCACGAACAGAGCCCCATTTTGAATCAGGGCTTCCCCTAGCAAACTCAATACTGTCTAAAACATCCTGAATTAAATAAAGTTGTAAGTGATTTCTAGAAGATAAATTTACATATGATTTTCAATGGTGAATGAATTTTACATATTTTAAATTGTGAATAAATTTTACATATGATTTTAATTTTTAGAAGAAAATACATTCACGGAGGTATATAGTATCCTCACATTTAGACTGTATATATTCGTGCAATCGCATGTAATATGCCAATAAATTAAATGTTTAATGGTTGGATAATAGTTACAGAATGAAAACAAAAGCATGTTATAAATTTCAAGATAAACTGCATGTAAGACTATAAAGATATCTGTTCAAATCATGCCTGTACAAAAGGAAAAATGTTGGCAGTATCCACTTGATCCTGGTGGCTAATTCCTGAATTAAAAGAGCACAAAGAAATGTGTCAAATTTTTTGTATTTAAGTAATTGATTTACTTTGCAGATGAAAATACCATTATTGAAAACCCAAATGGGGGCTGCACCAATGTCCTCAGCAAGCTGCAATAGACCATCAAGATAATAAGATAAGAACCTTAGGTGAATTATAATTTCTTTCCTTTATACTGGAACTTCCAAGTTCCAACTTTGAACTAAAAAGCTTTCAAATCAAACCTGAAGAAACTCAAGGTATCCTAGTCCATCATCAGTCCAGTACATCCAAACATCACCAAAGTGCCCAGGTCTCTCTTCCCATGGCCCAATGGTTTCTCTCCACCGAAATGCATTCCTTAGCCACTCGCCTTCAACGAAGCAACCTCCTATAACAATGAAGATACAGATAAGTTCAAAAACTAAAAATTAGGAGACATAAAACATATAGTTAGCCAGAACAATAAATATAATAAAAATTAAAAAAGGAACTAAGTTATTGTAGTAGCTAATACTATATTAATAAACTCAAGATTGTGAAAAATAGAGTGACAAAATTGAGAACAAATTAACTAATGAAAAAAAATTTACCCCTTCTGAAAATCTCAAATCAAGCATTAATTAGGATGACCCGAATAGCCATATATCAAGGGCTAAAAAACAAATGCTAATACAATAAAACCTTCCAAATATCCAACAACTACTAGTATTTTTAATCCGGCAAGAGGATTTGACCGTATAAACTTCTCATGAGAACTTATAAATGACATAGCTCCTGAAGGACAAGCACACCTTAGAGTCTTGGATCATTTTCTTTCCAAGATAATAGGGTGCCATACAAGAGAAAATATGGAGTTAATGATTTTAACATTCAACTTACAAGTCATTTGGTAGTGAGAGAATTTTTTACAGACCATCTAGAAAAAAATGTAAAAAAAGAAAACCATAACAAAAAAAAAGTGGTTAAGATGTCATAATAAACACCTTGTAAATTGTGACTGATAGAAAAGGGCCGTAAATAGAGGAATTTGATGTGCTCAACTTTGAAAGTTTCATCTTCTCCCTATTATATCATGATCACATTTACTATGAGGAAACACAAGTATTTTATAAGTCTAGAATACAATTTTTTTTCCCTTTGCATGCACATTACATTTTTCTATAACTTTAATTTCCATGGGAACCAAGTGGATAATCATATCTATTTACTCATCATCAATCGTAGGTTGTAGGAAATGAACTAGTCTATAAAATGATCAGCTGCTGTATACAGTTCATTTTTATAAGAAAATGCTTGTTCATGTTCACGCTAGAGCATTGGGGTAGTTCCCACTATTGAAGTCAAGAGTTTAGGTGTGTAAGCAATTGAAAAAATGTTCAGAAAGGCAGGTGGTATTTTCTATTTTCACCTTATGTTGATATTCTTAATAAAATTTATTGGTTGTCTTGAACAATTTCTTTAACATTAACCTATTTTATTTCAACTTGGTAGTATAGATGCTATATCTCATCGCTTATAAATAATAATATTTTATTTTACCTCTCTTAGAACTGCACATTTATCTCAACATTCTCATCTCCTCTTTTAACTTTTTGGAGGATGTTTCATTGCCACTAACAATTGACCCATAAATCAGGTTAGTTGTACAAGTATCTAACATCTACATAGTACTTGACTGAGCATGTCTTTACAACTTTTTACACATAATCCTATCTACATTTGTTTGAGAGAAAGTTTATGTGATTATAATTAGTCACTCGTCTAAGATATCAAATGCAATTTTCTTTTAATGGTGAGGTAGAAAAATCGAAAATCATAATGTCCTACTTGTTTCCTACAGCAAACCCACATCTTCCACAAATACTTGTATATTTTCCATATTCTCAGTCTAATATCTCCATTCAAATCTCAAAGCATAAATTTGCAACAATAACTATTTTAGATTTTCCTGAAATTCCCTTTGATTTAATGATTCAATTGTTTAGATCACAACAGTTACTGTTTATAAACAGAAATCATAGACCCACATATAAACTTTCAAAATTACAAGGAAATCAATTTCATACCTGGAAATCTAATGAACCGGGGTTTCAGATCTTCAACCATGGATATCAGTTCCTTACGGAAGCCATGTCTCTGTGTAATAGAAAGGTTCCAATTTTAAGGCCATAAACAATCCAAGTGAGAACTTCAGTGTAAGACACTACGAATATCTCACATTTAACTAATTTTTAAAATTACTGGATGCTTATAACTTGCTTAACTACTCTTGGGCTTTGAGTATTAACCAAATCATTAAGCTCCAATTTATGAAACTCAATTGTGATGGCTATAGAATGTTCCTTTTTGTTTTTTCTTCTTTATCCGTAAGCGTTTCTCTTAATTAAATTTCCTTCCACTTTAGAAAAAGTGAACTCATAATCTTTTAAACATAGCATACCTTATAAGTGTCCAACGGCATAAGCGAAATTTGATCAAACCAAATAATTCCTTTTTTCATAGTAGTCAATTGAAGCCTTGCATTTCTGTCTGTTGCCATAGCTTCCAACTGTAGTTCTACTCTTGTCCAGTTTGACACATCTGTAGCATCAGCTCTGCCAGAAACAATAATAAAAAGAGATTCAACTTTAATCTAGAGTATCTGAAGATTCAAGGACTATAGCAAATGCTCAACACTATATAGATGCTCACATAATATTGGCAGAAGCCAATTTGCGCAATCCATCTGAGCTTGTAAGTGAAACAGTTATATTGATCATGTCAAGTGATCTTACATACAGTATAAGATTATATGTCTTCTTTTCTTCTATATTCTGAAGAATGCCAATAAGAAAACAGTGGGAAGAAATGTTAGCCATAAGAAATTTATCAGTTTTTTTTTTTTTTTTTGGAAATTACTGTCTAGTTAAATAGTTAGAGTGAAGGGCCTAAAAAACTCTGGGGCTTCATTACCTACAGTGCTAAGACTATACATATAGATATCATGTGTATTAAGATGAAGGATGTAGATAGCATGTACTTCCATGCATTAATGTGAAGGGGATTCTAACAGAACCACGTTGATCATATATATATGTTTCAAAAAGAAGTATGTATCCCACAATAAGGCCATTATGGAATGGAGTATTGGTAAAAATGGGAGAGAAGATGAAAAGAAATTTTACAAAAGAAAATTGAATACTCTGCAAAAATAATGAACTGTCTTATGTCCCTACTAAAAGGTTATTTTGTAAATGCAGATCATATAATTTCTTGTTAATTCAAAAGGGAAACAATGAGTTTAGCAAATCCAAAATGCATACCATGCCCCAAAACCCAGGATTATATATGCCCACACCATCTGGACAGGCAACAGATTCTCCATCACCACAGAATACCTTCATTTTTAGTGCCACCTCATTACGACTGAAACAAGATGTTCTATCAGTAGATACATAAATGGAAGATTCATTTCCAATGATGGCCCACGGATCAATGTTTGAAGGCGTGTTTGGACCTCCAGCTTCAAATCCTGAGATGATTCATAAATGATGAAGAATTAAGATTTGTTTAATTGAATCGTTTCCCACAGCTTTGATTGAACATTAGTTCATTCCTATAACTTTCCCAGAAACTTTTTTCAGAGATTTCAGGAGTTGAATATTTAACTTGCCTCTGTTACTCACAAGCTCTGCCCATATCCCACCAGCTCCAGCATGATTAATTTCCTGAGTTCAAGTAAAATTTAATAAATATACATGTAATTGCTAATAGATAATAGAATAGACTAGCTACTGTTTCCTTAAGTGACGTAGCTTATAAGCTATAAAGAAAGTTTTACATAAACCATGTAGGAGCTTCTTAGCTTAGACACTACAAAGAAAGTAACATAGACAAGCAGGAATTTCTTACATAGCTTAAAAATCGATTTATGCTTAAGTAGATGAATATTGCCAAAAGCGATTTTTCATAAATATACATCAAGGTTGAGTGAGCTTAGCAATGAAAATCTGGAATGAAAGGAATTTTCTTTTTCTTTTTGGATGTGTATGTCGTGTCTTTTACACTACAAGATATGGACCTTCTATAGAGACGATAAAGCACAAATAGCTTGAACAATTGAATTGAATTGAATTGAATTGACAAGAACAACAGAATTCCTCAAATTCACCTACATTTTAGAACTGAGTGCGAAACTATTTCAACTAATATGCAGAATTAGCATCATAATTTGAAAGTACTGCATTAATGTTTATTGTTATCTGTAACCAAAATACAACAGAGTAGAGGATAAACATAAACAGTGGCTAAAAATGTCAAGAGTTGGACATGTCCTAACTCTTAAGAGCCTTTCCTAATATGCGGTGTCAGCAAACAGAGGGAAAAATGTATGCTCAAAAGAAGTTACAGACCTCAAAAAAGATACCAAATAGAGTCTCAGGAATTATATGACCGGATTGAGGTGAAGCATCAATCGTCAGCAGGGCAGACAGGTTGGCCTCCAACGTATGAGTAAAGCAATGAGGAGCAACAAATAGCAGAATAACGACGCATAGTGAAGCACCTGGAGATGTCCCTCCAAGACCCATTACGATTTTACAGCTTCAACTTGGTGACCAAGTAGCCTGCATTAGTAAAATTGGAACGGTAAAGACAAGTCAAGAAAATAAGAAAACACGAATTAAAATCCTTAACGCACATTAGGATTTCAATGCATCGTTAAATGAAAATCAAGAAAACAAACATATAGTGAGTTCATGCGTCAATTTAACAAGATAAAAAAGAATAAGTAGGATTTAGTAAGAAAACAATCATTTGGAAAGTGAAGCAAAATAAATTTAAAGACCCAGCAAGCTCTTCTAAACCAAAAAGTAGAAACTGAAAACAAATGAACATGAACGTTCATTCGTAGTGGAAACTCAACAGCTAAAATGTACTTGTCTCTTCTTTTCAGGAAAGTAAAGCCAAAGAGAATTGAGCCTTTTTTTTTTTTTTTTAAGAAAATATGAGAAAACCGTATTTGATTTATATTTTCCACTTATTTAAAAAAATAATAAAATTAAAGAATATTTAAAAATTATTTTCTAAAAAAATAAAAAAATACGGCTCAAATAAACGGCTAGATTCTATGCCGTTCTCTGAAAATTCATGTTAAAGGATGGCAAGCGTCCAATCAACTCCCCCATGGAAAGAATCAGTTAACATATCTTATTAACAAATTAACATCCAAAAAGTTACAAATTTGACCCCAAAAAAAGTATCCGCCGAATAATCAATCAAGTATATCCCTCGAAATCATGCAGCTGGGCAATGGCAAAGACAAAGATCATATCTTTTACCGGTTTACAACAGGAAGGACGAAGAAGGATCCAAGAAGCATAGAATCGGAGTGGGATCAACGTGGAGCACAGGTCTTTAAGTAGGCGGGTAGAAACCGGAGAGTGGCTATCTTCCTTCGAAGCGATGACTGCTGAAATCATGCCGAGGTCATCAACCGGGCGGAAGGGAGGCTGGCTGAAGTCGACGACAAAAACACATCGGCCGAGGGCAGAGCCGCGTGGCCATGGGTGGCGTCGGGGCCGTGCGATTGTGTTTACGTTGGTTGGGAACTGGAGACCGCACGCAAACTTCGCACTCCGCCTCCACGTCTTGTTTGCTTGGACGCCTCCACTTCACGTTGCGGTCCCACCGCAGCCGCCATATTCCTTATCTAGTTATCCAGCAACGGATTGGTCTCCGGAGGAAATTTCACTTGGCCCCCAAACTTTTATCAAAATTTTTGTTTAACAAGTTATGGAGCGGTCGTCGGACTGACCCCCTAAAGTTGCACCATACTTTTCTAACAAGGAACACGTGTAGGTCGGCTATAAGGTGACCCAGTGATTTACCTTCTTTCAAATAACTTGAGGACGGATTGTGAAGAGACGTCTAAGGTGATGATAATTACCTTTTGCTGCAGCAACTATTTGGAATCAAATACACGAATCTTATCTCTAACCCCCATCTTTAACCATAATTGATTCTGTACACCAACCTGGTTTCTTTCATTTTGTTATCCACAAGCATACCAGATATTTGCTAAAATGAAAACCTACATTTGTATCAAGGAAATACTAGTGATCATCATTAAGGTTGGATACTTGTACATCATTGTTAATCATCCTTGAAATGTATTGGGTTGTATACCTTGATATATTTCCATTGCGATTAACATAAATTTACAGTAAAATCTTACTTTTTGTGCAGCCTCCTGTAAATCCCTCCAACAAGGCCGCGCGACCTAAACGTAATTATGCAACATGCGGCATATATCCATATATATTTCAGATCTTTATCATCTTTATAACATGTTAATGTTATTACTGTTGGAGTAAATTGGAATTCTTTATTCTCTCCTAAGAATTCTTGTAATTCGTTTATGAGCTAAGGAGTTATGGATAAGTAACTTCTCAATTGGATGTGCATGATGTGGATTAATGCAGACGTTTGAAACATGGTTGTATGAATGTGCATTAATTGATAACATCAAGTCTTGAATGGATTATTGCTATTTT
>JBAMIE010000055.1:1369347-1383590 GCA_037177295.1 Kaempferia parviflora | reverse complement strand
CTGATATTCACATTCCTCCACAATTTTGAATCCTATTAAAAGAAGATAAGACAAGAAAAACTAAGTAGAGAGTTTGAGTTAATGAAAAAGAAAAGTAAAAAAAAAAACTTAAACGAAAATAAGAAAGAAGTTGGGTTGCCTCCCAAGAAGCACTTGTTTTAGGTCATTAGCCAGACCCCTTAAAAAATTATTTCAAAATCTCACTCTATGAGGGGTAAGATATTTCCAAACCTTCTTACCCAAGGCTCTTAGTTTCTTAGTGATTATGCTTTCTTTCAAAGGTTCATTACAAAGTCACTCCTTACTTGATCGATGTCCAAAATATGTCCTGCCACCAATATGCTCAAAAAATATTGGTAGCTTTAGATATATCAAATACAATCTTACCATTGCTAATCATCAAAAAGAGTGAATTATCAAACATGTTTTCACATGTGGATACGGGGGGGAGGTATTGAATTAGTGTAGTGCACTCCACTGTCAAGGCCTCACTTACATATTCCTCAAGCTCCTCTTCATTATATTCACTTATTTGTTACTCCACCCAAGTTGGGAGTCAAGTTGACATTCTAGTGCATAGTGATTCCATGTTATTGCACTTAACATTCATATTCGGATTTCCTCTTGCATTTGAGCTTATAAGATTAAGATGTCCTCCGTCATCTTCTCTATTCTATTCCACTGTGTTTGATATATGATCTTCCATCAACTGCTCACTGACCCGATCTTCTATCGAATGTTCTAATAACTTAACCTGATCCCTCAATTCTTGATTTTCTTATCTTAAAGCTTACGCTTTAGTAGATGAAGAACTATGACGACCCCTTAGCCTGGGAGTCATGAAACGATCATATACAACTTTTGTCTAGGAGTCAAGGCTGTAGAGAGAGTTCTTGTTTCTTCCACTGACAATCTCATAATATATATCATTTATAGCATCGTGTGATAGAGTCTGTAACTCCTCTATCTTATAGTAGACTGAGATGTCTGTGCAACTCGAACAATCATATCATCTTATGTAAATATACAATATAATTAATAAAGCTAGTCATTGTTAAATGTGAGTAGTCACATACTTAATTTTGTTGACAAATGAAGAGAAGTTCATTAATTATTAAACAGATTATTATATAACTTTATTGTAAACTCACCAAGCCTATTGCATGCACGGCGGTCGGTCGCTGGCCAGGGTTGCTTACTGCTCGGCCTCCCTGTCAGGGTTGCATGACTGCTTGACTAGGGCTGCAAGACCGCCTGACCAGTGTTGCACGACCGCCCTACCAGGAACGAGGTCACGGTTGGACTGGCCACCTCGCTTCGAGCCCGAGGCTGAGCTTCCGGCTAGGGCTAAGACTACAGCCAATCTTGCGGCCGACCGAGCTCGCAGCCAGGGCTAAGACTACAGCCAAGCTTGCGCCCGACCGAGCTCGCGGCAAAGCTCACGATCGACCGAGCTCACCCTGGCTAAGGCCACGCTCAACCTTGTGACCTCGGCACGAGGTCGTGGCCAAGGCACAATCAAATCGGGGGAGATGGGATGAGAAGGGAGAGAAGGGGAGAGGAACATGTGACGGAATGCGTGTTGGCCATTGGAGAGGAGGTGTGTGTCGGAGATTAGAGAGGAGAGGAGTGTGCGGGAGATCAGAGAGGAAGAGTGACCGGGAAGAAAAATTAGGGATCAAAACCCTAATAAAATAGCGACGGAATTAAGTTTTCGACACTGAAATAATGGAATTAAGTTTCCATCACAAAAGATAGCGACGAAAATTTAATTCCATCACTAAACAGCGACGGAAACTTAATTCTGTTGCTAAATTAGCGATGAACTATGATTCTATCGCTAATTAAATAGGTTAATATGAATAGCGGCGGAATTAACTATGGAATTTAAATTCCTCTTTGGTAGAGATAATTAGCAATGGAACATAATTTCCATTGTTAATTAGCGACAAAATTTAATTTATGTTGCTAATTTAGCGACGAAAATTAAAATTTTAATTTTCGTCATTAATTTCATGACTATTTGAGAGTATTCTTGTAGTGGGTCATAAGATGCTAGAAGTATATGGCTGAGTAGATGAATGATTTAATAACTCACTATGATATATAGGCAATTAATGGATCCTGAAGAACTAAGTTTGATGCATTCAGAACCGGTTTGGAAAGGTTTTGTCACACCAAATAATGAACTAATGAGGTTAGAGGTTGACAAATTCCCTAACAAGGTTAGCCGAAGCCATCAGAAGAAGAGCTCACATATAGAAGATGACCAACATAGTTTGGTCACACTAATCGGTGTGGCCATTAATATATAGTGATGTTGTTGTTGTAGGCAGTTAATTAGGTCGTGAGAGCTTGGTCTAGGAAAGTAGTGAAGGGGACCTAGAATTCTTTCCTCATGATGATGTTATTGGCAGTGATAGAAGGTGTACGTCCTCAAGGGCTCAAGGCAATATAATCAATAGAAATTTGAGTAGGTTAAAGAAGGCAAACAAATAGATAAGACAATTAGGTTTAGCAAAGTTGAAGCTGACAATGTAGTCAAACGTGTCGATATATTGCTAAATTGATGTCAAATGATCTTCTTAGCTACTATTTTAAATTAAGAATGATTTTTTTTTTTTCAATTAGAAGCGGCTGACTGATTAGTAGGATTTGAACATTTTTTTTTCTTTTTTATTAAAATTTCTTCTTTTTCTTAGGTTAATTTATTTTCCCTTTTTTGTTATTTTTTTGTTATTTTTATATTTTATAAATTAGGATTTTAGGTCTATTCAAATAATTATTTAATTTATCTTAAAAAAATTGTAGATAAATAATATGTTTGCTTGTGTCATCTATTTTTCTTTTACATATTGTTTTAGTACTATTCTTCCAAATCAACACGTTTAGAATTTTTTTTTTAACTGAATCAACAAAATCAATACTATCCACAAAATAATCATTATTTTATCCGAAATCATTATTCCAGTCAAAACAGGTTTATCATGCTTCCTGCACATAATTTATGTGCCTCAGCTAAAAAACAGTCATAATAAATATATAATTTTATATAAAGATGTATAACATGTACCAAGACACTTTTTCCAGAAGAAGACAGATCCCTGTGGAATATATCACCGAACACCTAGCTAGTCTGCTCCTCACAGACAAAACGCATCAGAAATTCGCCCTTGAACATACGAGTAGAATCGGATATTCACTCTTATATATGTAATCGCCCAACCATCACACATGTATGCATTCCGGGTAATAGTGCAATGAAAAGATCCTCTCGTAGATAATTAAGAAATTTAAGATTTAAATTTCAAATATATTTTAGGGAATTTTCTCTCAAAGTCGATCTAAAAATACTGGTCAAACCTCCATTAAAGCTTCATGATTTATCTTGGTTGGATTGATTACCCTAAGCTTACATTTGGTGAGGGGCAATCAGCCTCATAACATAATCAATATTATATTACAAATAATGATTATTTTGTTTGGTACCATTTTAAAACTGTAATGTAATGTAATTTGGTTTACAAGATAATGAGATATTGCTAAAGTTTTGTAATCTAGATTATAAGGTCAACATCATGTAATTCGATTACATTACAAACTCAATATTTAATTAAAATTTAAATGTCAAATATACTTTTAGTCCATTTCCTACACCAATTGGTCACCGATGCTGCCGTTGGCCACCTGATGTCTGCCGCTGCCGCTGTGCCTCCGTCACCCCTCGCTCGCCGCCACAGCTGCCCACCGCTGGTCGTTGTTCGTTGCCGCCAATTGCCACTGATAGAGATCATAGGATATTTTTATCATTTTATAATAATAAAAAATAAATCGCTTATAAAAATATATGACAGCGAAAAAAAAATTTTAATCAATTTTGTAATTAAAAATTACGTACAACTCTTTATCACGTAATGTAATATTAATTATATTATATTATAAATTTAATTACATAATCAAACATCGTCCAAAGTTAATTGGTTCGAAACACTGATCACATGAATGACTTGAAACTGAATATCGAAGAGAGTATTTGAGTGCTGAGAAGGCGAAATCCTGCTGCCTGCTGTTAAGCACATGCTTTGAATCCTCGGAAAGGTTGGCCACCGTCATTTGTAATGGAGAACCGCGTCCTTGGGTATGATTCAAGCCGGTCCTAGATTTGGAAGGAATTCATATAAAAACTAATAAATTTTATATTATAAAAATAATTTTATTAATATAATACATAAACTAAATTTATTTTTAGAAATTTTAAAATTTATTGAAATAGAAATAGAAAACGACTGATGAAAAAGGGACATGATTTTGGTTGCATGTTTTTTTTGGACTTTTATGAAAAAAAATATGTTTAGAATTTATATTTGCCTCATTGATTTGTTAGCATTTATATATATATATATATATTAAAAAAATAAGTCTCACCATTTTAATTTAATTTGTTTTCAAGAAATCAATTATCATTTACTTAAAAAATAACCAAAAAAAATTGATAGAATAATATAAAAAAATTGACCCCGCCAGAGGTCGCTCTGTCTACAGGCCCGATCTTGACCACCGTGGCCGGACCTGGGCTGATTCAATCGTACGTACCACACGTCAGATAAGTTAGATGCCATCACATAGTCACATCACATGCAGAGAGAATGGAAAGAGACTTCCACTATTTGCTCGTGATCTGACATGCTGAAAGAGGACTGACCCAGAATGGTTTCGCCTCGTCATTACCTTAATTAATTACTAATTTTTATGGGTTTCTTTATTGTAAACCATGTCATGCTGATACAAAAGTTGCACTCTTTTAGCCTTATTATATTGGCTTTGGAATGCACCAATAATAGGCAAGACATTATATTGACCTATCGACATCAATGCGTCGGCTAAAGTATTTATTAACTGCAACTGTACTTGGTGCACCTTTTTTTTGTTCTGTGTTTTTTGCATGCTGGGCCTCGGCCAGATTTGCAAAAAGGAAGATCAAGGAAAAATTTACAAGTTTTAATTACTTAGTTAAATCCGTATATCACTCCATTAGTTTTGCTTCCCTTTGGTTCAGAGTGTATTACAATTTACAAGGGACTTCATGCATAGTTATTTTGTACAATTAAAAAAATGATAAAAAGTTATTTTAATTCTTCTGTTTATCTCTTTCCTTTATGAAGTTCCTCAGTGTTTACTGTAAATATCAATAAGGATAGGTTGACTTTATGATAAGCCAACCCAACCAAACATGGCTAGCCGACAGAGTCCTGAATACTTAAATTGATCCCTCAGTTCTAAGATAAGAATGTTTTATAAAATAGTTTTTAATTATTTCTTATTTAACCAAAAAAAATCTAACATTCTCTTCAAAGATGACAGTGCATATAAATTCAGATTTAAGATTATATATATACATATATAAAAGCAAAGCACGATGAGTACATATATACACCACATATATATAACATGCTTTCCCTCTTTCGGCCAACTAGGAATAATACTATACACTTTCAAGAATCTTAATTATTCCTTAGCCACTATTTCTTGTTCCTTTCCATCAAACGCAGCCAAGTTAGCCATGCCATCATAAAGTTCATATCCTACGTGAACTTCCACTACGTGCCCCACTTCATCTTCATCCTAAACAAGCATTGTCACTCTATAAATATAGGTCAGTTGACACACAGAGCCTTCGTTGATCAATTAGCTCAAACAATGTCTAGGATTCATCCCACAGTTGTTAGCAGGGGTAACATCGAAGAGGCAGAGCAGCAGCAGCAGCTTCCAACTTCTACCGGTGCGTCGGTGTGGACAGTGTGGAAGAAGTCGAGCATGGCTTTTCATGGCACCGATGGCTTCTCCATTTACGATGGCAAGGGAAAGTTAGCCTTCCGGGTGGAGAATTACTCGAGGAAGCACAAGTGCTTTGCAGGGGAGCTCCTGCTCATGGATGGAGCAGGAAAGCCCATCATGGCCTTGAAGCCTCAGGTACGTACGTACATAATTTACCACACAACATCGATCGATATCTTTGCCCGATCGTTCTTAAATAGTTGGGACAAATACAATTTGAATTTGATGATAATATTGTAGATCTTGAGCATGCACGATCGGTGGAGCGGATTGAGGTTCGAAGACGACGGCACGGAGACGAGCAGTGGCAAATCCCACGTTTTCTCCATGAGGAGAAGGTCCATCCTGCAGGGTTGTGACGAGGCAGAAGTGTTCATGGAAACGGCAAAGGGAGGACCGGCGGTGCCCGATTTCCGAACGGAAGGCTGTTTCAGAAGAAGAAACTGCAAGATCTTGGACGAGGATGGCTGCGAAGTGGCGAAGATGGCTCGGAAGAAGGCCAACGAGTCGATCACTTTGGGGGACGATGTGTTCAGCTTGGTCGTTCAGCCTAACACGGATGTTGAGCTTGTAATGGCTTTTATAGTGATCATGGATCGGATATGCTAAGATATATCAAAATTTTAGATATT
The DNA here is from genome assembly GCA_037177295.1 of Kaempferia parviflora. Taxonomy (NCBI): domain Eukaryota; kingdom Viridiplantae; phylum Streptophyta; class Magnoliopsida; order Zingiberales; family Zingiberaceae; genus Kaempferia; species Kaempferia parviflora. The sequence goes on along the minus strand of JBAMIE010000055.1, from coordinate 1,377,123 downwards.
GTTTCTTGTATGTACTCAATCAATGCGTTTGATAACTGAAGCTAATTTGCAAGGACATATATATATATACTTTTCAGATAAAACAGAGCATTTCTTGTTTCTAGGAGACTAATTCACAATTTAAAAAAAAAAAAAAAAACAACTGAGTTACAGGACAAAGAAACAGCCATCAAACTGATGAAACCATTACTTGATGAAAGATTTCAAACTGATCCAAATCTACAAAATGAAGGTCCTCTTTGCCTCATCATCTTCAACCTTTGCCTTTGCAAACTGTGCTGGGCGTTCTAGTGTCGACTCATAACCACTAGCCAAATGTTAGCTTCTTGAAGAATTCATCATCAATCAAACTCACTACTAATTGTGCTCTGATAAAAAAAAAAAAGTTGAAGAAGATTCATAGTTTAGCAACAACTGTTTATGATAAAGGAAAAGTATTATTTGTCTTTTCTTCGAAGAAGTGATCACAGGTGCAGAGTGTGACGTCCGGATTGCACAGCCAAAATTCGGTGGACTGGCTTTAACTACAATATGCATGCCACTCACCGTCCACCCACAGTTACATGAATGGATATAAGCACTGAAAGTCAACCCCTCTCTTAGGTGCGTTCACGTGTTTATATATCGACATTTATATATACATCTAAGTGGTTGACCTAGCCTAGTAGTACTGCTACATGACACAGCTTTCACTAAGGATTTTTGGACGTTGGCCGTAGTGGAATCCGTGTAGATTTTCAGTCGAGAAAAATGTCAACTCATGGTTCATGCATGCAGATTGCAGACTATTCAGATTACAAGTAAAGTTAGATCGCACTTTGTGAAGATCAAAAGCAGAAGTGATAATATATCAACAGCTTTACGATAATGCCTGCAAAACAATTACAAGAAAGACAATGCACAAAACAAAACAAAGGCAAGGCTTCGATAATGTCGATTTGGTCACTAGTTACAAAGTTCAGGGCTATAATTACAATGCTCAAAATCAAAATTTAAGCCCCTGTTGACCTTCATCCTCTCCCTGATCTCACTTGCCTTTTCCTCCTCTCCCAATTAATCCAAAGGAGTCAATGGGCAATTCCTTGGCGGGCCCCTGCTCCAAGTCCCCGAAGGAGCGCGTCTTGGTGATGCGCTCCGACGGCAGCCTCCTCAAGCTCAAGAAGGGCGTCAGGGCCGACGAGGTCGCCGCCGTCCACGTCGGCCACAAGGTGGTCCGTTGCGGGTCGCGGCGGTCCGCCATCATTCCCGGGGCCGCTGAGCTTGACTCCAGGCGCCTTTATTTCTTGATGCCGGCTGACAGGGTGCTCTGCCAAGACACGTTCGACAAGTTCTGGAGCGCAGGGGAGAGCAAGCGGTTGCTGCCAGCGAGGAAGAAGGCAGAGGCGTCGGGGGTGGGGGAGGGGAAGGGAGAGGAACTGATGGCGCCGGCCGGGTTACCTGAGGCGTCGGAGAAGAGGTGGGTGCAAATGCAATGGAGACCGAAGTTGAAGACGATCGAGGAGATCGCTTCCCCGGCGTTGAGTGACTTGTCGAAAAGAAGATCGCCGGAGAATAAACGAGCAAGAACAAAAATTCCGTCGAGCCCTGGCGATGATTGGAATGAATCTTTATTAGAATCTACTAGCTGATCATATTTTCTTGAATACAAAATTGAGATGGTCTAACTTCAATATATATCTTCACGAAGGCCACGAGAGAATCACTGCTTATGTTGTTGTTGTTTTTTTTTTTGGTTTTTGTTTGTTTTCTATAAAAAAATAAAGAATTTCACAACTCAAACAAGGCATAAAGTACTTGAACAAAGCTAATTTAGATGAGCCCTTGATTATTGCTTATCAGAGAAACTACACAATGTGAAAGGGAACAAAAAATTATTCATAAGATAGTTGAGACTGGAATAAGGGAATTTTTATAGTCAAAACAAGAATTTGATCAAGTAAATTGAAGAAAGATACTGACTTTCCATGGTGAAAAAATTGTGACGCTACTTTTTGTTGGTCGAATGTTGTTTAGGCTATGTGGGCATTCCTCCTTAATTCGACGGATAGAGTATGACAAAAAGCACTAGCTAGCATAGTAAATATTGAAAATTGATTTTAGTAATTAATAAAATCAGGTTCAAAAGTTCCATATGATCCTTTAAATTCTATGTGGTAATAATTTTTATTTAGGATTTAGAATCAAGGTTTGTCGGTAGTAACATGTCTAGAATTTAAAAATCTACATTTGTTAAGATTAAAAGTCAAATTTCAGCCCTAATTTTAAGGTTTAAACTTTTTCTAGAGTCTTTTTTCATTATTTTTGGTAATTTTCATTTTAAGATATTTAGGATAATTTTAGTATTCTTGGTATGTATAGGAGAGAATTTGTCCTGATCCGTGTCTTATTTTGAGTTAAGATCAATTAATTATAAACTATCCTTTTAATGTAAAATTGTATTTCTTCGAGATTGGATTAAGATCTCTTAATTATTTATATTTTTCCGAGTAAAGATCTATTTCTTTTCTTTACAAGATTAAAATTAATATTTTTAATTATGATTTCTTTTCTTTATTTGGGTTTTAGGTTGTAGTCTATATAAAAGTCTTGTTTAGCTGTTAAGGGATGTCTCTTCAATTATTAATAAAGTTTTCATTTTCTGATAAATCTGATAAGTTTTTATTATTTTGGTGTTCACTCTTATTAAATTTCTCCTCTAATCACTCCTCTTGTCAGCTGATAATCTCTATCTATCCAACATTAAAAAGAAAGGACCATCTACTTCGTATTAAATTATAAATCATTTTTGTATGAACAGAAAAGGAAATACTAGGTGATGGCTTGCCTCTAAAGCTTTTATTTGGCAACCTAATGAGTTTTTTTTGGTTGCTTCTGAAGCTGAAAACACTGGGGTTTTATGCTCCAAACTAAAGTAACTTTCTCTTGTCTTGTCTGCTCTTCTCTTCTCTACGATTTAAGCAGTGAGTACAGACTTGTTAAATTGAGAAATTTCAATCTACGAAATATTTTTGTTTCTTGCAGAGGAAGAGTTGATGGGAGTTGTTGGTGTGCCATATGGTTGGCATCATGGCTACTAATTGACTTTGAGGGTGGATATTTAGATGAAAGCACATGATGCAGTGACTTAACAACAAGAGTGAGGAGGCAGCTTTGTGGGCAAACCCACACAGATCTGTCTCTGCTGCAGCTCATGCCCCAGCTCAACGTGCCTTGTTATGTTTTTTTCTATTACATCACCAGGGAATCCAATGCTGCTCTTCACCCTCCATCCATCTCACCTCCCACTGTGCCATTAATGCCTCCATTGTACTTGTGCCCGTATTTGATTACTTTGCATTCCACAATATGATAAGCATTATATACAATTGTAATCTCATTGCATGAATACTTATCGGCACTACTGCTTCAGGCCAGAAAGACAAGGTGCGTTTTTGAACTTGGCGACTTCTTTCTTGGCAGATACAGTTCCACAAACTTTTTGAACATGCACGCTCAGCATTCAGCAACAACAAGGAAATAATTCTTCTCTCCAAAACATGGCATTTTGTTTGTTGCTATGTTTCTCCTTTTTGTAGTGTTTGATGATTCTTTGCTGTATTTATGTCTTTTAAGAGCTGCAAGGGTTGCCACGATTGAGACTTGAGAGAGGGCTGAAGCAGAAGCCTTCCCCTTGCTGCCTTGCATTCAAAACCTCACTTTTCAGCTTCCATCTCACCTCTTTTTATTTCAACGATCATCATGTCTGGCTTATATGCTCAAAGTTTCTTCCCGGCTGCACCAGTCTCCCCACAGGCATGTAGCAAAGAAGACATATACAGGTACAAGTCCTACGGGAAGGGCAGGGTTTGCTCCATTTTCCTGACTTTGTAATCAAACTTTGTGATTAGCATTGACGGTGTAAATCTTCTGTATTTAAACTGTTAACAGTCAGTATCTGGCACAGCTGCTATCGGAGCATCAAAAGCTCGGGCCTTTCATGCAGGTTTTTCCTATATGTAGCCACTTGTTGAACAAAGGTCAGTCACTGCTTTCAAGGGATTGATTCCATGTTTTGGATTAGAGAAAACTAATCTTTGTTAAGCAGAACTATACTCAGAATGCCCTTTCATTTCTACCCATAATCTGTGAGGAAACTTTGCACTATTAGTTGGAAAGATTGCTTATGTACTTACAGACCATCAATGCTTGCATTTCACAGAGATATTAAGAGTCTCAGGCATGGTTTCCAGCCAAGGGTTTGATGACTGTAGTAGCAGGATACAGCAAAGAAGTCCCAGTCCCCTGGCCAATTCCAACTCAATTTGCAATGTAGGAGGAACTGGTATCGGTATTCTGACTGCACCCCTACGAGAGGTAGACAAGTTTATATCTTTTCTAACTTGCGTGATTGTGTTGCTATACACTTGCGTCTTCATCATTTGATTGGATGATCACTAATCTCAAAGCTCAAGCCTTTCATAAAATTGGCAGCATAGTTCATGGATTAAACACTTGCTTCTAACTCCAAGAGCTTATCACCTTTGAATTCCTTCATGTTTCTAATATATTTATCTAATAAAACCGAATTTATTAATATTTTTTTCTTATTCTGCCTTTGCTATACGATTCAATTTATCTCCAAGCAGATTGCAGGCTTTTCACAAGGAGTTGCAATTGATCGGCCAAGTCCAAAGTCATGTACAATAAAGAAAGTATTGCGTTTAGAGATTCCAGTGGACACCTACCCTAATGTGACTTTTGTTTCATCTCAAAAGCTTTTTGTTCTGCAAATGTTCTATCTATCATTCAGTGACTCACATTTCAGAATGTCTTCAGTTCAATTTTGTCGGACGCCTTCTCGGGCCCAGGGGAAATTCGCTGAAAAGAATCGAAGCATCAACAGGATGCCGTGTTTACATTAGAGGAAAGGGCTCGATAAAAGATTCATGCCAGGTAAGAAGAATACTTCATCTTCCATATCTCTCCTGTCTTCGGGAAGGTTTTTCTAGACTCTGTAATTTGTTTCTGAACACATGAATGAAACAATATAAAGCTTAAAGCTTAAGCTATTAGGAAAGGCCAGATTTATAATCGCCTATCTTCTTTTCTATGACAACCAATAATAGCCTTTTTAGGCATTCCGATAGTTCATCACATTGACAAGATGAGTCTGGGACACCGCTATCTTCTCCGTACAGAAATGTTTTTGCTTTCAGATAACTGAAAACAAAAAAGAGTGAGGAATTTCACTTAAAAGGCAGTTATTCACCGGAAATTCTAGTTTTTGCAGCTGCTGTTTATTTATCTTTCACGTCCTTGATGTTTTGAAGGAGGAAATAATGAGGGGAAGGCCAGGCTATGAACACTTGAATGATCCATTGCATATCTTGATCGAGGCAGAGTTGCCAGCAAATATGATTGATGCAAGATTGAGACATGCACACCAAGTTATCGAAGAGTTGCTGAGACCAATGGTGAGTATTCACTTGGTATTATGTTTGGTTTGTTACCATAAATATGGTATAACTATGTTTATAAATTGACATTGCGATTACTTCTACAGGATGGATCGCGGGATTACTATAAGAAACAACAACTTCAAGAATTATCCATGTTGAATTCAGGTTCAAAGGATGATAGCTCTCATCCAAGTGGCAGTGTTTCTCCATTTTACAATGGTACGAAGCCCGCAAAAGCAGGTAGGTAGAGAAATTGATAATGTTCCTGGAGCCGTTCAATTCAACTCTTATCGGGAGAGAGATTTCCTTCTAAAAATAGGCTTTTACAGAGGATATGGAAAACTTAGACATTTCGACCTACAGTATGTCTTTTGCTGATATCAATTTTGTTTTTTAGGGATCCTAAGATCCTGCTTCTGTAAGCCTAAATTGATTATTTCATTCATCTTTCTGTAGTTACGAACCTAAACAACTGATAGTAGTTTTCGGCTCTGTATTTACAATGAGAAACTCATGATTTGCTCTGTCAAAATTCCATCTGAACTTTCCCTAACATGGCCCTCCAATGCTTAGCATGTAGAATTTAGATAGAGTTCGACATTGGTTCAGTGAGTCGAGCTCAACATAGATAACCAACGATGTAAGCTAATGAATGAGTTAATTAGGATTTCGAAGTTGGCTAGAAAACACAGACTGGATAATTTCCATTATCCAATGTCTAATCAGCCAAGTGAAGTGAGGAGAGATTGTGAAGGTTCAGATATGAACATCATTGCAAACGAATGCATACAACCACCATGGACCATTGTTTTGGGAAGCTTGATGAAGCTTTCCTTAATGGTCTGCAGTAGGTTAATGGCATAGCAGTAGATAATTCCGCTAATAGACAACATAAATACATAATACACCTCCATACATAATTCACAATTGACCAAGTGCGGATACAACCTCCAGTTGATGCTGGTGCTAGCCCATTGCATACTTCTGGGTCCAGCTCCTTGCAGTGGCCTCGTATTTGGCTCTGTCAGTTTTGTACATATGGGCAATCTCTGGAACCAGTGGATCATCTGGGTTTGGGTCCGTAAGCAGTGAGCAGATTGACAGCAGCACCTTCAAAAGACCAATTAACTCGTTTGAGTTGATTGAAAAAAGGTTGAAAGAGACGCAAAAGGGGGGAAAAGAAACTTCAGATGACAGCCAAGCATTCATGCACATTGATGTATATTTCTTACTGATTCCTGAATACCAATAACTTCACTTGAAACACTGAAATGACAAATTAGGCAATACAGCTACGCTGAAATTACTCAGTCTGACTACGTCATCACTCTCAAAGAATTATGTATGAGTAAACAAAATAATAATGATAATGCAAAGAAAGGTAACCTTTGAAATGGTCAATGCCGGACTCCATTGTTCCTTTAAAATGTCAAGGCAAATGCTTCCATTGCTATTGATGTTTGGGTGGAAAACTTTAGTCCTGAAAGCAACCTGAAAAATATGACATGTTGGATAATTTTTTTAAAAACATTTCCAGCAATAATTTCAATGAATTAGAGGAATACTAATAAGCTGGCCATGCCAGGAAGACAATATCTGGAGTATGTTATGCACACTGAAAGCAAAAGCATATTATAAACCTAAACTTTTCCGCAGCAGTAGTTAGATTCAGTCATAGTACTTTGCTGGTCCTCAAAATGATAGAGAAGTGATCTTAGTGCAGTTAGAGAATGAACTTTATGATAACTGCATTGTGTAAAAACAATTTTGTGTTTAGTAAATTAAATCTCAAAATGTTTTGCAAAGTAATTTTACAATGTGCTTGATAACTAGAATAAAATATATAATTTTATGCCGTGTTTTGCAAATTAAATCTCAAAATGTTGCTGTTGATAAAAGTAGACTTAGAAAGCACTTTTCGCTTTAAATAAAACAACAATGATATAATAAATAATTAGAATAAAAATATATTATAAACTAAAAATGAAAATAAAGTATTACATTTCAATTTTTTAGTTTTTCATTATTATGAAGTATAATATTTAATTTTCTGTTTCTATTTTAAAATCTGCATATCTTTGTGATTGAATTATATTTTAGCATATAAATAACCACCAGTACTTAATAAAAATATTATTATTTATCTAATATTTATATTAATTTTAAATAGATTCAGTCTTAGTATTTATATCATAGTATTTTTTTAGGGAGCACAGATCATCTGGTCCACAATCCCTGTCCTTTCCTAATCCGCGATCAGGAGGACCGTTGGATCAGATCAGGAGGGACCAATACATAGATTCCTGATCTGATCCCACGGTCCTCCTGATTTGGATCC
>JBAMIE010000055.1:1345143-1359816 GCA_037177295.1 Kaempferia parviflora | reverse complement strand
TCTGCCAATGCAGAAAGGCTAGCCGGTCGAGTTTCCCCGACCCTAGGGGCTTAACTCCCCACAACGACATATTCCTCCCTGCCAATGTAGAAAGGCTAGCCAGTCGGGTTTCCCCGACCCTAGGGCTCAGCTCCTCGCAACAACACATTCCTCTCTGCCGAACTCGAAGAGTCTAGCCGATTGGATCCAGATCAAATCTTCTGTCCAGCTTTCTTGTGTCTCCATGTCCCATTGTCGGTCGGACGGACGTAGTATCATCGAGATATGTGCATCATCCTCATGATGTGCACATCGTCCCTTTAGATATAATCTGGTCCGTCTGATCGATAATGAGACATGGGGACACGGAGAGATTGGGACAGAGAATTTGAATTGGATTGGATCTTGCCAATTTCAGGACTCCGCTCCATTCCATGTCCACCTTCTCTTGACAGGCCTTGGGCCTCGAGAGCCCAATAAACACATGAGGCTTGTCTCATAGGCTCCCCTGATGTACGGATCATGTCCCCATACATGTCACACGTATAATTGTCAGAGCATGCGAAACTGTAATCATTCTACGACTACAAGGTATGGGTGATGTGACGGTACAATATGTTCAGGATAAAACTATGGGACGTTTATCATTCCGATAAGACGTTCAATTAATGCGGGAATGATATGATATAGAAAGGATCTCATCTCGGAGGCACAGATATGCTTTCTCTTTATGAAAACTCTACATTTTGTTACTGTTCATCCACCATTTTCTCATCCACCTCACTAACTTGAGCGTCGAAGTAGTTGCGCCAAGGATCCGCTAGCCTACTTATCGATGCCCTTTTCCCCTCCTTCGTGTCCTCACATATGCTTCTTGTTCGAGATCTTCTTCCAGTCAGTCGTCCAGCCAACTCATCGATGCTCCAGCCGTCGCCAATTTTAGACTGAATCATATACAAATATTAAGAGTTCGAATAATAGAGTATAAAAAGTAACACGAGCAAGTATCAAATATCAATATCTAAATATAAATTTGGCATAAAGAGTTCAATAGACATGAATATAATTATGAATATATGAGTCAATATATCAACAAGGGTATAACTCAATAATCAAGAAATATATAATAAATAATACAAATTAGAGGAATTATTCCCATTAATCTGCATCTTATACTATCACTCTCATAATTTTATTCAATGGTAATCTTATCTTCTCTCACTCAATTGCTATGGAAGAGTCTGATAGGGAGAAAACAATCAGAGATGAAATTTTCCCCTTTGATTAATTCACAAAATGAAAATTTCTTCCTAGCTATATGTGTTGATTACTGATACATGTTCTCTTACAGTGTTTGTTTTACTTGGGATAATCCTAGTTCAAGGTTGCATACTAGAGTATGTTTCTTGTTTATCTCGGATCCTTGTGCAAAAACACAAATACAACAAGTTATATTTTTATCATTAGGACTTAGAATTATCATTTTGGTTTAAAGATGCATAAATAGATCTATTATTTATGCATGATTAGAGATTGACATTATAGCATTGATGTGTACTATAATAGCATGCCATATTAGATATATAACCTAGTATAGAGGATTGACAGTGTACTTATCATATATGGTGAGAAATATAAATTTGAGTAGGATGAGTGAGCTACATGCATCTTGGATGTGTTTGAGGAGCTTTTTGAGCTTGATAATTACAAAGCACCCTATAGGCAACAAGGATTTGGAATATAGGGGTTATGGTACTTGCCAATAGTTAATTTGAGACAATCTAATCTTAAATATGTTTATGTTGTAGATCTATGATGGTTAGGTGTTATTTGACTAGAGATCGACAGCTAGAGATATTATCGGTCTGTGACGGTTGAGCTGCCAATGTTCAATTGGACATCACATGTGCCATTGCTACATATTGTAGGCCCATGACAATTAAGGCCGTTAATGCCTAATTGAAGATCCCATGTGTCATTAAGACATAATATGGATCTGTGATCATTTAGCAACTGAACTGGGTCTAGCAAGAGATACAGTGTTCTGAAACAACCTCTTGGGTTAAGAGAAAGCTTTGGCTTAATAGCCGAAGCGACTCCTTATATCAAGATAGGCAACACATCCTTTTTTATTGACCATGAGGTTTTCTACCTCATGCTCGACATAATATAAAAGGCAAAGCAGGCATATAAGTTTGAGATAAAGTCGAGCACATCTTAGAGATGAAAAGAGATATTATGGTGTTTATGTTTTTACATATAGCTACTCCTAGCATTTATTGACTAACAATCCTTCCTCTGTCTGTATAATTCAGATATTCAATTTTTCGAACCAACTAAGTTCTAAAGTGACTGGTCCAACCCTGCAAAAAGCTCCCACCGGCCACTAATGTAAATTAGGAAGTACACACAGCTCCTCGCCTGCGACTAACATCTTAGATTTTTCATCCCACTAGAAGAAAATATCCTATAATGTGCCGTAGCTAAGAATCAAATTATGAGTACTTAACTAATCTGTCAAACGCCTTACTACTGTACTATTACCTATCGTACTTGTGTTTGCAGTGATGATAGTTATTCCTTTGAAGGAATAATTTAATTTGTATTTTTTCCCATCGCACTAGTGTAGCTAATAGTGGTGATTAGAGTTGTGTATGTCGGGTAGTGTCTATCGTTGTGTAGATTGACGTCGGATGAGGCATAATTTTACTTTTACTCAACCAACAAAAATTCGGATGATGGCCAGAAAACGTCGACAAGTGTCCTTTTTGTTTACAATCAGCCTCTTATGTCCTCTTTTATTGTCAATGTTTTAGCTAAAAAAAAGTGGGATATTGGATCCAGAACTTAACTGTGGCATTATTCTAATTAATTCTATTACCCTCCATGTGCACTCAAGTACTCTTTATAGGGTATACGAATAAGTGAAAGCTAAAGGAGATTAAATATAATTAGGATAATAAGTGAAACACTACAGGCATCGTAATCTTAATCTTATCCAAAGTAGTTCAACTTCAAAGATAGGACCGCACAAGGAACAGTTGGAAATAATGCAAAATTAAGTTAGTGAGGATAGATAGTATTAACAATATATGAATCCTCTCAATCTGTCTTTATTGCAATTAAAATAGCTAATGAATTTGGAAATGGAGGACAGGTGGAGCATTATAAATCTAGGAGCTACGAACTACTTTTTAAATATTACAAATTTTCACTTAGTTTGCTCTGTCAACAATCCTACTTTGACAAGAACCATAGATGTCATTACTTTAGTCCAAATCCAATAGCGTCTATATGGGAGCACAATGTAATTGTAGCTTTTCATTTTTGTTATCAAAATAAATAAAACCACCACGCTAACTATCAACTTAGAAACTATTGTTGTCTCTCCGGCAGAGTTAAGTTGGTTATTGCAGGGTAAAACTTGTTATAATTGACAGGAATTGATTCTCGATAAAGCAGAATGAATAACCCTTGCAGTGGCTAACTATAGCTTCTCAATTTACCTCCACATAAATGGTCGTGTGCAGTGGTGTCGGATTCTATCTTTTACTACAACTTAGCAGTTATTGTCCTCATGAGATATTCGGTTAATTAGAGGATGACAGATTTATTATAATGAGGTAAGAGATTAATTCCCGATAAGCGCATGCCTTCAGGAAAAAATCTCTCTCATCTTCTATCCAACTTGGCTAAGTTGACCCTATAATTTATATCCATAATTTGGGAACGATATATAAGCATTCAGTGTAAGTCCCTTGCGTCGAGTGATCAGCTATTGAGTGGATGATGATATAAGCCCAAGCAGCACAAGGAACTTATGCAATTCCACCATGGGAAGGAATTATCAATTTTACAATCATGGGGAATGACAAAGAAAGGAACTCTAGCAAATGTATATTACGCTAAAACCCTGCAATTGAGATATTATAGCATTTGTTCTCACTGAGACTAGTAAGTTGCTCAATGAACCAAGACAATTTTTTTTTCTCTCGCTCTAAACCAAACTAAGCCATTTCTAAAAGAAAGTCAAAGCAAGAGAAACATGCAATCATAACCCGCAGGCATCGACAAAGATAACAAAATTTGGTTTAAATGGAATAACATCTTTTTAGAAGCAATGGAAGAGAGAGGCCCTAGTCCCACCAGCACGGTTAGCTGTGGTGCCTGTCGCCACCAGCCAAACAAGGGGGACACAAAGCACAAATCCAACAAAGCAGACAGGTGGAAAGGGTTCCCCCTTGTGCAGGCTGAAGGATCCCAGCATATAAAAGATTAATAATGGTTGATAAATTAGGAAGCACTCGTAACGGAATGGTTAAGTTTAACATTCTGTAGTTACGAGTCTTGTTTGGAACAAAAATCTCCGTAACTAATAATCAGCTGCACCATAGTCCCGGAGGAAGCGGGTCCTAGCATATACAACCTACCTACTGCACTGTGATGATGATGATTCTTACGATCATTTCACCCACCAAGTTTCTCCCCTTCCTCTAAATGATTTCGATTTGCTCTAAGCCTAAGGAAAAGGTAAATTAGGGATTTGAGTGCGTAGGTGGTCTCCTCTAAAGCGGTGAGGCATTTCTGCAAACACCTCAGGGGAAAAGTTAGTGGGCCTGGAGAGAGGCAGTGTTAGGCAGTGCTCAACGGGTGTCATTCCTACCGAAGCAAGCATCTAGGTTTAACCAGAGATGTGTTGTGCTGCCACTGCTGTGGTGGAGGGATCCGGCTTATCCGGGGGATTTCTTGGCGCCGTGCCAAGAGCCAAGGATGGGCTACACAATTATTGAGGCGCGACAGGGCTAGAGACTCTCGCCTGCTTCCGGCCCCATTCCTCGCACAGATGAGCTGTAGGGCATTGACGGAGGGGAGAAAGACGTCCGTAGTACGTACCTGGACTGGGATTGGCGGCCGGCCCTCGCGGCGGAATTCTCCGGATGAGGCGGTCGCTTGGAGTCGGTGGTGGAGGCGCCGTCGGGAACTGCGGTGTGATCAGGCAGGCGTTGTAACGGAGAATCAACCACCAAAAATTCTAATCCAACGGTTCGCATGAAATTGATATACTGGGAAGCTTTAAAACATAATTATCTGTATAAAGTTCTTTTTAATTTCTCTAAAAAAAGCTAAATATGTGATAGATATTCTTTGTCTTTTCCTTCTATTTATCATAAGTTTTAAAATAATTCTACACGAATTATAAAATAAATATCCTCGAAACTAAAAATGCCAACAACAGTACAAGAAGACCTCTAGCAAACCATGTGTATTTTTATTTCAAATACACTGAATGAACAAGTAACGGTCCCAACCTCGACCAGGCCTTTTAAATGCATTGTAGCTATTTATTAAGTACATTGCATACTGTGACTTACAGATGTAGAGTTAGGGATTAAATTATGATATATTATTTAAAAAAAAATCTTTAATTGATAACTGACTTGAGAATGTTAATTTTTTGGATAAATATCTATGTGTACTTCTTTGATTTATCTGACATCTGATGAAAAATTTATATTGAACTGAATTGATATCTTAGGTTTGATGTTATTTGATCTAATTAATTATTTTTTATTTGAATACATTATATGATAATAATATAAGTATATTAAAATAAAATAGATTCGTTATCTTAGCGACCTCTAGTGTCGATCCCATGTATATGGAGGGAGATAAATGAAGATACATAGGCGTTAGGTGTATGATGAAGTAAATCTAAGAACATCAATTTATGAGAATTGATCATTATACGAGAGAAATCATATGCCTTGTTACCAACGGGAGACAGATATTAAACTTTCCATACATGGTAGCTATTTATCAGATTTATTCTTTCTTTTTGAATTTTTATTAAAAAAAAAATCTTATATATTTTCTATATAATAGTATTAGTGTCATCACAAATTCCCTTATAATTGAGTTTGGCAATCTTTTGACAAGTTCTATCTGAAAGGTATGCCTCGCCAAGCTGTCTGTACTTTGTCCGTCTTATATTCATCTGGCATGCTTCGTGCACGTGAGACTGCAAGTTCAACGAGTATGAGGGCTCAACTGTAACCCCACCAGGCCACCATGCACGTCCAAAGCTGGCCCTCCCTGCTGCATCCTGCAGCAACAGCAACAACAAAGAGAACAGTGAGTGCGTGATGCATAATTCGACGACCAAATTAGCCATTATTGAATTGTTTTTTTCTGATATGCAACTGCGCATGTAGTAGGGCCGCTGTGTCCTAGAAAAGAGGGGTGACAGGAGAACAGAGCAGGCATGGAGGAGCAATAATGGACACATTGCCCGTGGCGGAAAGAACCTACGCCCTCACGTCTTGTCATCTCATCATCAACCATATTTATCTATCTTCTCCCGGAAGTCGAGATAAAACAAGGCATAAATTGCACTTGTGCTTTAGAAAACAGAGGTCGCTCAACCGCTCACCGTGGCGTTTTCGGCCCAAAGAAAGCGCCCCCCGGCAGCTCTGCTGCCATCTCGCCCTCTCTCCTGCCCCCGGTGCAGGTGTTGCAGCACGACGCAGTTCGACCGATAAAAGCGAGGCGAAAGTGTGAAACACTGCTGCACCTTTTCTCTCTCCTCTTCATTTGCCAACCGCAAGTATTGACACGGTGCCTGTGTTCTGCTACTGCTGCTGCTGCTGCTGCAGCAGCAGATGACGACTTCGTCGCTGCGACAGCAAGCCCATATGGGAAGAGAGAGAGACGAGAGTTATGAAGGTCGGAGCTGCAGGGTTGTACGGTTTACGGCATGGCTCGCTTTTGACTCGTTTTCTTTTGGCAAGGCTTATGAATGACTATAGAATAACCTTATAGAGAAGAAGAGTTGGAAAGGGCAAAAGAAAGTTTTTTTTTGTTGTTGCTCTCGTAGTTTTTGTGCGTCTCTCAGTTGTTTTCTTCTCCTCTCGGTCTCCCGCGCTGGCCTTCTTCAGGCCTTTTCGCGTCGTCGCTTGGCAATTCCTGTAATCTTATTTGCTACTTGCTTCCTTGGGTAATACGCATCGCACAGCTTTGAATAGCCATCTCTGGGTGGCGGGTGAATGGGGATCGATTTGAACACGATCGAGGAGGACGAGGAGGAGGAGCCGGAGCAAACGGCCCACTGTGCTCCTCCGTTGCTCCCGGCGCCCGAGGCGGAAGAGACGCCGATGTGCTTGGAGTTGTGGCATGCGTGTGCCGGGCCACGGATATGGTTGCCAAAGAAGGGGAGCCGGGTGGTATACTTGCCGCAAGGCCACATCGAGCAGCTGGAAAACCTTGACGGCGGCGGCGGAGGCGGTGGAGGCAGAGGCAGGATCTGCGGTGGAAACTTGCCGCCTCATATCTTTTGCCGCGTGGTCGGTCTCAAGCTCCATGTTAGTTTTTCTTCTCTCATCTTGCATCCATTACTTTAGAATTTCCCCCCGTTCTTTCGGGGTCTCATTTGGGGGCTTCCATGGACGCAGGCCGATAGCGATACAGACGAGGTCTATGCCCAGCTATGTCTCGTTGCGGAGAGTGAGGTAGGCGTTTATCGCCGGGCGTTCAAACTTGTCCAATTGTATTTTATCAGAAATTTTTTTATCAGGATTTTGAACAAAGATTGAAGAAGGGTCTAGTTGAGGATAATGAGGTAGAACAGAACGTGGAATTTGGGAGCAGACCTTCTATTCCCCACATGTTCTGCAAGACGCTCACTGCCTCTGACACTAGCACTCATGGAGGGTTCTCTGTACCGCGACGAGCTGCTGAAGACTGTTTCCCTCCCTTGGTAACAATCACCACCTTCAGTATCTTTGATTTAGAGCGTCTACTTTGCACTAGATGCTTCAGTCACTCAGATTTAGAGTCCTTGTTGTTTTGGTACTGTCTTTGGCAAGGCTGACATCTTGTTTAACTTGTGTATATTTGTTCCTAGGATTATAAGTTCCAGAGGCCTTCCCAAGAACTTGTTGCCAAAGATGTGCATGGTACGGAGTGGAGGTTCCGGCATATCTACAGAGGCAAGCTAAGCAAATCTTCTCACTTTGAGACTAGACTGTCACTTGTTTTCTGGTTTCTGAACTTCTGATGAGTTGCACGTAATCCTTTAAGTCTTTGTATTTAAATTTCTGTCAAGTTTGGATGAACATTTTTTTGTGCTTGTAGTCTCCCAATTCGTTGAACAGTTGTTCAATCAAACTTTATTTGAGAGATTATAAGCACATATACATCATACATCTACATACAAAAAAATCCACTCCATAGTGACACATTCCCAGAGACAATGAACACCAACTAGAAGAGCACCTATCATGCTTCTGCACTTTGATTGGTTTCAGAAAACTCCAGCACTGTGCCCGAACCATCAAAATATGGTGCATCTGCCAACAAACTCTGTGGAGATAACATAAATAATACTTCCTTAACTTCTGTTACAATGGAATTTGTCAACATAAGAGAGAGACCACCCATTTACTAGGAAAAACAATAGTTAGAATGATTCCTATGATAAATAAAACCATTATTGTTTTGCATTAGCTTACCAGGACACTTTACTAGGTCATCGCAATATCATTCCAGTCATCTATATGATAATACTAAATATGGATTGTGCACAAATACAACTGCAGTTTGGAAAAAAAAAAAGAGTTGATATTTAGAGCTAAAGAAAATTCAATTGTGTGCCTTGTAGGTCAACCCCGTAGGCATCTTCTTACAACTGGATGGAGTGCCTTCGTGAATAGGAAAAAGCTCATCTTGGGGGATGCCGTGTTGTTTCTTCGGTAGGTACAGTCAAACTGATACTATGGTATTTGCTCTGTGTCTTCATAGTTATGATCTATTATGAAAACGAGATTGCTCTGCATGTGACTAGTGGTAATGATGGAGTGCTTAGATTGGGTATCAGAAGAGCAACCCAATCCAAAAGCAGCATTAATGCTTTAGCACATATCAGCAGGAACTTGAATCTAGCTACCCTTGCAGTCGTTGCTGATAGTGTCCCCACAAGGAAAATCTTCCACATCTACTATGATCCAAGGTATGCTTGGTTGCACGAGAATTTTGTATGCAAAAGGCACTATTTCTAAGAATATCTTATTATTTAGGTTCACATATAAAGGAACTTTCCAGTTATCTTTAAGATCAATATCTAGTAGTGATTCACTTTTATGTACTATTTGGCACATCATGTCTTTGTTTATTTCCCATGAATGACAGCTTCGTAGATGATGAATAAAAAATGTAGGATATCATGGTTGTCATGCTGCTTCCTAAAGATTGTTCATATACTACAGGGGAAACTCAACAGGTTTCATAGTTCCATACTGGGCATTTGCGAAAAGCTTAAACAATCTTATTTCTGTGGGAATGAGATTTAGAATGATTTGTGAAAGTGAAGACGCTAGAGATAGAAGGTTGGAAAAAAAATCTCTCACATTCATAATCGGAATCAAAGTTGAAATGAATTGAATCATTCATTTACCTGCTTAAAGGTCTACGGGGCTGATAACTGGGATCAATGAAGTCGACCCTGTAAGGTGGCCTGGTTCCAAGTGGAGGTGTTTGTTGGTATGCTTATATACCTATCCTTTTGTTCTCGCACTGAATAAATCTTTATTTGTTTTCAAGAAATAGTAGTGCAATGTTTGTATCTCACCAATTCAGAGAAGTAGCATCCAGTCCATTTAGCATTATCAATTCTTTCCTGCTGTCTTATGTATACAATAGTCATGAAATTGTTAAAGAGCACACAAAGTATAGTTCCTCCTTTATACCTGTTGCAATGTAATGGGGACTTTATTTTTCCTTGGTAGTCCCTTGACCTTGATGTAGAGTACTACTATTGTTCTTTTGACATTTACACCTAAGGTTGATATATTTAGAATTAAATCTTATCGTATTTAAAATTTGGTTCTCGATACTTGCCTATAAGAGGTGAGGACCTGCTTAGACTCTTTAGTTACACAAGGCACTACAGTTAGCTATAGTAGGCACTAACCTTTAGTTATGACTTATGATTGGTGATGCCCTTAAATCATGGCTTACGATAGGTGCTACCAATCACCTAGGTGCTATGCTCTTTCTGTTCTTAGTGAGTAGATGCTACCCTTCAGTTATACTAGGTGCTATGTTTTAGTTATAGTAGGTGCTACCCTTTAGTTATGGTAGATACTACTTATTTAAAAAAAAAAAAATCCAGCAGGTATTTTGTTGTAGTAACTGCAATGCTTTAGTACTTTGAGATTGAGACAGAACACATGTCAAGTGACGAAATTTTGTGCGAAAAGGGCCTTTACACAAGTCCTATCCGCTTCTAAGCAATTATAGAAGCCAAACTCTGTTTATTCAATGGTTATCTGCTGCATTGTTACTTGATGATGTACTTTACAAATGTATAGGTAAGTTGGGATGATGATGGAGAAGTTGGTCAACGCAGTAGAGTATCTCCATGGGAAATTGAACAAACTGGTTCAGTTCTAGGCTCCGTCAGCCTGTCAACGGCAGGTTCCAAAAGGGCCAAAATCGGTTTTCACCTTCCCAGTATGGATTATCACGTTCCAAGTAGGTCTTTAGTGTGTGATGACAGCCTAGTCACCAAAGGCTAATCTGTATCTTATTTATTTCTAATCTTTGCCCAATTGTTTGCAGAAGGAAATGTGTGTCTAGACTCTAGGAAATATGCAAGTTTCCACAAGGTCTTGCAAGGTCAAGAATTTACAAAAAGCAGAACTCTCAATCATACTGGTGTGACAACTCCTAGTTCTGAGGTTGGAGTTGGTCAATACGCAGAGGAAGATGCATGTACAGCTGCCGCAAACAGCTCTAAGATAAGTGCATCTGCACCAAGAGGAATCTTCAGAATGCCACTTGGGAATTCTGAGTTTCCTTTTGATTGCACAGGCTTTAATGAACTTATTGGGTTCCAAAAGGTCTTGCAAGGTCAAGAAATTTTCTCACAAGCTCCTCGCCTCCCTGGAGTTCCATCTGATTCTCATCTGAGTGACAGAGCCTACTGCAAGTTTGATGGTGCTCTTCCATATCACAGTCAGAGCAAATTACATGATGCATCTGCCCGATATGTTACTATTGGTCAACATTCTTTATCAGCAATTCAAGCATCTTCTCCATCATCCGTGCTTAAGTTTCAAGAAAGAAAGTTCAAGAATTCATTGGTGAAATCTACACCTAGCATGAAATGTCAAGATAGTGGTGGTGATGGCATCTACATTGCCAAGCCAAATGGCTCAGATACCTTCCAAAGAGATGCAGACTTTCTGTTTTGGCCTCAAAGTATGAGTTTTCCTTTTGCCAACCAGCAGCATCAAGTGGTAAAAGTTGATGCACCTCTATCAAATTGCAAGCTGGGTTTGGAGAGTGAGCAGATTGCCAGCTCGAATGGTTGCAAGCTATTTGGTTTTTCCTTGACTGACACGATTCCGTAGCTAATCTAGTTGATAAAGACCAACCAGCCTCACCGTCTACTCACAAGGTTGATACTGTTCTTGCAAGTTCCATCCCTCGAATTCCTGTTGTGTGCAGTCTTACTGGATTAAGCACCAGCTATGCTGAATATGTTGTTCCATTTTAGGGCTTTGATTTCTTGAGGTAATCGCAGTGCTGTAAGAAGTTATATCTGGTAGTTGCATTTTGAAACTAGCATCCGACTTAATTCCACTAAGAAGCTTCCGATGTCCAGTTTCTCTATATGAGAAAGAACAGCATTTTGCCTAGGTTTATCCTTAGCTGTTAAAAAATATGAATTCCAGGAAGAAAGTTGTTTTAAAATGTCTCTCAACTCTCCACGACACCTCAGAAATGCCATTTTCTGGGTGGCAATTTTATCTCAATTAACGTTTAGTTTGGTTAAGATGATCTTGTTTCCAGCTAATTATTTACTCCACTGTTGAAATCTGGATCATCTAGACTTTGATCTGCATCAGTAATTGAGCTCTTGTTTTAGTTAATTTCTGGATCATGCTGAGCTCTTCCTTGTTTAGTATTGTGCTTTTGAGAATGGATTCAAATATTTCTTCTTTGTTAACCTAACAAATTCCTAGAATTTTTTATTCTTGTATTGACTCGTGTTTGTAAAGTTTAAGAAGCATTTTGACAGGCTCAAATCGGCAAATGTATAGATTTTTCGAAAAAAAAAATGGATACTATTTAGCAAGAAAGCTAGCACCAGATTGTTGAATTCAATTAATTCTTTTTATTTCTTAGAGATCTTGACTTATGTTCATCACGATCGCGAGAAATTTTTACTTATTTCAAAGTGATTCTTATAGAGATTATTTTGAAGTTCGTGAGAAGTTAAAATATGATGTGTTTAGAAATAAAAGTTAAAAGATTATACAAAGTAAAATTTGAGTATTTGATAAATAATTATTTTTAAATTTAATTTTTAAGTTAACTGATAATAATATTATATCAAAATTAATTTTTATTATAACATAAATATTTAAAAAATATATAAAATTAATAAATTTAGAAATATAAAAAATAATAAAATTTATATTAATACACAAAAATATGTATAAAAATTTTAGAAAATATAAATTATATTAAAATATAAAATATTATTAGATTAAAAGTGTAATAGTAATTATGTAAAATGATAAATTTATTAAAGATATAAATGATAATTTTTAATTTTAGATCATAAATAAGTATAAAGAAGAAAAAAAATATTAAATTCTTAATTCTAATTTTGAGTAAAATTATAGAAGTTGAAGGAATTTAACATTTATAAACATTCAATGCCGATTCCACCATCAATCAATCAGAGGGTTTGCATCGACAAGCGACGCGAAGGAGACGTCCTTTGCTTCCTCGTCTTCGTCCTCTCCTTCCCATCCCCGCTCTCTGCCTCTTCCCTTCGTGGCGTCTCTCCACGAGGTCAATGATTCTGCTCCCACCTCGCCTCTTGCTTCGTTATACTCTTTGCCCTCACTAATGTTTCTTGCAGATGAAAAGTACTTCGTGGGGTCAATGATAGCTTGCAGAGACGGCTTCGCAACTTTCTCTAAAGATCGGCTAAATGATGGCTTCTGTGATTGCTTTGGGTTTTTGCTTCTTTCTTTGTCTTTTGTGTTGACCATTCAAGCATGAACCTGTCGTGCAACTATATTACTTGGGCGTTTCTGTTAATTATTTCCTGGAATGATGGATAAAATATATAGGAATAATGAAAGATACAGAGGATATATATATGAGGTTTAACTTTCAAACTAACCATCTCCATGTTGATTACTTCAAAGGATGGCCAATTATTTTGGAATTTTGAACCATCACAACTATATGAATTCTTGCTTTAAAATTATTTTCAAAAGTACAGACTCTCATTTTAAACGTGCTAGCTAGGAGGGTCATGTTCCTCTTGGGGCTAGGTTTCATCAAATGTTTTATGAATTATTTGTTAGTGTCATAATGTCCAGAGTTTGAAATCATGACTTGAAAAAATCTAACAAGTCGAGATTGTTTTTCTACAAGATTATTTGCCACTCTTACTTCAAACTCAACACTTTGGTTGCCTTGTCAACTGGTTAGGTTATAATTATGATAGATCGGTCTTTGAATAAAGAAAAAATTTATTGCAGGCAAAACTTTATTGTGTAACGATTTAAGTGATTTTGTTGCTGCCGGAGGGGACTGTAGTACTGGTTCCCTGGTAGAGATGCTTTATTGGTTGAACATAACACGTAAATAGGCATATCGTGTTGGAATCAGGTATCCAACATGCCATTGATTTAATCAGTGGGATTGCTGAGTGCTTTCAATTGGGCAATCTTCATTCTTTGTGCCTCGGAATTTTCCAGTCAGCTAGAGGCTACTTAGTGATGAACGTCCCATGACTTCATTAGATTTGCTCAATCTTTGAAAACGGAAACTAAATTATTGAACTCTGATTATTCACAGCATAGGCAGTCGATCCAGAATGCTACTGTTCATTGTTTTCATAATTTTTTGCTTAGCCAGTACTGGTACTTCCTGTTTTCTGTGTTACAGGAACTTCTGTTGCACAGAAAGTTATTTCTATTGCAGTAATGTCGGAGATACAACTCGCTTCTTGTTCTCTTCTCGAGTGAATGACTATATTGTTGGTATTGTTGGCTATAAATTAAACTCATGATTTATCTCTCTTCATATTATTTGGGGACTAATTGTGAGAGACACATGAGGTAAACGTAATCACCTTTGCTATAATAGATTGTTCAGGTGCAAAATACTTCACGGTGTGATGCAAGAGGAGCTCACAGGGCCAGATCACAGTCAACAGGACCGTCAGGGTGGACAGGTAGCAGGCCCCCTGGCTGGCAACACCGAGAGCGTCCCGGCCAAGTCGCCCAGTCAAGAGCAGACTAATCGACCCGGATGTCCGTCCGGTAAATCGACTATGAGTGATGAGCTCGCATTACATCCCAAGGTTCAGTGACATAACTTGACCAACCGACTGAGCAGGTCACCAGGTTGGCAGAATCATCTGCTCCTCGGACAGTCCAACCGAATGGTCAGACGTCTCGTCTGATCAACCGCCTATTATAAGGACAACTCTACTCCACCTACCCCTTTGTCATCTAGCATACCGGTTCAGGGTGTCAAAGGATGTGTCTCGTACCCTTGGTACGATCGATGCTTCTAAACCTGACGAAGTACAGAAACGAAATGCCTAGTGGAGGTAAGATGTTATAATATCAGCAGCGGCTTACCCTTGGTAGGTAATGCATTGAT
>JBAMIE010000055.1:1296247-1321034 GCA_037177295.1 Kaempferia parviflora | reverse complement strand
CTTGAGAAGCCACCCTTTTCTTTTTGTAATGATGTCTCTAACTTTTCATGAGCGAATAGAAGAGAAACAATTAAAATGGATACAAGAGCAGTCTTTACAGGTCTTGGGATGCATTAAAAAAGCACAAAGAAAACTGAAAGAAAAGACTATCTATATCACGTTCTCATCCAGGCTTTATGTTAGCCTAAACATTTTTTTCTTTTAGTTTTTTTTTTTTTTTTACACTCTGTACTGATTATTAATAATATTATGAAAACATTCATATTAAAATTTAAAAATAGCGGCAAATTTTACAAGAATGAAGAAAAAACTCTAACTGGTTTTTCGGGTTCAATAGATTGGATCTACATATAACAATGAGCCACAGTTAGTTGGATGAACATTCACAAGATTTATCTGTGTGACATCCCATATTTGAGAATGAAAGTCATTTGATCTATCAAATTACATGGTAATTAAGAATCACCCAACTCCTTCCTAATGCCACTCTAACTTTTTTAGTATAAACACTCCAAACTATCGAACCTATCAAAATAACTTGTCGAATGATGTCAACTAATATGATTGGTGGTGCTCCAATTGAAGGGTATCTAGTCAAGAGATTAATTCACGACACTGATCTTGAGGAATCAATCAACATTAATAATGTTGACTCCTACCTGGACCCGATTCAGGGATGGGGCTCGTCGTGTTCTTCGTCCAATCTCCCTTTTGCTTAAAGTGGCACACAGATATATTTGGGGGACTAACATTAATAATCACCTTCGCCTTGAAAATCAAGCCAAGCTGTTAGGTTATCAGGAAGATGGTTGCTTTGTATCGCTGAGTCGGAAAGTAGAGTCGCTGAGTCAGAAAGCAGAGTTGGGAATCATGAGTCAGAAGCTGAGTGAGATGCGGAGGCCTGCGCTCAACGTAGATTCTTTGAAATAGATTCGCCCCACCTCCGATTGTGCTTCGAGATTCTTTTGGTATACAACGGCAGACCATAATCACCACTAAAGATCATGGCGAACTAAGAATGCATGCGAGTGCTGTCACAAGTAGTTCAGCCAAGCGAATGCACGAATGAGAGAAAACAATCAGGGAACGAAGGTGGCAGAGTTCTTTTGCTATTGTTTTTGTTTCTATTCCTCTGTTCTTGCTTACCGCCTCCTTTTATAAGAGCGCTCACCCCTGACTGCAATGAACGATCGAGTTATGACCATTCAACGTTGGATTTAATGTCGTCATTATTGAGTTTAATGTAGGGGTGCAAATGAGCTGACTCGCGAGCGGCTCAGTCAAAGCTCGACTCGAGCTCGAAGTTGACCGAGCTTATAGCCAGCTCGTTTAACATTCGAGCCGAGCTCGGGCCCATTTATTATGAGCTCGAGGGCTCATCGAGCTTTATCGAGCCAGGCTAATTTAATATTCTAATATTTAAAATAATACTATTTTAAATATAATTAATAAGTTACAGAAGTTCTTGTGGCTAGAAAATTTCGTTAAGCTCTCATGAGGTTAAAAGTTTGAATCTTGGTGTGTGCAAGTTATTTTCTTTTGATTTTGCGAGTCGAGCTTGAGCCGAGCCCGTTGAATTTTTTCGAGCTCAAGCTGACCCAAGCTTGAGCTCGGCTCATTTACACCCCTAGTTTAATGTCGGCTAGTATTATCGAGTTACACTCTTGTGCAAGTAACAAAAAGATATTTAGGTGACAAAATCTTTATTTATTTGCTTAGGACAAATTTTGCAACCACCTGTCCGACATTCGACGTGCACAGGCTATGCTCACACACGATTCAACTTGGTTCCGAGACCTAGATTTGCACGCCTACACAACCACGCGTGAGAGAGAGCCTCTCCCCATGCATATATTCACAATATCAATGCATATTACCATAATTTAAGCAAACAATAAAGCCAAGAGACACCCAAATGTGAGACTAAAAATTCATGCAAAGCCTCTTCTTCTCTGCCTATTTATTCCAATCACATTTTGAACAAGACATACCTTCTAAATTAACATGTCATTTTTAATACCTCAGAGAACAGTGTGAAGAGATGGCTAGAAGCCTTCCAGATAGATTGGAATAAAGCAAAAGGCACACAATCAGTGATCTGTTTTCATGCATCTCAATGCAGATTGTCTTGCTTAACGTGAGTAACGTGGTTTACAATCAACTAAAGAGCTTCATACTTGAAAAGAATGCATCATGGCTGGTGCTATCTTATTTAGAATGAAGCAAAGGCAAGCAAAAATTGTACCAAAGGGAAGGTGGGACCACCAGGCGAGGAAAAGAGTGGCCCATGACCAAAAGGGACGAGCCCTGGGGTCACCCCTGCACCATCACCCTTTTTCCATGATGGAGGCGTAAAGACTAAAGAGCATAAACATCAGCAGTTATATAAGCAGACAACTTGTCTCACTTGAGGCCTAAGGGTTGGTGTGCCATGTACAGGTAAGCATATTTGTTCTTCGACTGACACGGTTGGTTAAACTGAAATAATTTTAAAAATAAAAAAGAAAAAAGAAAAAGAAAAAAATGATAAATCTAATTTACTACTAGTCCTGAGGTGGTTGATTCGACTTCACGGAAGTTTTCCACCAGCTACCAAGGTAAATCGGAAAGCACTCGCGACAGGTGACCCAGAAGTCTAGAGTCCCTTAGTTGCGAGTCTCATTTGGAAAAAAAAATCCTTACAAATGTGTCATAACTGGAAATCAAACAGTGGATGTTTGGAAGACAACTGAGCACTGTTACCACTGCACCATAATCCCGGGGAAAAAAAAAAAAGAGAAACTATATGTGATATATTTCATCTAATTTAGCTGATTCTTGATGGAATTTTAATCAGATTTGCTTTTTCTCAACGTTAATGGATTCCAGACAAAAAAAAAAAAAAAACTATTCATCCACTTCAACTCTCTCTTTATTTCTCTTCCAAAATATATTCTAGTTTCTTTTTGACTTTTAAAGGGTAAATATAACATTCTTTTTCTTTTCTCACCGTTTCTGGATTTTCTTCCCTAACCTTTAATAGGAATGCAGATCTCTTTTAATATGAAAGGATATAGAGATCCGACTCTCTCTCTCTTACTGTATTGCGTTATCTTTTACTCTCCTATAATAAAAATATTTACCAGAACCCTTCTCTCTCTCTGGTGTTTTCTCTTCATTTTCTAACTTTTAGTAACTTAAATTTAGTTTGTTTATTTTGGGATTGAAGAGGTCGGCAAATCAAAAGTTGGAAAAAGAAAAGGGTCTGCAAGGTGCATTTTGGTGTTCCTCTTGACAAACAGCACAGGTTTGCAAGGATCTTGAATTTAATAGGGTTGAGACTTTGAAATATTTAACCAAAGAAAAGCACTTGTCTGTACTCCTTTGTTAGATTTATTTTGGAATGTTTTCATTTGGGAATTGATTACTAAAAAAAAATGAATGGAAACAAAACAAATAAACGAGGAGTAAAGCTAACCTAGATTATTACTCATGTCAATCTTTTTCATAATTGCGAGCACCCTCAGCGTTAATAAGGGGCACGAAAACCTACCTGCAAGGCTGCAAATAAATCCCGTAGCAAGGTTAAAATTTGAAAAAATTGCATTCAGAAATATATTCTAGGCTTCAATATTTAAAATATTCAATTCGAAAGTCAAAGCAACTTACTTTTGTTTCAAGCTGAGAACCTTGAGATTCAAGAACTGGATCAGGATGATCTTACCCCAAGGCAGATGGTAAGCCGATGGTATTCTATCCAAATCGGGCAGGAGTCGATTTCTAGGTTTCATCACCTGCGCAGGTCCCGCTATGCTCTTGCCACCTATGCTATGTAGAACCTCCCTCCATACGACGTGAAGCCGTTGTAGGGAGCCGTTAATGTGGTAATTCCTCATTTTTTGGATCAGGATGATCTCTATTTTCTAAAAAGAATATTTATATATTTAAAAATATGGATTTCTTTATCTGTTTGAGAAGAGACGAGCTGAAAAATTTATTATGAAAAAAAGAGGATTAGTTTGTCAAACATATTCCCACAAGGATCACATCAATCGATGCAATTGAAAGGTTGTAGACCAAGGGAATGATTCAGCTGGTAATGAGACATGCTTCTTTGACAACAGAAGACATGTTGTTAATGACAGGTAATAATTTTCCTGGAATCAGTTTTACCATCCTGAGATGATTACAACCATAAAACAGTAATTTATCAGCTAATCTCAGTAAACTTTGGAAGTATAGCAGTGACTAATTATTATTTTGTGTGAGATCATACCAAAAGATGATCGCACATACAATTTATTGTATTGTATTAAAACGGGGGAAGGGATTCTTGTTCAAATACTCTATTAGTCATATGAAAAGCATAGAAAGGCATATATTGATTGTCAAAAGAATGGCAAAAATTTTTGAAGTATAAAGATATCAATATATACAATAGATATTAACACAGAACCGACACAAGGAAGAAATAATTTAGGCTGAAAAACGAGACGTCAATTATATAAAAAATCCATGAGTTAACTGTCAAAAAAATTATTTAGAAAAGGAATTTACAAGCATTTCAACTAATACCAGGACCACTAGCATATAAGACTTTCTCAAGCATAATAATCTGATTTCAAAAAATAGTTCAAACCTAGGAAATAAATGAAATACAGGGTCATGAATAACTAGACAGTCAATACATAATCGTGGTATCTTCCATATTCCTGCATACATTTAGAAATACAGGGCTGACTGCAAACCAATTTTAAGCAGAAATACTGGTTCGGTAGTGAAATAAGATACTTTGAGTAAAGACATCATTCCAAGAGACTATTCTAAACTTGGCATTACCATATAAAGTTAGAAATAATGCACTCAAATATACAGAAACTAAAGCTCAAAAGTAACATAAACTAAGATTTTAGAATCTTGTAATGGTGAATAATTCTCCTCAGTTAAAACTCTATCCTATTCATCTTCTTTACATATACAGTATGTATAATGTAGTTAAAAAACCCTTCTTGGCCCACTCCACTAGTTCTGATACTCAACTATAACCCATCAATTATTTTATTTATTGCATCTATAAGAACTACCTAGTCCAGTCCTCAATTATTATCTGTCCACCAATTTTAACTAGTTACTAGCTTCGGTTGTTTCACAAGTGAAGGATACTGTGCCCTATTCAGAAGAACAAATGCAAACAAGAACAAACACATTAAACACTAGATATGTGTGCTCCTACATGCACACTACTGACAATTTGACGTGTTTTATTGATCACTAAGGTACATAAGGGCAAAACTGAGATAAACCTGCTTCAAAATCAGATCTTTCAATCATTTCTAACATTATGTCTCAATATCTTGGTTGCAGATCATCGATGGATGCACTTTGCAGGATTAAGTAATCACTGGTTTGTTGTAGCTTACCAGAACATATAATAACTATCAGGCGTTCCTTTTGTTTTAGTCAATGTTAGCTTTCTTAAGAAATTAAATAACCAATATAAACCAACTATACCATGACCATACAACTATCTGATGATTTCCATGGAAGTGGATGATGCTATTTTTCATCTAAAGCAATGATGATGGAACAAAAATAATTTTTGAAAAAACAAAATGTAATTAACTTACATTCTATAGCAATTTCGTCATTCCTAGATAATATTAGTTCACACATGAACAAATCTTGCCTGCAAATTTCTGATATGAGAGCATGAATCTAAAACTACCATTGAATTAATATTTCTTTTTATGCTATCAGTACGCCATCAATAACACAATTATCAAGCCATAAATTATTGCTAGTAACAGACAGATTGCTTATTGGGAAATATATGAACAAGTGCAACAGAAGTAGTAAATACATTATGTGAAACATTAAAAGAACAAAAGAAAACAATTGACATCAAATTTGAAGCAAGCACCTTGTAGAAGAAAAAATTTAAACAAAATCCTACCCAGCGAAGGATCTGTTTTTGACTCCCCATCAAACTGCATAACCAATTCCATTCTAAGAATGCACTTGAGAGCTTGAACCTTTCGACATAGAACTTTTGGAACCTTGCTGCCTTAAGAGGACTGTGAGATTTTTTATTTTTTTTTTTTCATTTCTACACTGAGATAGCCTTCATTGACAGTCCACAACTAGAAGACTTCAGCTTAAAAGAAAAGACAATACTTTCTGCATTATCT
This sequence comes from Kaempferia parviflora, assembly GCA_037177295.1. Taxonomy (NCBI): domain Eukaryota; kingdom Viridiplantae; phylum Streptophyta; class Magnoliopsida; order Zingiberales; family Zingiberaceae; genus Kaempferia; species Kaempferia parviflora. The sequence goes on along the minus strand of JBAMIE010000055.1, from coordinate 1,314,867 downwards.
AAATTTGACTCTTCTTAAAATTGCTGTACTTCATAAAACTTCTTTTTTCCTAATTCTCACTTTCCTTACCAGCTATTGATCTGAACATAGTTCATTTTCTAGTCGCTTTTTGCAATGACCAAATTCTTTTTCATAAAATTGTCAGCTTTGGAACATTTAACAATTTTCCCTTGTGAGTCATCGCTTGTCCTAATTCTCATCACATAATTATGTGAATTTTTGTGGCAGACAACGACAACTTCACCATCATATAGAACCTTTTTTTCACAAAACACAAATGCATTTTTACTTATTATTTGAGATTGTAGGCAAACTATTCATTGTGCGATGGAATTTCTTAGCTGGTTCTTCATCTGTTTCATGGCTCCCAGCAGGATGGCTAGTCTGATAGAGGAGTTTTATTGGGATCTGTTTCTTACTCACTTTGTTCTGGTTTGCACAGAATTTTCTAGATTTTCTCTTCATTGTAATGAAGTCCAGAAACAACAATGCATTCTTGGCATCAGCTTTCGCCTTTGTAGCTGCAGCTGCTTTCTCAATTGCATTGTTTCTAGCTGCCACCGCAATTTCAAATGCAGCCAAAGCTAGTGACTTGGACACCTCGATGATCTTTTCTGGAGTTGATCCAGGGGAATTGACAACATCACGAAGCCGGGCATCAAAATCACCCAAAACAATAGGAACAGGCGGCAAAAAATTGAATTCAGAGCTCTCCTTCCTCAGTTCAGCAAGCAGACGCTTACGGGGAGGCAAATGATTATGAGCACCAGAGGACTCCATTTGATTCACCCTAACAACTCAATAACTATGAATATCAACCTAGTTATTCAAACCTAGTCTTTACCGCTCTGTACTGTACGGACTACAGACAATTATCACTTTCTACCCTTCTAGAAATTTAGGTCTCAGAAAACCTCCCATTGAATCGCATTTTCCAGTCACAAGAATTCACCTATCAACACGAACAAAAGAAAAGATAGTAGTGAGCTTCGAAATAACCAACAACCTGTCGATGCAAGAAGTATGCTCATTTTGGGCAAATAACCAACTCCAGCAAGAAGATCTATCAGAAATCTAGCTAATTCTAATACAACCCATCAGAGATCATCCGTTAAAACAGTAAGAACGCATTTTACCAGATCAAAAGATCGCAGTTTCATGTATGAATTGCGCCGGACCCAATTGATTACAAACTCAACGAACCATATCGACGCTAAGCAGAGGATTCGGCTCAAGCATCGACATAACTACCTCGGAGGTGGAGGTGGCGATTAGGGTTTTCCGAATGGGCGATTTCCGACGGAAGGCTAAAAAAGAGAGTGACATTTTCTTGACAGAAAAGAGAGAAGAATAGAAGAAACAAAACCAATATATATATCTTAAATGACGATTGTGCCCTTTGACATTTGGATGATATAATAATTCAATTTTAGAAGGCTAAAAAATTGGCAGAGATGAGAGAGAAGAAGTTTGTTTTAATTGAGCTTTTGTGAAAAAGTCCTGAGAGTTTTAAAATTTATAACTAAACTTTTTTAAAATTTATTTTCACTATATTAATTCATTCCCCCTAAATTTCAGGGGGGCAGTCGCACCCCCCCCCTCGACCTCATCTAGCTGCACCCCCCCACGTTTGGATATTGCCTATGTTGTCAATAAATTAAGTATATTTATAAGTAATCCAAATGATAACCATTGGAAGACATTAATAAGAGCTCTTAACTATTTAAGATATATGTTAGAGTATGGATCACATTATACAAAATATCCAACAATTATAGAAGGTTATTGTGATACAAATTGGACATCTGATACAAAAGACTTTAAATCAACTAGTGGATATGTGTATACCATTGTTGGTAGAGCGATGTCATGGAAATCTATGAAACAAACGTGCATAATTCGATCAGCTATAAAATCTAAGTTTATATTCTTAGATAAAGCCTTAGAAGAAGTTGAATGGCTTCGTAACTTTTTAGAATGTTGGGTAAAGCTTGCGTCTTCCATGATGATAGATTGTGATAATTAATCAACAATTGTAAGGACACAAAATAGCATGTAGTAGCCACCCGTGGTAAAGCGGCGGGGGCGCTGGGGCGAGCGATTCGCCTTTTGCCACATGTATAATGGTAAGTCACGACATAGTTATTGGCGATATAATATCATTAGACAGTTGATCTCTAATAGATATCTTTGTCGATTATGTCAAATAGAAAGATAACATGGCGAATATGTTTATAAAAGGTTTGAATAGAGATCAAATATACTACACATCAAGAGGAATGAGATTAAAAATATACAAACAAGAATATTTATTGTGATAATCCAACCATTCCAATATCTTGGTTCAATGGGAGAACGAAATTATGAAAGTTCATATGAGAACATGGACTAGTTTCCCTCTCATTCCTAGGATGGAAAAGTGTTATTTACGATATATAGTGAAGTTAAGTTTTAAACTTTAATAACTTCTATACTTTAAAAAGTAGAGTATGGTAGGATACTTTTTATAGGAGGTCACTATATAAGTATGAAGAGAAATAGCTTCAATAAAACACTTTTGAATCAAAGATATTGTCCATTGCCAAAATGGATAAATAGTGAGAACTATAAAGAAGAGAAATGTTATTGTGTTGGTACCATTATTTTGGTTTACATGAACAATTGAGTAGTTTAAGACATTGCATCACTAAGTAGCCTAGCAAATCCGATGATACTCTATTACGGAAGGTTTAAGACCACAAGCTATCTCTCCTGATGCAACAATCTTTTGATTGAACTATCCTTAGTGTTAACATACATGCATACATTAATTTCATTCATGTGGAGGGATTGTTAAAAATTAGTTTTGAACCAATTGGTGTGTGAATGAGAAATCACATGGATTGGTGACATAGCCTAATCTGGATCGTCGGATGAAGATGGACAAATCAGATTAATTCATCCAAATGAGAAGGCATAGCTGCCCCTTTAGATGGCTCAATCTCAACCATTGATTTCAAAATGAAGGCATCCAAATGAAGAGTCATTGTGTCTCTTGGGAATGGATGCAATTTAAATCATCTAATACAAGTTGGATGGATAAAATGTAATTTATCTAAAAGGTTCTTCTATCCCTTCATTTAGTATAAATAAGATCTCTCACATTCTCATTTTATTCATTCCATTTCAAACCAAAGTAAACATTGCATTCCATACTTGCATTTGGAGAGTTCGAGAAGCTTCTTCGGTTCAGAAGTCTTATGATTTGTAGTACTGCTATCGTAAGATAAAATAATTGTATCTTGGGAGATGATTGTCATGTTTCATAAGCACTGTGTATGGAGCAAATTCATTTTAAAGAGATAGAGTCCAACCTTAGCTTCAACTTCGTCAACACAGTGTTATACCGTTATTATGGTTACGCTGAGATTGCACCACCTTATGTTGCACACTTAGAGTAATTTTTTTAAAGCTTATAGTTTAGGGTTTATGCCTTAGGGTTTAGAGTTTAGGGTTTAAAGATTAAGGTATAATATTTAGGATATAGGAAGTGAAATAAAAAAATACACGAAGTGAGCATGGGATATGCGACATAAGGTAAGTATCAATGCTCACCTTGTGTGCATCATGTATATTTTTATTTTTTGTTTATAGCTTAGGGTTTAGAATTTATAGTTTAAGTTTAAGTTATAGTATTTAAACTAAAGAAAATTTTAAAAATTACACGTGGCGTTCAAGAGACGCGAGCACCATAAGGTAAGTAGGGTAACAACTCTCTCTCTCTACATATTTGATTTTAAAACTCAAATCTATAAATATATTAGTTTATAGGATTTTTATGATTATATAAATTGTAGTATATTTAAGTTTAATTTCTATATATGTTATAATTATTATATTTAAGTTTATGCTATAAAGTATTCGAAATGTTATGTAATTTTTCTCTGTATAGAATTTATTTTCATCTCAAAGTGACCGTCTCAATCTTAACCTCTTAATTGTTATCCTTATTTTTCTTACTTTAGACAAGCATATCCTCCTCTTGTATTAACAAATATGACTACAAATGACCTCATGAGCTAGTATAGTTGGTTTATGCAAGAGTGTTACTGTCAAATATGACAATAAATAAAAATTTATATTAGTTGTTATGTCTGTTATGTTAATCTATTTGAGTTTAAAAATAAACATTTTAGCCATATGTATTACGCGTTATCCTAATCAATAAAATTGTCGGATTCGAGATTCCACAACGGATTAAATGCTATTTCTATCACCTAAGAATGTACATATTTATTAACTACTACATAAAAACATAATAGAATTTATGTTCATCTCCAATTGACTACCTCAATCTCAAAACCTTAATTGTTATCCTTATTTTCCTTACTCAACATATCCTTCTCCTTTATTAGCAAATATGACTACAAATGAAAATTTATGTTAGTTGCTATGTCTATCAAGTTAATCCATTAGAATTTGAGGTTTAAAAACTACAAATTTTAGTTACGTATTTCGCGTTAACCTAATCAATAAAATTGTCGGATTTGAGATTCTTCAAAGGATTAAATGCTACATCTATCACTTAAGAATGTACTACTACATAAAAGCATAACAAATCTAGTAAAATTTATTCTAAGATATGTAAGCATGTCTCATCATTTCCTATATCCTAATTAGTTATATTACATGTATTCATCATTTCCTTGTCTTGAAGATCTTTGGAAAACAAAAATCTATCCCTTATTTGATGCTATAAATGGATGTATACTATGTCCTTGAGTAGTCATGATATCAGAGCAAAAGAAGCAAGTTAAACACAAATGATGAACCCATAAAACAGTCATAAAACTTTAAACTTCAAGTTGCACAAGAGACTAGAGATACACACACAAACACAAAAACACAACAACTTCGCAATTAAACAACTAAATGGAGGATTAATTGGTAACCTCTCTCATTATTCTCTTCCATCAGACGACTCCCTCCATTACTACTCTTGTCCATTTATTCCGACGACGAGGGCTCCGGCGGGAGGTTTATGTTCAACGGGATAAGGTTTAAGTCCAAGGACATGTTTAAGTTCTTCTCCCTCTGCATCCTCCTCCCCTGTCCCGTCTCCGTCGAGGATCCCGCCGCAATCGGCGGTGCAGGTAGTAAACAAGGAGCCGCTGGCGGTGGTCGCTCCTTTTCACCGAAAAGAATCGACAGCATGTTATTGGCGTCCTTCAGTGCCGCCGCCCGGTCGCTGCCGAATGCTCTGTTCCTCCTCCTGTTGATTCTCCCCGGCGGGCCGCACTCTCTCGCATCCTTAGCCATCCCGTAGCACCCCTGACGGCCCTTGTGGCTCGCGCGGTGGCCGCCGAGCGACTGCCGCGTGGCGAACACCAGGCCGCAGCGGTCGCAGATGAACCGCCGCTTCACGCGCGGGTTCTCGCCGTCCTCGAGCAGAGCAGGGACCCACCGGCGGAGGTTCAACGGGTGACACCTCATGTGGCCGTGCAGAGACCCGATGGACGGGAACACCCTGAGGCAGATGGCGCACTGCTTCGGCCCCGACGGCGCCTCCTCGCCCTGCCGCCGCCCAGGGGCGCCGGCGGGGGGCAGAGCAGCCGCCGGCTCCGCATGCTTTTCTCCGTGCGCCTCTTCTCCATTATGGAGGTCGGGTAAGGCATTGAGGTTGAAGGAGAAGCCGGGAGGGGGGCGCCGGGAGGGATCATCGCCGATCATTGCCATCGAATTCAACACTACAGAATGGTTTGACCTCAAGAACGAAACTCTGCTTAATTATATAATTCTCACACAAGTTATTTTGCTATTAATGTTGACCAAATAATCATCCATAATAAAAGAATTAAACCACAAATTATAGCCGTGGTAAGTGAATAGTTTGCATAAAGAGGCAGGGTTCTAAAAGAAAATGATAAATAAAACAACGTCTGTCGCAAGAAATATTACTGTCACGGTAGACTGCTTGCTATCCAATTCATCCTACGTTTGCATTTGCATGTAGAGGTGAAGGAGCGGAATGTAATAGATAGATTTCCAAAATGTGTACGTATATGATATTTTTTTTTCTTCCGTTTTTGTTTTTTGAGCATTTTAGTAAAATAAAAAAAATCATAATTGGAAAGGACCAAATGACTTCCTGTTAATAGTGGGTTTACCAAAATAAAAAATAAAATAAAATAAAATAAAATAAAAAAAGTCATGTTCTTTTTTTGATAATACCCTTGAATTATTAATTTTTACTATAAGCTTATGATTGAATTTATAGCTAAAAAATTTAGTATTTGATACGGATGGAATAGCTTAATGGGATTGATTGCGGATGTTAAAGAGATTAAAATCTTGTAAATCTATGAAATAATATGTGGTGTGCATGAGGAAAGATAGGTTAAACTGAATTAACGATCGGATTTGAAAGTTTGATTCCGTTAATTTTAAAAGTATCTTTTAAAAATGTATTTACTGTTTTTAATTTGTTGGTTCAATTTTAATTTTAAATTTTACATTAAATCACAATCTGCTATATTGTAAGCAGTCCTGAAAATACTTGAGTTGGACAACTCGGCTAATAAATCACTAATTTAACGGTTCAATATCAGTCAATTGAATATGTCATCGTAAGGAAGTTTTGATTAATTCAATAACCAATTGAATTATTTGATTTTATATTGATTCGATTTGTTTGATTTTGGTGATAAAGTTCGATCGATTTGCCATCACATGGTAGATTTATAGAAATGTGCAAGGTCAATTCCTAACAAAGTTGACAGAAATACCCTCGCCTACATGGAGTCAACCGTGTCGGACGTCCGGGTCTACGTATATATATATATATTTTTAGAAATATGCATGTTATTATAAAGAAATTTTAACTTCTGTATTTTTTATTCCATATAGATCATTGTATATATATATATATTTATTTTACCAAAATACTTAAAGTATAAATATAGTTCGTCAACAATTTGATCTAATTACTTTATAACTTAATCTATCTTATTTCAAGTTAAAACTATATTTTCATGTACATATCATTCTCACAAATTCAACTGAGCTCTTATTGGTCCAAAATGATAATGTTTAGCCTTTAAGGTTAGTTTTAAAATAGCAAATTAATTATGCGTTACAATGGTAGTGTATTATGAAAGAACTATTAATTTATATTTTTTATGGTAGTGTATTATGAAAATACTATTAATTTATATATATTTTATATTTCTTGTTCATGAATTTCTCATTCTCATAGCATGTTAAATGTGAGTTTATATATGTTTCCATTTGAGGCAGCACTAAAATATTGTGTATTAAGAAATAACTATTAATTTATAATATTTTTATTGTAACGGTAGCGTATTATGAAATATCTATTAATTTCTAATATTTTTATGGTAAGGATAGAGTATTATGAAATAACTATTAATTTATAATTTTTTTTATTTATTCTAAAATAATTGATAATTTATCTCATTCAACATTTTCATATACTATATTGAATGTGAATTTATGTTAGGGGTAAGAGAGAGACGAACGAGGAGGTAATAATACGGTCGTCTCCTCTCATTATAAACACATACCTTTTGCTCTTTCAATATAAAAATTCATACTCCGCCCATGTTTTAACCTTTGTATCATCTAAATCTAACTTATAAGATATTGAATATGACACTTAGCTTATAGGTAGCTTATGTTATTTGAGTAGGGACTTATTAGAACCGCGATAATAATGATACATTCAATAAATTATTATAACAAATACAAAACACAAATGAATTGACTTTCAATTATTACTAGGCTTAGCTACTTAAAATGTTAAGTTCAAAGAATAGTAATTCAATTAACCAAATCTATAAATTGATTCATTAACCCACCTCTATATATATAAGAGATTGAATTAGATTATTAAAATTTCACATTAACCTGGTCTGCAATCGGTGAAGATGGACACTTCATTGTAGTTGTTCTTCATTTTCCCTCACCATTCTCGTATTTTCCCTCTCTAACTTAAGTGTCAGAGTGAATGCGCTGGGGATCCCGTCCTAGCCTCTCAACTAACGTTTTCTTCTCCATTCCTTCTTCCGTGATGTGTAGGCTAACCCACTCAGCCTAACGTCATCTCACGGTCAACCTACAATCCTATTCACCCGTTGTTTGTGAGCCTCTCCACCAGCTATCCATCTTCACCGATTGCAACAAGATCACACATACTTAAAAAATTTTAGATCGTTGATCCAACTTATACACTTCAATGGCCTCTAATCAATTGCAAGTGGGTTTGTCAAAATGGTTAGTAGAGCTAGACACAGTTCGAATTTAGTATTCTTATCGAGACGACTCCTCAACTGAATCGAAAACTTTCATCATGAGATGCACAATCCTTCTTTCACACCATTGTAGGTAGGATTAGGTTTGATACAGTACAAATACTACTCGATACAAAATCAACTTATTACCCTTATTGGATCAAACTTTTGGTCTAAAATAATTTATATCAACATAGCAGCAATTCATCATTTAAGCTTATAGACTGAACTATTACTCTACAAATCCACTTATAAACTTAAAAGTGTCAGAATATTAACACTAACTAATTTCATTAACAAACACAGTGAACTATTACAAAGAAAGTTCCACTTGATCTTAAGGCCAAATTTTGTTATCTGATATACAATAGGAAAATAATTTCTACTTAGGATTCTAAGACTGTTTTCTCACATTATTCATAACCACACAACATTAACTAAATTCAACTTATGATAATTGTTGAACCACGATAAGGTCTACTGTTTGTTAATTATAGGCTCAAAATATGATAATCTTTGCAACAGACTATTACAATAGGACGCCTTCCAGGATGAATTAGCAATATGAATGCCTGCCGAAAATAAAAGAATAATAAAATCAGTTACTTGACAATAAGATGAAACCATAAGATAATTTACTGATCGCTCAAAGCAAAAATAAAAGGCAAGCATATGTTAATCAAGACATTTTGAGACAATAGAACCTGCATGTATTTAGAATGACAATAAACTTTTAAAATGACATGTATGAGCAAAAGATAGTGCGACTAGTTTAACAAAGAAGAGATATATGATAAAATTTGAGACATAGGTCGTTATAGAAGACCAAGTGTGCACATTTGTTGATGTTGTTGCAAAAATTATGAAGTTGAAACCATCAGTATTGTTCTTTAGCTATGACAGATCCATCAATGAGGGCTCCTCAAAAGCCAATCAACTGCAGCATGGACGTTTCCAGCAGTGGCTTCTAATGCGCGAATGTTTTCTTGAGTGTCAAAGAAGCCCATTTCCTGTAGCTGAGAGAGCTCTGTTGCATATCGTTCCTCAGGAGGAACTGCAACATAAAGACAACGATGTATCAAGTATAAATTGTTTGATATGAAGAAATATATAAATATATATTATAGTATTTTGTTAAGTTAGGATAGAAGTGCAACCATCAGGGTTAGGAGCCCCCATGCCAGACCCAAGTCCACTAAGCATATTCATCATAAATTCCAAGCCACTGGTGTTGATTGCTCCTGCAGCGAAAGAAGATGATAAATGCAATTTCTTATTCAAACTCAGGACTCGAGCTTGAGGCCAATTCTGAGATATGATGAGCACGTGTCCTGGGATTCCTTGTACCTGTTGCAGTGGCACCAGTCTGATTTTGTTCCCTGAAAGAGAAGGCAAGAGCTCTGCTCGGTAAAATGCCAAGGTTTGAAATGGAAACGGAACTAAAGCAATTTTGTGTTTATTTCATTGACCTTCTAATGGATTACGTGATCCTACCCATTATGAACTTAAGCTATACTGGAACTATTGTTAATCTTTATGCATAACAATTATTAGCATCACTGCAATCCATCAAGTCAATATAATCATCAAATAAAATCTAAAGCAAACTGTATTTTATATGCCATCACTGTCAGCTCAGTAACATTGAGCCTTTAATGAACTGAACTAAGAGATGCAAGTGAAGCTGCGAAGTTCAAAAATTTGCTCGAGCTATGCCATCAAAAGACATATATGGGTTTCAAATACTATGCCTTACATAAAAAAAGAAAAACTACTTCCATTTAGTTTTCTTACCATGTATTTGGAAAAATAGTTTTCGCGGTGCAATTTTATAGACATCGAACCAAACGATATGGTATGGCGAAAAACACACTGTTGCCAGCACTCTAACAAAAATAGCCTAACTCATTTTGAAATAAAAAACAAACGACAATTATCTATTGGTAAAAGAATGTCAAACTTAACAATTTCAATCTTAGTTCTTTAGTGATTTTTTACATTTGAAAGCAATGCCAGACCATGGAGATACAAGAAACAAATAAGCGTGTATCAACCTAGAACCAATATTTTTAGATGAGTGATTAAATGATAGTTACTATGGAGAGCACTAGTATTGATGCAAATGAAAACAGTTTCATAACTCACGGGATTATTTGCCGCTGGCCACCTGGGGATAAAAGTGTCTGCTGAAATGATAGAAGTTGCTGCATACCAGTCAAATAAAGATTTGAGAACATAACACAAGTAATGTATCAAAGTCTTGCAAATGCATCTACCTGCAGTGTCTCAGGAGAAGTAAGTTGTTGAATCAATTCTGGATTTTGCATCATACTGCTAAGTTGAGAGTTGGAACCCAACAAGTTACGGAGTTGTGGATTCAGAATCTGATAGCAAACAATCAGATAAAATATCAAAAATTGATGGCAACGACAATTCCTTCTATCTAATAATAAGATTTTTTTTTTAAATGCCTGATTCATAAACTGAGGGTCGGAAAGGAGACTCTGCATCATCTGCATAATGGCTGGATTCTGCAGAAGTTGATTGACAAAGGATGGGTCCGGCATTCCACCAGCCATCCTTTCTAACTCTGATAATCCACCAATGCTTGGAGATCTTCCATCGCGAGGGGGAGCTGGTGTGGTATTGGTAGTCTGCACTCCTGAAATTGTAGGAACTTTTAGCATATAACCAACAACACTGCAACAAATACAAAAATGTTACCAGTTCTCCTCCATGGGTTTGGAAGTGGGTTATTATTTGGTGAAGAAGATTCACTGGTTTGATTGGAACCAGTACCAGGCTGGTCTGGTGTCAGATCTCCAGACTGCACACCACCCTGATTTCCTAAAAGTGCTGCAAATGGATTTTGACCCACATCATTTCTCTCATTACCTGCCCCTGCTGTAGCATTAAGAAATGGCTCCTGAACAGTTTCATACATTCGCCTAAGCATGTTGAATCCTTCTGGGGATGACTCAATGTTGCTCATAGCTCTATCAGTGCTCCGCATCAATTCTCTCATGAGTTCAGGATTCCTCATGACTTCCAGAGATTGCCGAAGAGTGCTGGGGTCGTTTAGGATGTGCGCGAACTCAGGATTACGGTCAATGATCTCACGCATTTGAGGATTGTTCATTATCATGTTTCGCATCAGGTCAGGATTATTTATCAGACTCTGAACAGCAGGCATATTCATCATTTCCCTCATCATGCTTGGATTTTGCACTAGCTGCTGCTGCATCTGACTAAGATCTGGTAAGCCAAATCCAAGCATGCCTGATCCAGCACCATTTCTAATGTTACTACCAATGCCAGGAAAGAACGAGCTTGCAAAATCAGCTCCAAATCCCCCTCCATTAGAACCACCATTCTCTACTCCTGAAACTGTATTAGCAGCTGGAGTCACATCAGCAGGTGGATTTTGCAGGGTCAAACCATGTACCAAATGAATTGTGTGATCTGACTCCAAGCCTAGGAAAGACAAAAATAAGAGGCTAATTTAGAAAATATGAGCCATGATTAAGAAGTGAATTAAAAATGCCAATTTAAGCCTGAGTGCAGATGAAAAAGTTTGGGCATTGCGTTAGGCATTGACAACCAACATTAAAGTGTCTAAGCCTAAGAGATGGATCTGAACTGAATTTGTTATAAGACTAGGTCCCCACATGTAAGTGACGGGAGGGGCTTTTGATATGCAAAATATTGACAAGAAGGCCATCCAAATCACATCAGTACCATGCAATAACCCATATAGTTGTGGCTAATACAGCTTGATCATGATTGAAAAGTGAACTAACCACAACTATAAGGTCATCTAGCTGCTAAGAATTAAAATTTAATTTTTCAAGCAAGAAGAAAAAGAACAATGCTATAAGATCAAAATGAACCTACTGCTAACAAGTAGCAGTATATAATTCGGAATTCCATTATAATACAACAATTTCTAAAGCACGAGTTCTTATGTTTAAAAATAAAAAAAAATGGAAAAACCTTTTAATTGTACATATAAGCTAGACTTTCAAGTTGCAAAGAGAATACTGATTTGGTTGAATACTGATCAGATGCTTCACCTACCCAGTTGAGAGTAGTTCATGTACAGGCATGGATGAGGTATTTGGCCATAGTAGTAATCTCAAGCAATGACCACTGATGACACCAAGAGTGACCATGTACCTATTAACAATCACAACGAATTTGCAAGGGGAATGAAATGACTGGTGTTTGAGAACTTGTTCTTTACTAAATTGAAGTTGAAAAGGTTGTCGAGCAAAGAGTCAAAGCACAAGTTGCAGTAAGCTTATTCATCTTAACAGATTCCTCCTAAATAATTAACGCAAAGAGGAGAACTCCACTCAACTGGACAAGGACTTGTGAGGCTAAGATAGGCTAAGGCTACAATTTAACATAAGGCAGTGCGGGGGCCGAGTAGGCTTTGAAGAACTTAGAAGTTCGAACTCAAGTTACAGCAAGTAGAGTGGGAACGATCTAACTAGCTAATTGACAAAGTTTAAATGCTAAGTAACCTCCCACCTAAGTGTGTTTGCTTCTTTGGGATACGTATTGCTCTTTCATTGGCAGGTAGAAATGGCGGGCAACTATCCCATGTCAAATAGTTGGAGAGAATACTTCAGAGAGGCCATAATGCCTTATTAAACACTCAACAAGGCATTTTGTGTTAACAAACAACAATGAACCTTTCAAAAAAAGGCGAAACAATGATCACATGATGAGATTTAGACATTTCAACATGATCCATTCAAGTTCCTTATCACAACAAGTAGAGATTTTTGTAAGTGTGATTCCTAAACACCATCCTTTTAATCCCAATCCATCATAAATTTCAGAGACGCATTATACTAGAAAAGACGAAAAACGTACAGTACTTAAACGATATATATGCAGAGAGAAATATTAGCATGCACAATGCGCTGACATTCATGCGCGACTCTATGCAAAAGGCGCCTTCCATGAGAGTCACGCATGAATGTCCCACACAGTAGTTGTGCAGGCTAATAATCTCATATATACGACTAAAAAGAACGAGAAGCCATCATCTTTAAGCATTTCATCCTTCTTTCATACTTAAGCATTATAGTATGCGATTGACAACGGCCATTCAAATGAACGGCAACGACCTCAAGTAGATGGGCAAACCATCGGCGAAAACAGCAAATATAAGATAGAAATCAAGGAGGAAATCGGTGCACCATAGCTCTTTAGGGTTTTTTCGTCCTTCAAAATCTGGCCTTTGTAAATCAACCGCTGCCGCTCCGCCGGGACATCGGACTTATCCGCCAGGAGAACCTTGAAGGCCCCTACCGTGCACTCGAGTGAGGCCTGCACCGAGAGTTTGGACCCGTTGGAGGATCGGACATGGATTGTGACTGCATCAGCCTCGCCGACGGCGCCCGAGTAGGAGGCGACACCAGGATCGCCGTCGGTGGCCATGAAACCTAGACCAAAGGTGGATCGGATTCCAATTCAAGAACTGGGGATATAATCGAGAAAAGGAAGCGGTTGGTCCTTCGGGTGGCTTGGAGGAGGGGAGAAGGATTTCGTTGCAAGGAAGAAAGGATTAATGGAAAAGGAGAAAAAGGAGAGAAAATAAGTATAATTTACTTTAATTATTTTTTTAAAATCAATTATCCAGCTCTTTCAACGGCTAATCCCGCTAGCAGTATTCTTACATCTTATTTTCACGGACTGGATCCCTCAGTAATAATAGGGATGAGAATTGATGGAATTCGGATTGAATTCCATATCATCTATTTCCGTATTTATCGGGTATAAAATATTTATCATCGACAAAAATGATTAATAAATTTTAATTTTTTAATATATATATTTTATTTAATTATGATCATATCTAAAACTGGACTGATGGAGCTGAGAATGACGGCGCTGACGGGGATCACAAGTGAACTGAAAACTGATTGTGCGAACCCATGGCGAGTTGTCCTTCCTGCGTCTGCACACATGCACAACTGCTAACAAACGTTAGAGACCGGGTCAGGAAACGGGTCCCCAGCTCTCGTACTCCAACGTTCAAGTCAAAACGTATCCCAAGAGAAGGAATGTGAGGAATACGCAGTGACAAGTTACAGTGTGCATACCTGTGTCGGAGACCAAAGACCCCTATATATAGTGGGGGGTTTCTCTCTTGGCATGCATATCAATGTGCCACTCGCCAAGGACAAACCGCCTTTGATGCTGACACTGCCACCTTACCTAAACAGAGCGCGCCACTGGAGTACACTTGTCAGGAGAGGTGCAGTGTTTCTATACGACTGTCAGGGCAGGAAGCTTCGCTTGTACCCTCCGTACAGTGCATCGCCTACGCTTCTAACATTTGGCCGTTGGCTCGCTACGCCTCAAAAACAGGTGGAGGTGCGCTTAGTCTCGCGGGTGGGGTGGACCTTGGGGCTGGTCGAGCGGACTGTTCTGATGTCCATTGCCTCCGCAAGGAGGATCGACAATCTAGCCGATCGGGCAGACCGTGGAGTCGATCGGACGACTCCACATCATCTACCCTGCTGGCTGCATCTGTTGACCATGCTCTATCTCGATGTGACTCTTCCGATTTTACCAGATCAAATTAGATATTCAGATAAAATATCATATATTAATAATATTTTATTCATTCAGATTGAATATCAAATTATCATTTCTAACTAGATTTGAAGGAAATTATCATTTTTAATTAGAGTCTAACCATTAGTTCCGGACACTTTTATTCCATTTTTATAGTTTTCTCGAGGGGATGGGCATGGGCGTGCTCGGTGCTTATCACTTGGGCATGAGGCAATCGTCCGCGAACCAGTCCACTCAGCTAACCGTCTGGTCGCCGTAAAATCACGTACATCGTTCGCTCGATCTCTCCCGTCCATCGCACCTTTTCTGGCTCCTTTCATCCTCCGTTAGATCGCCATCCAACGCTCCACACTTCTCCGTCTCGTCTCTCCGCCCGCTAATACGCTCCAACGCCAAGCCACCGTAAATTCCGAGCCTGAACTCTTCCGATCGCTTCGCTCCTCTCGCCATTGACCATCTCGATCCGCCTCCTGTGTGTCTTCCCCTGAGAGTCCCTCCCATTCTCCAGCGTGCTTGATCGACTTTGGAGTAGTTACTTATATAGCTGTCTCTTCAATCGAGGGGTTCCCACTTCACAGATTTCTGGAAACATTGCTTATTTTGCTGTTAGTTTCGATTTGATGTGAGATCTCTTTGGTTTATTCATTGTTGTTTGGTTTTTGAAT
Organism: Kaempferia parviflora; assembly: GCA_037177295.1. Lineage (NCBI taxonomy): Eukaryota > Viridiplantae > Streptophyta > Magnoliopsida > Zingiberales > Zingiberaceae > Kaempferia > Kaempferia parviflora. The sequence continues at coordinate 1,299,320 of JBAMIE010000055.1, read as the reverse complement.
CTCTAGAGTATTGCTGGTCCTGCGGCACCATCGGAATCCTTGCTGCTATTGTAGGTTAAATCTGACGTCAAATGGGTTGTGCCATCGCGGATTAGACGTGGGATTTGTCTGTATTAGATATCGGTTTCTCGTTGCTGATTTGTGCAGATGTTTCGATCTCAAAGCTCAAGCTTAGGAATGCATCTTTTGGTCGCAAAATTCAATCTTTCTATCACTTTACGCGATTGATGGTACATTTGCTGGTTCTTGCAGCACATTGATTGAATTATGCGCAGAGACCGTGAGATACCACGGCAGTTGAGAGTTGTATTACATAATGGGTGTGATAGAGAAGCTTTACCTAAATCTATTATCTTATTCCTCACCTGGATGGGCCGCGGCTATTGGTGGTGCCTTGGTTGTTATCACGCTGTTCCTTTCCATGTTCCTTCTATTCCAGCACCTCTCCTCATACAAAAATCCAGAGGTTCTGCATATTCTTTTCATCGGCTGGTTTACTGAATTTTGCTTTAGATAGTTGTTCTATAACTTTACCTTTGCCTGTTGCAGGAGCAAAAGTTTCTAGTTGGTGTCATCTTAATGGTACCTTGCTATTCAGTTGAATCAGTAAGTTCTCTATTCACTAAATGATACAATTTGGCGAATCTTAGTCTATTCTAGCTGTGCCATTTAGTTTATTTGGCCAACAATTGGTGAAACATGGTTTTTTTTTTTATGTGCTGGTAAAATGAAAAGGAAAAAAAAAACATTTTTGGAGCACATAACAGCAGCATATATGAGTAATAAATATGGTTTCACATTGAACGTGCACTTGACCACAAGTTCTTTTGCTGCTAAGTGCTTGCATTTTTGGGTGATATATACTTGCTAAGACGTAGTATTGCTACGACTGGGTCGAATATTACACTCGAATGGAAGTCAATATTGTATGTGATATAGTTTCCACATCAATAGGAATCTATTAAGGGAAGCCAATTGGCACTTAATGAAACTTCAAGTATTTATATGTCGGTTAAATTAAGACCTTATTGATGTTTTCATTTATTAATTTCCATTTTTGTTCAATCGATATATTATATATATAATGATAATGAGTACTTTTAGAAAAAAAAAGCTTATTGGGCATAGCATTTTATGAAACTCTGGTAAATGATTATTGCATGGTGCAGAAAGTAATAAATAGTTGTTTCATGCTTTCTAAATAATTTAAAAATTGAATTCTCAGAAGCTTAATACATTAATTATTTTTGGCAATTTTTTTTGTAATATATAAATATTTGGGAGTATTTTATGTTCATCGAATGTGGAAATTTAATTGTAATTCATGCTTAATGCAATGTGAGTATTGTTAATTCTTCAAAAGTTATTGGGGTGTCCACATTCATGACACCAGTATATGATAGTTGTTAGTCAAAATTTGCGTGATAGAACGATTTAACATATTTATTAATCACTATCGTTTTTCCAATACATTAATAACTGGAAGTTGATTCAAAGAATGTGGTCTAAGTGCTTTACCTCAAATTATAAGTTACCACCCATTCACTCCTCCCTCTCTCACACATGCACATTGATGAGTTCGATTCTTTTTCCATGAAATATTTGGTATATTGAGTTGTAGAAAAACATTTGGGATCTTTAACAGATGTGTGAACACAATGAAAATATCTTCACATACATTTCTCATATGCTTACTGATTGATTTTCAGCACATGGTATTTGCTTGTAGTTGACGTTGATATTCCTGTTCATTCTTTGGAGTTTTCTACAGTCTGAACTTTTGGTTTGTTACTCTGTTTTCATATATGTCATTTTATTGTTTTATTTGTTTTATTTCTTCTGTGGACAAGCAAGCAATTGGTGGTGGGTTCTAAGGTTGATCCTTTTAGTACATAATTAAATTTCCAGTTGTTGCATTATTTTGGATATCAGAATATCAACTTTCCAGCCCCTAGGATGTTCTCATGGCATTGTGGACTCTTTAAGCAGTTTGCCATCATAGTGAAAACATTTTTACATATATTTCTTAATATCAGGTACAAATTGGTTTTCCCTAGCCAAAGTGACGGAGACAAGTGGCAAACTTCATTAAAAGTCTATAAGCGCAGAAAAAAATTTTCTAAAACTCCACTATTAATTTGGCATGTCTTAGAAGATGATAAAACTACTTGGGAAATGATTTAAAGTTCATCAATTTCTAAGGGTTGAAGTCAAAAGTTAACATTAAATGACCAACAATTCCAATATGCTTTAATTTCCCATGTTTAAAAAATTGTAGCATATTTATTAGTCTTTTAAGTTTCCTATGCGAGTCTTTTAAGTTTCCTGTGTGTCTTTAAGAGTCTTTTGCATTTTTAATGAATCCATCTATTAGCATTTATATCGCCTGGGTCCTTTTTGAGTCCTAGTATAAATGTGTGTATTGTTGTAATGCTGGGATAGAAAATAGATGTCAATATTTTGAGGGTTCTCTTTGGTTGTGTGATACAATCCCCCTATGATGTGATGCCTAGGAACCTTTAGATGTGATACCTAAGTTTCTACATTCCTTACCACTTTATTCCAAATTTCTGCTCCCTAGACTCCCAACACAATCTCCTCTTGTGCTACACCATATTTGGTATCAGAGCTTTAGAGCTTTAATATGTCTACAATATCTGTGAGGAGCTTTAGAGGATAATTGACTGATAATCAATGTGATGAGATATTTATTCGCATGATGGAGCAACTTGATGCCATGCAAATTTGTTTAAATGGTGTTGAAATCATAATTTCTCAATCTAAAGGTGATCAAGTCCAAGGAGAGCTAGGAGAAACATCTCAAGCAATCAACTTGATTCAAGAAGGATTTCCAACACCTCCACGGTAGCAACCTTTTTCTTAGTCGTCTAGAGGATTTCTTGAGGCAGAAAATAATTACCAAGATGCTGTTGGAGATATCACAAAGAAGGTTCGAACCAGATTTCAAAGGAAAAGTGAACCCCACTTTATTTGTTGATTGACTTGAAACAATAGAAGAATATTTTGATTGATACGACATGTCCGATGATCGAAGAGTCAGGTTTGCTCGAAT
>JBAMIE010000055.1:1224150-1237069 GCA_037177295.1 Kaempferia parviflora | reverse complement strand
GCATTGATTGTACTTCTCTGAGCTTGTCTGACTTGAGCGTCGGAGGACCGAACGAGGGACCCCTTCCCTGGTTTGGTCGCTGACGTTTTCTTCTAGTTTGTGCGATTGCTTACAGGAGCGTGATCGGGTGAACAGCCAGGAGGGCGACTTCATCATCCAATCAGTTCCAATCTTCTACCTGTGAGAGATGGACATCCTCAATGTCATCCGCCCCCTTTTAGACAAGAACAATGTATATATTTATTAGATAGGAAAAATAATACCTATGAAAATTATGCTTCTACTGATAGTATTGGCATACCATCAAAGTTCTACATTAATCAGAGATTGAAAAGATTATAATTTTAAAAAGATAAAGGTACCATAAGATCTATTGATATAAGGTAGAGTTTAAAATAAAATAATAAGGGTTTAGATTTAAAATGAAAAATATTTTATCATTATAGAAATATTTAAAATACTGTAGTATTACCGTAACAGTTTTGTACCGGTACTATAGTGACACTGTAGCAGTCGACTGATACACTGTAATAATTGACTGTGTAGTCGACAGTGAGCAAATAAAATATTTCTGTTCGCTCAGCCCATGAAGGGCAGTCAACTGGTATGTGGAGCAGTCGACTTACCAGTCGACTAATGAGCTGTTGGAATTTAACGGTTATATTTCCACGAGAGACCAGTCGACTGGTAGCGAGGTGTTTCTACTCGAGCTCTATTTAAGAGAGCTCGGGAACTTTGAGCAAGGTTGACGAAATAGTGGTAGTCAACCTTTTTAGTAGTCTCCCAAGCTCAAGTGTGATACAAGTGCATTTGAGAGGTCTCAGAAGGGTTGTGGCGAGGTTTCTCCATCCACAAGGAGCTACGAGAACTAGCCAGAGGTTGTCCGAGGAATCATCCGCCGACGAATCAGGATCGTCCACCTTACAGACAGCCATGGAGTAGGAGACCTAATCTCCAAACCGCGTTAAACAACCATGTTAGATTTGGCGCTTGTGTTTTTATTTAGTTTAACTTTTTTCTTGTTAGTTTTTATTTTGTATTTATGCTATATTGATTGCTTAGTATGGCTCACCAATCAATTGGTTGACTAAAAAGAACCGTTTTGCAGGTTTGAATGGTCGGATCTAACTTGGCGATTGATTAAGGCTAAGACCAATCGATTGAGAGGCAGGCAACCTAGAAAAGGGTATTTCATGGAGATTTGAAATTGCTGGTTCTTGAAGGTTTGGAGATAGTGTTGCTGCATTTCCTACCACCAAGAGGCAATTCAAAGCAAGAAAAGAGCAAATAAAGTAATATTCTTCATTGTAAAGTTATTTTCGATTTCATCTGTGTTTACATTCTTGTTTCTTGTTGTGTTCTTGTAAGAACAAGCTTCTACGAAGCTTCTCCGCCTTCAGAAAGTTTACGAGGAGGGTGTTCATAGTAGATGTAAATACTAGATTGGACCTTAGATTAGTCATCTCAAGAAGGTCAATACCAAGTAAAGTCAAGGTGTAGTGTATGTGACATCCAAGTTGATTGAAGATTTCCGCTGTGCATTCAACGACGAGCAAATAGCAACGCCAAAAAACGATTAGAGTTATTTACTCCCCCTGGTCCTAACAAAAAATATATCCCTCCAGCAGTGAAATATATTAAAAGTAGTTCACCTTAAAAGGGAGGTACGCGTACAAAATCTATTCCGATCCTAGCATTTTCCCTCTTGTCTATTGTTCTTCTTCTACTTCCATTCCTTTTCGTTCCCCCATCGGAGACCTGATTTGGATGTCGTAGTAGTTGAGTCAATATATCCTGATCTGCATTCTAATTCCCTTTTAAGCTTTGCATCTGAACACTCCCGCTCTCCTCTGCTCCTACACAGATAGCTGCCCAGTGGCTCACACTTCGACGGTCTCAGATAGTAACATCATCCAACATTTTAACTTGGCATGGACTATAGTTAGCTGAACTTGGAATAGTTCAGCTTGGTTGAGATTGCCCGAGTTAGACTGGGTCGTAGATGATGATCTGGTATATTTAAAGTGAGTGGATGGAAGAGAGGAGTGAGGGAGAGGAATTTTACTGACTCTAGTGTTTATTTTGTTTTCGTTGCCATCACCACGCTCGTTACATGTCCATTGCTGGAGATTAGATCCTCTGGTCCATAAATTTATGGATTAGGAGATGATTCACACCCTATTTGAGATCAGATTGAGGTCACAATCTGACCGTAATTGTTTACGGTCCATCGACGGATTCATCCGTTACATGTCCATCGCTGTTGTCACGCAAGAATATAATGCGCCGCCACAGCAGGTAGGTCCTCGTTGCACGCTACTGTGCCAAATGTTAGCTCTTTGCGCACCACATTGAATGATGGATTGCACACAACAAAGAGGTCTCGTTGCTCCCTGACGCTCTATTTACTTGTAGATATCGAGAAAGAGAAGAGAGAGTTAAAATAAAAAGAAGAAAAAGGGTGTGACTCCAACGATCACGGTAGCCTCGAGCCATTCGTGGCTTAGTCATGAATTCATAGTTGTGAATTGTGATCACAATTCACAACCTACAATAAGTTCTTGGCGACTTCGCCGCAAATCGCATGCAGTTTAGATGTGTGAGCTCACGACTGTAATGATATATCACGAGTAATTTGCAATCCTAGCTAGTCTTGAGCTCGCGACCGCAACAACGAATTGTTCGTTGCCAAGCCATGATGAGCTCAAAATATATAGTTATGATGATTAGGCTGAGTTTGTAAGACTCATCTTTCATTGAAATATATATATTTGTTTAAAAAGAAAAAAAAAAATTGTGTATTTCGCTCAATTTTAAGCAGACAAAGAATTGATAAAAAAAATCCATATATTGATTTAATTTCTTTTTTTTTTTTTTGCAATATGTAAATGAACTTATACAGATTTATTTTTTCATCTGTACTTTTCGTTGCGAGTTCATAGTTCGACGGATGCGGATTGGTCGTCTGTGACTCTTGCCTCTTAAACGAACAAAGCTTAAGTTAATTAAACTTAAATCAAACTGAAGCTCATTAAAAAAAATTAAATTAAACTTAAACAATTATTTCAATAATTTAGTTCATTTTAGATTCTGTTTGACTTGATTCGGTTACCTTAACGTGGCCTTGTCTCTAGTGTCACTCGCCGAAAGGCTAGTGATGATCTCGCCTATTGCCACGGCCACAACGCTCGTGTCGGAATCGCACTAGCTGCTGGTTTTTATTTGAGATTGATGAAAAATTGTTTAGTCCAATTTTGAATGAATAAAAAAAAAACTTAAAAATAGTCAACGGATCAATTTGAAATTCATCCATTAATTATTTTTTAAAATATATAAACAAGAGAAAGTGTCCTCGACTTTCAAACAGCCCGTCTTTCAAATAAACAGAGTAGTAGTTGCCCATGGTCAGCCTTGACAGTTGAGAATAATAGTAAGTCAATAAATTAAATCTGACGCACTGATTTTATATTCGATAATAAAAGAAAGCTTCCCGAAATTAAAGTGCTGATTTTTTTCCTTAGTTAATTAATGCCCATACCTTGAAATCAATGGAGGGGTTGAATGGACGGAAGGGAAGAGGAACGAGAGTACTCTCTCCTATTAGCTATTGCATTTTTATCCAACCATTCACAAGATATCTTATATTTAAATAAATATGAATTATATTCATTTCAATAATTACCATAGGCTTTCAATCTCTCTTTTTTAAAAAAAAAAACAATTGTTTGATAATTGTTTTTGTAAGAAAGAAAGAACTTCAATTGAAAGGATTATACTTGATACTTAGTGGTAAATTTTTTTGGGGTGTTTTTTTTTTTTTTTGTGAAAATTATAAGTTTCTAGTAAATTTGAAGCTGAAAGTTCAATGTTAAAATAATTAAAAGAAAAGGTTTAAACATTGATTAAAAGAAATGAAGACTGTAAAAAAACATTTAAAAAATTTAGATGTTTTTATTAATTAATCCTATATATTTGTGAGTGATGCAAACCGAGATAATAACAATCACCTGAAGGGAGATAAATCATTGAGAAATTTTCTAGGTAGGTAAAACTTATTCGTTAAGAAAATGAATCCAAGAGCTTAGCAATATAATTAAAGCCTCGTATTTGAAAAATACGAAAAAAATTATAATTTTAAAAGGATAAAAATACCTTCATTTCATTGATTTCATTGGTACACAACTTTTAGATATAGTTAAAAAAACTTAGTCTAATATAAAAATATATGAATTTCGTCACTCTAGAGGTCTTAATAGTTAAATTAAATCTTCTGTCTAAGAATATTTGTATCATGTGTCTCATTGTTAATCGGATAGACGTGACATCCTCGAGATGTGTGTAACATCCTCGTGATATGCATAATATCCCTTGAGATATGATATGATCCGTCCGATCGATAATGAAACATGGAGACACAGATATCCTGGGACAAAGGATTTAAACTGCTGGTTCTACTACTACATATGAGAAAGTAAAATGAAAATTATAGTTGGTCCGCAATCCTATTTTTAGATTCTCTCTGTCGATGGTAGTTCTATCTTTTCATCCAAAGTAAACACAAACTTTACATCTTCGTCCTCTCGACCTTTCTCGCTTCTTCAGTTTAGCATAAATAAACTGCGTTCCTCGTTACCGTTGATCATGGAGCGGTCGGGTAGGAAGCGGAGGGAGGTCCGGTACTGCGAGGGCCGCCTTCCATCGAGGCCGAGGCCCGACGAGGTTGCTCCTCCGGCGTCGAATGACGACGAAGTGGAGGAGTTTTTCACCATCCTCCGCCAGATGCGCGATGCCTCCCGTCGCATCGCCACTGGCCAGGGGACCGTGGTGGCCGGCGACGGCTCGACGCGGTGGAACCCTGAGTTCTCACTGGAAGACTTCGCTGCCGCCGGTCCTGTAATTGGGGTGAAAAGCGACAGCTCAAGTCCTTCTGTCAGCGTTCCCGCAGCAGAGGAACAACCGGCGGAGATGGTCGCGCCGCGGAGCCTCGATCTTAACGTGGAACCGGAGCCAGAAGGGTAGGGCTTAATTAGTCACCTTCTCCAGCGTCTTCTTTTTCTTTTTCTTTTTTTCTTCAAGAACTACAAAATGCGATCCGTACGCCAGCACATGGCACCTCTTTGTTTTCGTTTTGTTCTCTGTTTTGTAGACGTGTAGTGCGATCATATATATGAATGATATCAGATACTCTGCAGGCTTTGCTATTTGTTTATATATATTGAATCAAATTAAGATCAAATACACAGATTATAAGTCCATCGAAAATCCCTATTAGATAACTCCCTCGCATATTGTATCAGCTTGGAGGATCAACGAGTTAATTGTTTCATGGATTCAGACGACGATAGGCCAACCGCTGAGCGCCTACCTCTTGTTCATAATGAACAGCGGAATATTGTTCATCTTTAAGCCCGTCTGAAAGTGGGGAATGAACGTTGGGACATTTAGGTGTGTATGTTGACCCAGCGAAGACTGTGGGCATGATGCGCTCTGATTTTAGACCCTGCATACTAAAGGAGAGCTCAACGAAGAAGACGTTAGAGACTGAGGCAGGGAAGAGATCTCCGGCTCTGATACGCTCAAGTCAGAATGCTACTTGAAGGGAGGAGAACATAAGTGAATAGTATATATGTGTAATGTGTGCGCGTACCTCTGTCGGAGGCTAAGAACTCCTATTTATAATGTGAGTGTTATCCCTTTGCATGCATCTTGAGGCATCTTTTGCAAAGGGGTAAACTGTTTTTGACACTCTGACGCATTTTTCCATATGAGCATACTGTCTCTATGTCTTGTTAGACTTTAGGAGTTTCGGTTGTACAATAAGTACGTAGCACATCCTTTGACAATTGGGCTGGGGCCAAGCCCACCTAGCTGCTCGGTCAGTCGGTAGGTCGTTCCCAACTGGGCGGCTCGCTTGATGACTCGGGCGGGGCCGGGCCGGGCAACTACGTCCTCTACCTTTGGTCCACCTTTATTCAGGTGACTACCTCAGTGACTCTTCTAATTTTGACCACATCAATCTTCAAATGCGCACAATTGTTAGGGAGTTGTAACTTTGCCCACCGCATGAATATAGAGTTCTAATTTTGCCTTACAAGTATACACGGTAGATGATCCCTGACGTCGCCTCCTGATCACCTCTTGCCGCGATTTCAGGGGCGAAATCCTCCTTGTGAGCGCCCACTTAGAGTGATTTATCTGGTCACTAGTGGGAAATTTTGGGCTAAACTGATACCTCAAATTCTGTGTTACCTCATCATTTTTGAGTGAAATCCTCCTCCTTCAGTTGGCAGCCACGCTCTCTTTGAGCTTCTGTCCTTCCCTTGTATACTGAGCCCTCCTGAGCAGAGGAATCATAGGAGCACTTTCAGTTGTATTTAGGAAATTTCTATTTTACTTCTTCTCCCCGTAGTTTACTGTTTTTTTTTTTTTTTTCAAAAATTTCCCCTGGAGTTTTTGAATCACCAATTAACCCTGATAGTTCCCATTCCTTCTAGCCTGTTAAATCTTCACACATCTAATATCTTTCTATGATTTGTAAATCAGTCTGTGACCTATAAATATATATTTAAAAAAAAAACAATTTTAGAGTTTTAAACTCACGTTAAAATGTGTTAAAGTTAACTTAGAAAATTTTTATACAATTTCTGAGGCGTGTATGTGTGCTCTAAGAGTGGATTGCTTTAAGATTTTGCTCTTTCATATTTTCCTAATTGTTATTGCCCTAAATTGGTGGACCTTGATACTATCTAAAGCTCCACAAGTGTGAGAAATAAAAGGGGATGGCCTATGCATTCTTGTATAACAGTTTGAGGTTTTTTTGGCTTGATCGAGGATTTTAGCGGTTGTCCTAAGAGAGATAATGAAGTTTTGGCCAGTTTAAAGTGTACCAATCGTGTTAAAAGAATCAGTATTTATCACAGTATATATCACCTTTTACAGAGTCTTGCTTTGAAGGATTCCACTTGTTTTCTTTTGACAATTCCATAAAAGAGTTTATTTCCACAGCTTTATTCTGCTTTCATGCATCAACGAATATAAAAGGCTGCCGATTATATTATCCGTATTTTTTATGAGTCAAAATGTTTAGCAGGCGTGATGCTTTTACTGTGCATGTAGCAGAGTTGGTACTCATTACAGAGGTATGTTTCAATAATTTTCGGTAGAAGTAAATACTATTTTAAATTATCTCATATTTTTTTAGGTTAAAAAAGGGGAATAAATTCTCATAATTTAAATATTTAAGATTTAAGTCTCAATTAAAATACATTATAGAGATTTTTTTTTATTCATTGAAAAGTGGACCTAATTATAAATGATGGTCATTTAGATCAACCTAAATTAATACTTTTCGATTTACTCAGGTGGTTAATGAAAAACTTCTATAAGGTTAGATTGATCATCTTCAGGATTAATCATTTTAAAAAACTAAATATTTAGGTTACAAAATAAATAAATAAATAAATGGTGGCTTGCCCTCACGAGTTGATACAATTGATATCTGCATGAGTGTTGCTTCAATAGGTCTTAAGGTCAATTTTCAACATAAATAAAATATCTTGATGGATGTCTAATCTCCTCCATGCAAAGGCTGTTGCGTTAGGGAAAACTATCATATCTTGTCATGGAGTTGATGATACTGAACCGCTTAGGATAAACGATATCATCTTTATTGCTCCAATGAATGGTTGTCACAGAAACTCTCACGGATTGACGTAGTTGGTACTTACATGAATATTCATTGTAATAAATCTTGAAATTAATTTTTAATGAAATATCTAACTTAGTACTTGACCTCTCCTCTCACATAAAGACCAGTACACAAGGATAAAATGTCCCTATAATTTATTCTCTTTTAGAATATGAAGTCATTCTAGGGGATCGTGATTTCACATTTTTCTACCACGAATGATCGTCGAAGTCATGCCTCTTGATCTAGAAAACTTGATATTAGTCTTGAGGATATATTATAAATTAAAATGAAATTTTTTTAATGATATAAAATTAAATTTCTTTTTAACTATTATAGTAAAAAATAATTACCATCCGGCTCCTCACGAATGAAAAGATTCACTACTAATATGACATATTACAGATACAGAAAAAATAATTTATGAAGAAGTATGTATAGAATATACAGATAAAATATTTCTATTATGTATATTTATGAATTGTAGATAGTGTTTACAATTCCTTTTTGATAATGATCCTTATTTTGCTCAGTTTAAACTCTCACCGTCCGTATTCAAATTATATGAAAAAAGAGATAAATTATAAATTTAGTTTATAACCGACCGGCTAAAAATTCCTTTTCAACTAGCACTTTTGAAATAAGCTGTTTAATATATCTATTGTGAAAAGGTTATTCAATTCTTTATTTATGACTTCAGGGTACGATGATAAAGGTGGAGCATCTTCCTGGAAGGAATTGTCAAATTATATACGTTTGCACAATTTCCAAATGCATTCAAATACCCAAGGAATTGTCCTTTTCTTTTCTTTTTGTTGTTTTTAAAGTTGCAAGTGACATTTGGTGGGTTGTGTGTGCGCTTGACCATTCACCAAAGATCGCATCGCATCGCATCGCATCGCATTGAAATATTAAACTTTGTTGATTCCTTTCTTTTGGAAGACGAAAGCAAATGGAACGAATAAAAAAAGAAATATCAGCAGCTGCGTGCGTTGTCAATTTCACTGTGAGATATGGAGTCGGAATCCAGACACTACTTTCTATCTGACCGAAAATAAACTAGATAATATGCAACTATCATTCTCTAATCGCTTGGAAAAATAAAAAAAAAACTACGAATCAGATAACACTGAATCTGAATAATCAATCTGGTCCTACAGAAGGGTACCATCGACTGTTAAGATAAATTAAAAAGTATTCACAGTTTAGAAGCTCAGAGCTCAGCATGATTATCTCATTTAAAGAAAGAATCTCTAGAAATATAGCATGATTGAATCCGAATATCTAAGTGATAACTTGACACCTTTCGATAGTGACATGACACTCTTTTGTTTAGTCTTAAATAATATAATGATTCAAGCCATAGGCGGATGTAAATGAAGTAGATATTACTGACCAATTGACTGGTCTATCTAGCAAATATCGTAATAATTGTTTTAAGAAAATAATTTTTTTTTTAAAAAATAAATAATATATCTAGTACAATCGTATGTAATTTTGTAAAAGAAATATAATTTTTTAAAATCTTATCTAGCAAAATAAACTTTATATCCATACTTTTATTAAAAGTAAAAGTACATTCAATGTAAAATATTAAAATAAAATAGATATACCTGTAAAATAGAATAAATTAAAACACTTTTGTTTTATATGAATTTCATAAAATTAACAAAGTTATTTTGAATTAAAACGTAATGACATGAAGATAATTTTTGTTTGTAAAAATATAAATCCAAGAGAAAAAAAAATTATAAATGTGTAGGCTAAAATTTCAGGAATTGAAATGTTTATAATATTACTGAAATTTAATAAGGGGAAAAAACTCTTTTAAAATGTTTATAAATAGCTTTAAAAAACTAAAGGTTTTTAGAAAAAATAAGGTTGAATTACAATCGGTATGAAGAATTAAACCGCCAAAATAACAAAGTTAACTCAAAGTTATGGTTCCAGCCGACCACTCAGTTATTAATCACAATCAGCCAAAATATCAAAGTTAACTCAATTAAACCGACCACCAATTAAACCGAAAATGACTTAATAACACAAGTAATTTAAACTCCTAAGAAGTAATATGGCTCACATGAAATGCAAACTCTCATTGCCTAAGAAGTCGACTTGACCCTGGGCCTAACCTCGAACCGAGTTTGAAGCTGTAATCAGGTTAGAGCCATAACCGTCCTGATAGGGGGACTGGACCGATTATGGTTCAGCCCATTTAAAATCTTAATTTTTGAGAGAAATCTAATATCCTAATCAACTAGGCTATAACATATTAATATTTTTTTTTAATATATTAGTTAATTATTTAATAACTAATCTTTTGTTATATCACCATTTAAAAAGAAAAATATTTTTTTTAATTCGGTAATAATTTATTTATACTAGTGCAATTTAAAATTTAGATGGAAGAAGTCAAAACAATTCCGACCATTAGTCTAATGGTTCTGATCTTTTGTGGAAGAGGAGAATTTTTATTTTAAATGATTCTTACTGATAGCGATGTAGGACACTTAGGTAGGCAACTTAAGTAAATACAAACAATTCTTTATATATATTTTGTATAAATTTTAAATATTATTTTGATAATAATAATCTTGAATCGTAATCAGCCGAACACGGTTAAGAATCGACCAACCAAAAACCATTGAACCCGAGTCGGATCTACTAAGAAGCCCACCATACCACTTACTATCGCACCAAATACTGAGGGCATTCCAAAAGATCGCAACCTTCCTCTGTTATGGCATGCTACTCGTCATGAGTTCGACCAATACCGTCAAGCAGATTACTCGAACTTCTCCATCAGAATCACACAAAAATGCACAGGAACATTCATCTGCAGCATAAATCAAAGAACTCCAACTGCATGAAACCTGGGATGGAACTCCATGAATGTGCTCAGTGCTCAGGCATTAACCTCACTCACCACATGACCCAATTTTTCGTTTTACAATTCAACGCCCCATTTTAGACACAATACAGAATACAATAAATAGCACATGAGCTTAGAAGAAGGCTTACACTCCCTCCCTCATTTCACTTCCAATCTACAAAAGAACCCAAAAACGGAAAATGAAAGGCTAAACAAGAGATGTGAGACAATTGAAATCCAATTTGCAGATTCAGTTCTCTCACTTTGCTCTCAAACTTTGTTTCTGTTATTTAGAATCTAATAGTGGATGTTAATGATTAGAATCTATACATTTACAAGGCGTTCGTCGTCGTCTAGGCTACAGCAGTGATGCTGTTGCAGCGCTGCCGGTCGCGGTTGAGGCAATCAAAACCCTCGATTCGCACCCTGGCAGGCTCGTAGCTGATCTTAGCAGAGGGGCAGCCTTTCTGTGCCGGAAGAATCGGCGCGCTCAAGCTGGACTGGATCGCCGGAAAATGACCGACGGGTACCGGCGGCCGGTCCTCTCCGAATCGGGAGTCGAAAACAACGGGATTCGACACCCGGCTCGGTGGAGAGCCACAGAAGAACGAGGGGGACGAATTCGCGGAGTTCTCTGCTCCTTCACCCTGCACACACACACGGAAATTTTGTCAGATCATAGAAACAACGCCTATAGCTGAGAGCTTTACCTTTACCCAAAAAGAAATTGGAAGGGGAAAAAAAAACTTTGGAAGGGGGAAAGCTAAAAAAAACAAATCTCACCTTTGGAAGAAGTAAACCGGGAAACACTGCTCCAGTTTCCGGATCACAAGGATCCAACAGATCCAAGTGATTACTGCAGAAAAAAAAAAGGGGGGGAAGGAAGATAAGAGATAAGATTGGGGCAATCGAATTAGTGAACGTACGAGCTTCGATCAAAGAGGAGAAGGGAATCACCTAGGAATCCGTCGCAAGGGCCGGACCGGGACGATAACGGAAGGAAGGGGAGCCATCCGCCCTTGCTTGGGGCAGATGACCGGGTGTTTGCGGTCTTCACCAGCGACGGCGAAGGATCCCCCCATCTCCTCCCAGGCAGCTAAAGCGTTCTGTTGCACAGCGCAGTGGTTCATTTTAAAGCTGGATCAAAGTCGATCTCTTCGAGATCCACAAACAGAACGCCTGTAGAACATCAAAAGTTCGTCATCGAAGATAAACTAGAAAATAGCCAAAATCTTAGCTCAAAATTGAGGGAAAAATTGGAGAAACCATAAGATCAGATCGAGGAAGAATAAGCTGAAAAAATATTGAGAGATTAAGAATCAAGATTTGATCTTTTTTACCTTAGCTGCCTCCCTACGCGAGGAGTGAGCGATACAGGAAGGAGGAGACAAGGACGGATATGACAGATTTATAACGCTCTATCGTACCCGGAAGGCTAATTTTATTACGCAAAGAAAAGTTGTTATGAAATTCATGTCGGTTGCCGTTCTCTCCGTTTTAATCGTTCCGAGTCGTGCAAGAATGCGACAGTGCCGGTATGTACCCAACCATGTGAAGGGCACGTGGCCTGTTGGTGGTAGGCAAGGCCGGGAAAAAAAAAAGGCATCTCCATCACATGACCCAATCGTGCATAATGGTGAGTTCTTAATTATTAAATTATAATAATAACGATGGTCATGTGCCTCCGATCTGGTCTAAAATTTATATTTTAATTAAATAGAAATAAAAACATTTAAACACCATGTATATAGACGGGCTAACGAGGTCAATATCTAATTAAGGTGGATGTCAAAATTTTTTTTTAAAAAAAATTATACTTTGGTATTTCTGACTCTTAACTTTCAGCTATCAACCCCCCACAATTAACTTCCGATGACCAACTCTTGACTCCCGATGACAGACGATCGACTCCTAACTCTGGACTCGGATGCCGAGCGTCTTTTGGCTAAATTGAAACAACCCTAGCTATCAAGGACTAAAGCGATGAATCATTATTCATTAAGGAAGTGAACAACACAGTTGTTATCATAGTAAATGAGGAAAACACGGTTATCTACTCAAAAATAAATGAGCCATAATTGTCTTTTATTTTCGAAAATGTGGCGACGATTGCGGTAAATGAATGGCATGAGAAGAACGTGATGGATAGTTACGAGCCTATAAAAGGTAGTTAGGCCCCGTGAGAAAAGATATGCACACCTT
Organism: Kaempferia parviflora; assembly: GCA_037177295.1. Lineage (NCBI taxonomy): Eukaryota > Viridiplantae > Streptophyta > Magnoliopsida > Zingiberales > Zingiberaceae > Kaempferia > Kaempferia parviflora. The sequence goes on along the minus strand of JBAMIE010000055.1, from coordinate 1,224,308 downwards.
ATTTTCACAAGCCCTAACACTGTTCATCATCTCCTTCACTCTATTAAAACACTAACTTAAGCGTCAAAGTCACATCGCCGGGGAACCCCCTGGATGTCTCTCCAACCTCTTATTCCTCATCTTCTCTCCTACAGAGGCTTCGGTGAATCTTCGTGCGA
>JBAMIE010000055.1:1182095-1216453 GCA_037177295.1 Kaempferia parviflora | reverse complement strand
GTCATGGCTGGTTTGTCATAGGCGGAATTTTCATGCAATGAACTACTTAAATGATTTATCAAGAATTCTTCTTTGACATGGCAGTATTTTGTCCGATATAACATTACAGATAATGAATCAGAAAACATGAGCAACATCTAATTTACTGAGATTGCAAAGGAAAACAATAAACTTACTGCACAAGAAATCCTTGAAGAGCGGCCAAATTTAAGAGCCTCCTCTTGTATTTGAGAAGCAAGCTCCCGAGTTGGAGCCAAAACCAATACAGTTGGTCCAAACTGAGGATTATTTCGGCAACATCTCAGATGAATGAATGCAGGTATAAGGTAACCTAGTGTTTTGCCTGAACCAGTTTTGGCAATTGCAACTATGTCCCTGTTCTGTAAAGCGACAGGCCATGTTTGTGCTTGTATTGGTGTTGGAGATGAAAATCCAGCCAGATGCATCTGAAAAGCAGTTAAGAAAAATAACATGTAAAACAACCATTATGTGGCATTATCAATAGTTAAATTTAAAGTCCCTGAATCTTATTAAATCCCCAAATAGTGGGGACAAACAAAGGCTTGATGGACATGACTTCATGTTATAAACATCAAGGGTATATACATACATACTCTAACTTACCAACACTTGGTAAAGAAAATCGTGATCAAACCTAATATTTGTCAAATGAATATAATTTGTTAATGATATGACTTCATTTTGGTTCAGTACACCTCTATAGAAATGATCCAGCATTTAATGCAGGCATACAATCCAATACCATTCTCATGTGTAAAATCACAGCTATAACATAAGTAAGGCAAGAAACTCAATTTAACTTGTAGGTTTCCCTAGTGGCAGAACATAGTAGGTCCATACAGATCCAACACTATATACATTCGGTGTAGACCTGGGCCCAAAATAAAACCCTCTCAAAGAAGACATCATCACAAATGCATTTTAAGGTGTTTGCCATAAGTTGTGAAATACTACAAAACACTGCCACCCTCACAGTAACTTTGGATATATTATTATAACTTAAAGAACAACTTGAAGATATTGTTATTTGAGGAAACATGACCATTCTCAGCATCCTTTTCTTATCATTGATGTACATTCGAAAATCATGGTATGGTTTCACAATCATCTATATTAGTAATAAGGATTTCATCTAGTAGAAATTCAAAATAATCCAGGTGGTTTTCTTCCATTTTAACCTTCATCGATTCTACAATCATAAAATAGTGTTGCATAAAAGCAACAGGCCACATAGATGAAACTGTTATCAGCTCTACATTGCATATATCAAAAAATTGCCAGTAGTGTTAGATTATTTTTATAGAAACATGGATGTATGCAGTAGATGATACACCAACCCTAAGTTATATGCAGACTGGAATTTGAACAAGTCCTTCACTGGATTTCAACAAGCAAACCAGCGTATACCTGACTGAGTCAAGATTATATCTCAACTATTCTCACCCATATTCTGTCATAAAATTATGGAACAAGAACGTTCTGTCTGAATGCACACATAATTTCCCATCCTCTACACTCTTATTTCAAGAGTGATCTCGCAAGAAGGGGTATTTAATCACTGTGAAAAGCAATTTTTACTGTAAATAGATTGATTATCTGGTTCAGGATCTTAGTAAAGAGAGAAACTGTTATTGCAGAAGCTAACTAGTCATCCAAAGGAAGTCATTCACAAGATCGAGAATTACTAGTCAGTGAAGATTTGGGTGCAAACACTCTTAGCAATCAAGGAACAACACCTAGATTTTCTAGGGTGGAATTCCCAATTATGAGTGCATGAAGTATCCGAACTATTAAATCAGCGGATATGAACACTACTTTTCAGTGGAAACCAAAGAAAGAGAAGAACATTGTGTCTTTCCATCTAATCAATAATGCATAGTTGTGTTTCTTCGAGCTTGCAGTGGACAGTCCTGATCTTTATGTGGCCTCAATTAAGACCAATGCCACCTGACTTTTGGACCGCTAAACAAGGGAAACAAGATGGCAGAGTTACATCAAAGTGGTCAATACATATCAAAAGATTTTGAAAGACTTGAAGTCTTAAACTATATGCTGGGTCCCTAATGACTGCAAAAGAGGTAGACATTTTTGTAAGCAATCATTATCCTTGTCTACAAGTAGAAGTTGAAGGGCAGCAACCAAGGAGCCTTACTGAAGCAATAAACTTGGCTTGCCTGTTTGTGCTTCAACTGCTAAACATTTTGGACACCACAAACTGCCCAAATCTAACAAAGAGATCTCATCTGCTACCTACAATCATTGTGGGTTCTCATCCGACCACCATCAAGAACCTGAATAACACAAGTGGCAAAGTGACGAGCACAAAGAGTTGTTCCAACTTTCAAGTGTAATGGACACCATAAACCCTTGCTATCTGAAGTTTCTGGATGGAAGGAGTGGAAAAGAAGGATTGCTTACCTGATCAATCCAACAAACCAGAAACCACCTTGCACGCTATCTTAGGGAACTGACATCCAAAACCATGTAAATACAAGCCCAGCTGTAGGGCATAACACTGTGGGTGCTCATTGATTCTGAAGGTACCCACAACTTCATGAGTTCCACCATTGTAGTCCAAGTCTTGAACTGGAACAGCAAGCTGCAATTTCAGTGTCTGTGACTAGTGAGGACAAACTGCAAAGCTCAGGAAGATGCCCAGGAGTGTAGCTGTGATTGGGTGCATAGCTAATACAAGCTGACGTGTATCCCTTGCCTCTTAATGGTTTCAGTGTAATCTTAGAAGCCCACTAGCTTCGTACGCAGAAACCAATTGCATGGGACTTTGATTCCATGGCCATGAACTTCTTCCTGCAGGAAAACATGTGGAGTAGTGGAGCATCAGGCGACAAGGCTGGCAACTCCACCAAAATAATCCACAAGAAGGACATGCAAACCAAGTACTGGGACATACATGACTACATCAGCAAGTACTCAACCTTGTTTGAGACTCAACACAAGCTGGCACCTCTTGGAAACAAATTCACCAGATGATACTTGCCAATAATACAGATAAGACAGATCCAATTGCAGTTCGGCCTCAGCACTACCCATTTTCTAAGTAAGATGAAGCTGAGCATCAGTGTGCAGAAATGCTGCAACAAGATATAAGAAGACTAACTTGTGTCTTTTTCATCTCTGATGTAATCAATGCAAAAGCAGAATGGAACATGGAAACCCTACATTGCTTAAATCAAAGACAAATTCCTTATTTTAGTGATTAATGTGCTACTGGACAAACTGTAAGCTGCTTCACTGAGCTTAGTCTCTGCTCCAGCAACCAACAATAAGGATGCAATGACAGGATGATGAAGAGATAGCTTTCATACTCACCAACAGATATTTTGAGATCTTAGCGATGCAATTCATACTTAATGATTCCCCTCCCCACACAGTAAGTGGCAGTGGCAAGTAGTGGTGTGGGGGATCCACATCGAGTAGTGGAGGACATGGATCAAAGGAGAACATGGTGTGATGATGGCCATCAATTATCAATGGTTATCAGTAGTATATATTTTAATTCAATAGTCAGAGGAATTGTTATGGTTAAATGTACTCTTATTGGCCAGCATGCATGACCAATGTTGGTCGATGAATGCAACCAATTCATATACACATTAGACCAGCAAAACAATAGAATGGATATGCATTTATTTCCCAGTTTCTATACTCTGTCCAATGAGAAGATTGTGCTCTCCCTTCCCTCAATGAGGCACAACCCATCAGCATCGATAAAAGGAGGAAACCAGTGGAATAACAGAAAGGGTAAAAACATAAGCATGTGCTTGACACACATAGGGACCGATCATATATACAGCATCTCATCCTCAGCAAGTTTTTTGGTGGATTTAAAATCTCTCATCCCCCGACACCAGCACATCTCTGTCCTCGATCAAAGGAGCAGCGGCAGCGTTGACACCACCCCTCAGCCCACCTCCTTACTTTCCATGACCTTCCACTGGTTCCTCCACTAGTTAAACCATGAAACACTTGAGGCGGATCAAAGAGATATACAACACGCTATCAAAAGATTACATACATTTTTACTATCTAGCGTACTGGCGTACTCTTTTGACAGTGACAAGAACAAAGTAGTTAAAGAAAAGAGTTAAACACGCCAAAAAAGTTATAATATATGTATACATGTGTGTGCGTGTGTGTGTGTGTGTGTGAAGCAGAATTAGTCCAAACTACTTGAGGTCAGCTCCAATGAATTCTATGCAAGGTAATATGTACCTCACTAAAAGCAATGGTGGCTTTTAAGAATAAACCATATAAATACCTCTCTGAGAATCTCTGGAGGGAAACCAGTGGCTTCAAATGTCATGAATGGTAGAGGAACATTGTTTCCCTGAAAGAATAGTAAAGCTAAAAAAATTATTAAACAATTTAGTACACATACTAAACAGAAGTAAGCTACTGGAAATGACACTCCAACTAGTTCAACTTATCATATGCCTCAAACACGGTAAAACAAAATGAGAGACAAGGCTATGATGTCTGCTCTCCATTACCTATGCATAGTGCTCATAGAGTGTTATAGAAGCTACGAACCAGATTTTGATCAATGTGTAGTCAATTGGGGAAGGTAACATGTATATCATCAATTAACTAATTTTGCGCATTTCTGTGAACCACAAAACATTGTCTAAAATACACAATATGTAATGCTTAGACGCAATCTCTTATGCAATGTGGTCTAACACCATTTTTATACCATTGCAGTAACTTCGTGATGCTTCCTGTATGCATCTGCGATAGAAATATTGTGAAAATCTGATGGGCCCGACATTCCTGGCGATGACCGCAATACACTTGCATTATGAAAGGCAGCATGATCATGCATATTTGGTCGTGCATTTTGTGAACTGATGCCCACTCCAACTGAGAGACCTGGTCCATCAAAGTGAGCCCGTAAACCTGGACCCTGGTGCAAGAAGAAACTTGTCCATCACTTGCATCAACAATCTGCTCAGCATAGTAGCTTCACGTGAAAAGGAAAATAGTATAGCATGTATAAATAAATTACTGGACTATTTCTACATCCCCATCAAGCAAACAAGAATATAGTGCCATGTCAAACAAAGGTATCAAATCTAAAGAAACTAATTTCATTATTGTTGTGATGATGCTTGAGCAGGAAAAAAAATCCAAAAGTTATATCTGGATTAATAGTCACTTAGCAAGCATATTCAAATCACATGGATGTCCATAAATAAAGCCCACAGAATAACTTAACCTTCTGAAGTCCTATGGAAGATAATTGATGCAATTGAAAATGGATTTCAGAAAGTCAAGATCCTCCTAGAATTCACATCACCAAAAGATATAACAAATTATTTAAGCTATCAAAATAGTTAGATGTAAAAGGAATAGTTAAAGCATGAATTTCCAAAAAAAAAACTAGAATGGAATAATATTTCAAGAATGTCGGACATGTATTGTCCTAGAATACTCTTCATTAAGAAAAGATGCCAGATCACAAGATTAGGATTGGTTAAAGCCAAGTGATGTTGAATCTTTACAAAATAATAAGCGGAAAAAAAGGAAAAAAGTAAACCATACTGAATGGTTTTTTGGAATGGGAAGAGCAGCGAGCCTTGGTTGATGTGGGTACATCATTGATCTTCCCAGTTTAGCAGGAGAATAAAATTCATTTCCTGGAATTTCAGGTTCGGCCTCTTCAAACATTGTCTTTCCATCTACCGGAGGTCGAACAATTGGATTAGATGATGGATTTGAAATTGCAGTGCCTCTCTGTTGTTGTATCCCAAAATTTGCTTCTATTCCTATATTCCGTGCCTGAAAAGGTGAAACGTTTTGCATACTAGTTCCACCAAGATGATTAGGTGATTGAGAAGTGCAGCCAACCCCGGATGGAATACCAACCCGAGAAACCAAATCTGGCAGGTGATGACCAGCTGATGCAACACCAGATAAGGGAAGTGTGCCTAGTTTTCCCTCCTGATGCAATGCATCTTCCATCCAAGGAAACTTGTGTTGCTGCCCTTGTGACTGTTGTACCTGTTGGATTCCATTCTGAAGGCCCTGTGACTGTTGACTTTGTTGTTGTACAACTTGTATAGCATGCTGGGTCTCCTGATGCAAAACCTGATATCCTTGTGAAGGTGGAGTCCGTGACCCAAGTGTTTCCTGGCCCTGCTGTTGCTGATTTGGAATTTTCAACTCTTGTGGACCTTGTGGTTGCTGCCCCTGCTGATAAGTCATTGGCGGACCTTGTAAATGTTGTACTTGTTGGTGAGGAAACTGAAATCCATGTTGTTGCTGAACCAGGGGTGGTTGCACCAGCGACCCTTGGAGATAAGGAACATGCTGATATGAACCATCCTGTGAATTAATTGGCAAATGCTGTTGAGATGTTTGTGGTGCCATCTGATGAATTGGCAATTGATGTGACTGATGAATTGACATATGGGTATTCTGAAGTAGCACTTGCTGACCATGAGGATGCTGAACTTGAAGATGTTGAGTTGATGGTTCTTGTGATTGTTGTTGTGGTGGTGGTTGTTGTTGTTGCTGCTGCTGCTGCTGCTGCTGCTGCTCAGTTAACTGGCTTTTCTGCTGAAATGATGGCTGGTTAGGCTGTTGTTGTGGCTGTGTTTGAAGCCCAGATTCCTGTGCAATCTGCAGGGAGGATTGAAGTGGGACGGTGATATTGAGAGGAAAATTACAAGCCACAGGAGTAAAAGCAACCTTATGCATGGAGTTTGAACGGGGAAGGCCAGTTGGCAGTGGAGGAATAGATGCAGCAGGTTTCTCATATTGTGTAATGTTAGTTTCTGGATTCCAATAGTATAAGAAGCCAGTGTTCGAATCGATCAAACCTTTCCATGGCTTTGGAAGTGTCGGATCATCAGGTGCATACTGCGGACCCAATGAACCAAGGGCAGCATCAGCTGTTGCCATAAGAAGAGCTTCACTTACAGGCTTCAGAATCTGTGAACTCTATGCTGCAATGGGATGATAAAAACTATGTCTTCCGTGCTTGTGTTCAAGTCCTAAACACAAGATCATACACATAGCTTTTAATGAGAAATATATTAAGAAAAAAAAAATACTGCTCGATCAGGCTCGTGAAATTATTGATTCTGTATTTGCGAAAATGAAACCAAGATTAGACATAGAGAACTCAAGGTCACTAGCACCTATACTTTTCTAAACCATCGTGTCATTCTAATTTCCAGAGCTTAGCCTCACTGGACCTGCGAAATTCACTCTCTTCCCAGTGCAGAGCTGGATCAACTAAAATCTTTGATATAAGACAGACACCAAAAATAAAACCCTTAAAACACATAAATTAGTCTGCACCCAAGGAGAGGCAATGTAATGAAATAATACGGCTAGGTTTCCCGATCAAAACAGTATCATTTATAGAGCAGAGTTAACAAGCAGACAAGTCTTGCGCTTTGCGCACCACCGCCAAAATTTTCGTGATTCAGGAAGTAAAGTCAGAGGGTACGAACTAGACAAGCTCCCAAAGACCTAAAAACAATATTTTATCGCATGAACCCACGAAGAACCATCAGAACCCTACAGAAAAAACCGAACAGATTAAAACTATGGAAAGAGTCGAAGAAGAGGAAGACAGTACCTTCAAGGATGCTGGTCATCGAGAAGCCCGGCGTTCCCCCTCCCAACTCCGGGACTCCGCTCCAAATGGAGATGCGATGTAACTAAGAGGAGGGTAGCAGTGGTCTCGACAACCAAATAAAACCCTAACCCAGACATGTTAACTTATGCGTCCGCCCCTCATTTTTATTGTAATTGAAAATGGAGACACGTGGAAATTCAATAAAAATTACCTTCGGAAATTCATCACTGGTCAAATTAAAAGTTATTTAATTACATCTATTTTTATAAAAAATGATAATCTTTTTAGTGGTTAAATTAAAAGTTTGTTCAGAACAATTATATTTTTATTTTATTAGACCATTAAATTATTGGGAAAAATGTTTTAATAATCAAAATAAAAAAAAAGACATCGCTAATTATGGATCATTAAATTATAATGATCGAAATTAAAAAAAAAAAATCGATGATGCAATGTGATTCTAAGATATGTATTCCTGTTCCTCAAACATTTACTAATAAAAGGAATATATAATTATTTTTAGCTTTCATTGTAAATTGCTAATTTCAAATTTAACTAGTTAGTCTAATAATCCTTTAAATCTGAAATGTTAATTTTTGGGGCCCCTCTGTGTCATGAGTTTTAATTAAAATTTATTCAAATGTAATTCATTTATACTAGACAAATATACACTTGATTTTAGCCAAATGACGAAAAAGATATGTTTTCCAATGTTGTCAAATCAATAATAGAAGTTTCTCCGTATATGTTATTGTCAATTCAAAGATGTGAGATTAAAGAGAATTAAGATATTTAATAAGCTAATACATAAGTACCTATTAATTAGGGGTGTAAACGAGCCAAGCCGCTCACGAGCTATTCGGGTCTCGGTTTGAAAAAAAATTCGTTTGAGTTCGTTCGATTAAGTTAACAAGCCAAGCTCGAGCCTGATTTCGAGCTTGAAAACATTATCGAGCCGAGTTCGAGCTTAACAGTATTTTGTTCGTGAGGCTCACGAACATGTTCGTTTAGAGGCTCGCGAACGTGTTCGTTTAAAAGCTCGCGAACATGTTCGTTAAGAGACTCGTTTAATTTTTAAACGAGTTTTTTTAGAGCCGAGCTCGAGTCGAACTCAAACTATTGAATTTTATTACGAGCCGAGCTCGAGCTTAGGGATAACGAGTCGAGCCCGAACTCGAGCCTTTTATTGTTCGACTTGGTTCGGCTCGATTACACCCCTACTATTAATGAGAAAAATTTTCAATAATTTGCCGCAGCTGAGCCTCGAACTCTAGATCCCTGTTTAATTAATAAGAAAAATTTTCAATAATTCACCGCAGCTGAGCCTCAAACTCTAAATCTCTGATTGATTAATAAGAAAAATTCCCAATAATACGCCTAATATGACGCCGCAACTGAGTCTCAAACTTTGAATGTATAATTGATTAATGAAAAAAATAAAAAAATCTCAATAAGATATAGCTGAGTCTTAAATTTTAGATCCCTGATTGAAATTTTTTAAAATTATTTTCGGTATGATAAAGAAAAAAATAATATTAATGTAATTTACTTTTGGGTTCATCAAATTAATTAAAAATTAATTAGTAAAGGTTCAGATTCTTAATAATTCATAATATATATATTTTTTTTATATTACGATGATTAATTGTGCTTTCATATGAAATTTCTGATCATTATTGAGCCAGATTATTTCTAACATTTTTTTTATCATGCAAAGAGGCACATTTAGGTAATTTGCGCTACTCAATTTATTCGCGGATGATGAAAACTTTGGTCGGACCGGACCATTACAAAAATTTACATATTTATATTAGGCATGTTTTAGTATATTATCAAAAAAAAAAAAAAGTGAAACTTTTAGATAAAATATAATTCTGATTAAGTGACCTCTCAAAAAACTTGACTTAGAAATCATTTTTCACCGTAAGCCATCATCTCCTTCGAAAGTTAAACATGCTGACTAGAACCATTTCAGAATGATTCCTCGAGAAACCCCATTGAACTTTTTCTTTTGTTGGTGTCAAAAAATTGAAATCTTATTCGTTGAGCAAGAGTCAGTGGAGTAGTTTTCAACCGGCACCGTTCATTAATCTTTTCTGTTAAGCACAATTGCAAGTGTGAGCACTAAACACGAACAATCTTTACGGAAGCTGCCCTTGTTCCACTGGCAACACCATTAAATGTAGATGTTTACCAGATATATACAATATATACAACCTGTGCACTTAACAAGCACTAAAAGACAATTCACCAATTATGACGAATAATAATCCTGTGCACCATCAGCAAACTACTGTACATTTGAACCAATTTGAAACGCGAGCATAAATTCCTCAGAGCTTGTAATAAATTCAGAATGCCACTCTAGTAGGTGAGATCAGGGTGAAAAGCAACATATTTGCTAACCCTGTATAATACACCAATTAGGAAAAAAAAAATCTGAAAAGGAAAAAGTAGCATTTGCTAAACTAAGTGGCGAATGAATGGAAAAACTAAGTGGTGCTCAATCGTGACAATGTAAATCATACGCAAATTTTGAAGTGAAAAAGGCCCAAGATCACTTTTGAATGGAAAGGACTCACCCTAACCACTTCATTGCAAAATTGTGTTAATTTTCTACAACATCTAATTCATGCATTCCTCTCCATTCGGTTGGTGCAGTGAGTGTCTTAAAAAAATATGGCCATGGATGATAAAATAATATAACTATGAAATGTACACATGCAAAATCAAGATTTCATTGAATATATTTGTCATTAGCTAGATCCTCACCCATACGTAAGAGAAATTCTCCATTTATTCAAATTCCAGGTTGTATCCAAGAGGAATAATGGTAATATATCTTCTCACTTTGCAATTCCATTTCTTCCACAGCTAAACTCACAAATTAGTTGAGATATATATAGAAGATGATGGGGGACTGGGGGTGGAATGGGAGAGAAGGAACCTGTGCAATAGTTTGCCGGGGCATACAGACAATGTTGAATGTTCTTATGTCATTGCTTTATGATTTTACAACTAGCAAAGTAACGTTCCATTGCATTATTTAGTAACACAAGTTTTTCATATGTTATAACATAAATTAAGTCTATACTTATGCACAGTACAATATCACAAAAATAACACAGGTAACATATGGCAAGCTGTTTGTTACACCTAAAATCAGGTATACAGCTATGACAGAGAACATACAGCAAACAGATTGTTACATTTAAAATCAGGTATAAAGCTATAACACAGGCAACATACAGTAAGTTGTTTGTTACACCTAAAATCAGGTATACAGCTATGACAGATAACATACAGCAAGCAGATTGTTACATTTAAAATCAGGTATAAACCTATAACACAGGCAACATACAGCAAGCTGTTTGTTACACCTAAAATCAGGTGCACAGCCTGCATTCAACTCCTTCCTAACATCATAGTTAGTTTCCTTCATAGAAAGTGTCACCATTCATCTAATGAGCTACTTACGTTGAGGTGTTGGGAACCTAAATCTCATTAGCTAATGGCTAGACTTTCATATTCTTCCGTGCACGTAGAATTAATCTAATGAGCAATAGAAACATTTTTTTCAGCCTTACTAACAACTCATATAAGTCCTTATCAAAACCATTGGAAAGAATTTGAACCTGAGACCTTATTAACAACTTATATAGGTCATTATCAAAACTTGCATCCTCAACCTACAAAAACATCTATAATCTTTATTCTTCAGGAATTAATGTGAAGAATATACTCACCTTGTTTTAAAAGTTGGGAACCTGCCTCTAGATTTTCAGTGACAGCTGCAGATGACGAATTTTCTACACTGCAAATCATGACATTATTCAACTGATGCAACGGTGCAAACAAAGAAGCTGATAAGAAATATCTCTAAATCCAACTGACAAACTATTGGGCAATGATTAAGGATATTACATTTCAGTTCCAGATTTAGACTGAGAGGACTTTGAGTCAACTTGACTTATTTTCAAGACATCCGCTGCAGGAGGATCATTGGCATCATGGCCTTTGTCTTCCACCTACATTATGAACTCATAGTACATTAGCTCACCTCAAAAGTTAATAAAAAAAAGTTGTGTCTGAATTACTTTGGACGTCTCCACCATCCATTCAGGAATACTTTCAGTGAGAAGATTGATATATTGTTCCATAGCAGCTTCTGGATTGATATTTCCTAATTGCTGCCATGAATGCCTAGTACAATAGAGAGCATACTTCATCAGATGCATAAAATTCTGAACTAAAAAATAAGGCATATCTGAACTTCAATCTCCTGTTATTCTGCTAAACAAAAAATGATGATATGTACAATATTAAAGACAGTAATGCATAATTAACGAAACATGCCAAAAAATGTTTGCAGTGAAATAGAGAGCAGAATCAGAGATCTGATTGAGAACAGTGTTTTGCTTGAGGAGGAAAAAAGGGTGGCTTCCCAGCACATTGACAGTGGATCAACGAAGCATTAGAATTTGCTCAAACGACACAAACATTCACTATGACCAAAAGAATAATTTTCATGCAGCAGCATGAACTCTTTCTACTTTATCATCAATTTGAACTTTTGGCTAAACACAGTTCCTGTTCAGATCAAGATGGAGAAATACACTTGAACAAAAAATAAATTTGACAAATCCTGATGCCCACATATCCACCTATCAGCATTCACATGGATGTAACAATTGCAGCTCCCAGCTTTCAGAAGGAAAACAATTAACTAGCAGCCTAACAGTGCGTGCATTTGTGAATGGTGATAATGCCTCCTATCTGCTCAAACAGAAAGAAGATTTTCAAGACGTGGTCTCTGGATGCGGATGAATTTCATTTGTACTGAAGGAATTCTCAGGAAGCTAATCCTCCAAAGACATCTATATTGTGGCTAGCTCAGCTCCCCTGCCTCTGTAAGTGCTTATTCCTATACCTACAGTTGGTTGTGTTCAGCTACAGGATCTAACATTACAAAAATAAAATATGACTAAAGCTTAACTCTAATACATTGATTACCGAAGCCGCATACAATCTATGTTGAGGGAAAAAAAAAACAACAATTCGTGCTATAGACAAATTCAGTAAGATTAATGCATCTAATGCCTACTTGCCACAAAGTTCCAAATCGAAAACAATTCCAGATCAGTCAGCAATGGCACTAAAATAAATTATATCACGAGAAGAAATCAACGAGTGAGAGTAACGACAAGTATCCCACAGTACCATTTGGCGCGAGCAGACATCATCAAAATCATGGGTTGCGCCTCATAGCACGGCCCCTCGGTCGCAACCTTATGCAGTCCGTACAACTTCATTTGCACTTCATTGCTGAGTTTCGACACTGCATCTCCACCTACCTTGCTGCCGGCGAATTCGCTCGCGGTTCGAAATAATTTCTCTGCATCGCTTCTCTCGATCCCCTCCCATTCATCCTCCCCTTGAAGCAACGATTTCCAATTACCCTCGTCAACATGCCCTGCCTCTTCCTTGTTTCCAACCAATTCGCCGCCCGGTTCCGCGACTTGCTCCGCCGGTTTTGCCTCACCCGGCTCCGCTAGATCATCCTCAAGTCTTCCAATCCCGACTACCCCTTCAAAAGACTCTTCATTCTTGCGGTCAAATCCAACAACCACCCCGTTCTTTTCCAATCCATTCGCATCCGATATTTCCTCCTCGACATCAACCGCCTCGGTATCCGTGGAATTGGATTCACCAAGGGCAACGACCGACGACTTCCCCTCCATCTCCTCCGTCTGAATCGGATTCAAGGCCCTCGGCCGGGGTCCTAAATCCTCCGCCGCGGCAGATGCCGCCTCTGGCCTGTCGGCGGAGAAGCTCCCTAAGAGGAAGGCGAGCAGGACGGAGAACAGCGCAGTGAGGAGAAATTCCTCCAAGAAATCCATTGTCGCCCCTCGCAGTGCAAAAAGGTCGGCGGAGAGAGAGAGGAAATGTGGAGAACGATTACGTACGATCTGTTACCGCACTGGCTTTTCTTTCGGATTCTTAAACCCGCTTATGATATGTAACTGCGACATCTTTAGAATTCGCGCTGGACAAGATAGAATCGATCGTGGCCGTTTGCGTGGAGCTCTTATCTTAACGCCGCGTACAGACGGAGCCACATACTACATCATTGTCGGCTTCGCGCCGTGGTCTTAACGGCGCATCCCGTTCCGGCTCTAATATTGGCGGCTCGAAGCCGACAACTACAAGCAGCGTCTACAAATCTGGTATATTCGGTGCGTATTGCGAGGTGGTGGAAGGCATTTCCGTTTGTTTGCTATTTTATTAAAATATAATTTCTTAGCATTCTGATGGCTGCTAATTAATGGGAAGTCGGTGGGTATGAGGACTGATGGAGCAACGACTTGAAAGGAAAGGAGGGGATAGGAAAGGAGAATTGTTCATTTGGTTGCTTGGATGAGGACGAGAAGAAATGACGAGGCAAAAGATAGATATTGCTTGCAGAAAGGCAAAAGTGGGTTAGTAGATATGCTTGAGGAAGGCAAGAGGGGGAAGAAATACTTGAGTGTATTTAATGCATGGTATAAATCTGGAATATTATCAGAAAGTGGGCCCACCTTTTACCATTTTTTTTTAAGGAACGAATTTGGCAAAATTTCTCCAATTACTTATTTGCTTTGATCTTTCTTGCTGCAAAAAAAAGTCTCGACTATAAGTCTATAATACAGTAGCAAGGATATTTAGTTGTATCTCAAATATGACAATTAAAGAAAGAAAAAGAAGGGATAATAAAAAATTGAATCAATTGCTAATTAAAAATATGTCATTATTTTAATAGAAATTGAATAAAATATGGAAGGAAGGATGGTAAATTTAATATGAAATCTAGATTAAAAAAATAATATATTAAGATTATATTTAATTTATGTATTAACCTTTTCTAATATTAACGTTTTCTAATTAAATATTAACTCAAATATTTAATTTATAGTAAATTTTAACAGTTCTAGCTAGTATCATTTTACCCCAATGTATTTAAAAAATAACATTTAACTCTTTTTATCAAAAGTCAGATTTTAAAAAGACAATTGTGCTCTTATTTTTATTATCATTTTTCAATAATAATCTCAAGAATATCAGAATTTTAAATTGACATGGAACAAAATTCATAATTAAAAATATTCTCATTATCACATAAATAAAAGATAATTGTGCCCTTGTCCTTTTTTTTTTATCATTTTTTGATAATAACATAACCTAAGAGGAAAAAAATATATTAAATTGTCAAAAACTCTCACAAAACATATATATATATATGCACCAGCATAACCAACAAAAAACAACAAATCTGAAAAAAAAAAAAATAACCAACCAAAAATTTATTCCATCATTCTCACCGAACAAAAAAGTGTCAGAATTCTTTGCTAATTAAAAAGAATGTATAAAAAAATTGGATCAACTGCTAATTAAAAATATGTCATTATTTTAATAGAAAATTGAATATAATATGGAAGGATGGATGGTAAATTTAATATGAAATCAAGTTAATAAAAATAATACTATATTAAGATTATATTTAACTTATGTATTAACTCAAATATTAACATTTTCCAATTTTAAATTTTTAATTAAGAAGAGTATCAAAAGGCAATTAAAACTTGTTAAGAGAACAACAATTGGAAGCAGATAGAAAAAGGAGTTTTAAAAAAAAAAAATCAAGATTTAAGATTACTGTACGTAAGGTTTGCAAGCAGATAGAAAATTCTATCCGAAAATAGCAGAATACAACAATTGGAAGCACTAATCTGCCATAGTTGCCGAAAAGAAAGCTGAAAGATGAATTCCAGAGAAAACAATGCGGTTTGCATGACCTGTAAGCTTCTAGTCAAGCATCACCTTGTTCATAACAAATTCAAAATCAACGAGTGACAATGGGGAATTGAGTTCATGCATATCTTTGTAGGAAACATCAACATGCAGATCAACAAAAGTTGAATGCACTACCCATGAGAAAATTAGGTTTCTGCATCCAAAACTAGCACACAGCAAGAATACTAAAGGCCAACAGTAATTTTTGATAAGTTGAGTATTTTTCAAATTGAAGAGCATGCAGATTGAAGAGACTAAAGACATCAAGTAGTTACCTCAACAACTAATACAAGTTCCAACAGAAAGAAACCAACACACTATCTCAAACTCTAAAATTTGCAGACTTACTATATGGTATATACTAAAAAATTATACGAACAGATCTCTTCCAACAACTAAATACTAGATTAGGAACAGATAATCTCCTGTGCATAAGAATGCATATACAGGTAATCTCAAATTATGTACATTCATTGACCTTGAGCAAAGAAAGAGTTGCAGAGTTGGGCATACAGCTAGTTCTTTACCTTGTTTGTCAATCGATGATAAGAGTGGTTAATGGTATCCTCTGTTACTACCCCTTGCTTGGTAAAGCTCCAATCTAACCTTTGCTTCCGGTAACAAATGATCAACTGTTGGATCCTGAACCATGAACGCTTGCTTGGAAGTCCACTCAAGCACTGTCAGCACCTCAGCCTGCGCCAATGCCTCGCTATCGGGCACATGGAGAGCAATGTAGCACAACAATATCAATGCTGAAATTTGAACCAAATGCTCTCCAAAGTAAACCAGCTGCACTAGGTGTTTGGTGCCTCCTGCATTGATGATCGCCTTGGAATGATCCAGGTGGAGGTAGTTGTCTGTGCAAGCAAATTTAGTCAAGGCAATAGCGGCCTCTTTTGCAACGATTGCCTCTGTTTCGTCGAGTAACTTCACCAATGGCGCTATGATCCTGGTCTCAGTGGCCCGAAAGGTCCTCGACAGACACCCCAAAGCTACAATGCAGGGCACAAGGAGGTCGTCGTCTGCTTTCTTCACGATCCTGAGAATCTGGTCGACCACTGCACGGGCTGCAGGGGAACTTGGCTTGAAGGCGGACCGTCGTAGCTCGGAATGCTGCTCGGCAACACGCGCAATCTCCATCAAGGCCATCGCGGAGTAGTACTGCACCTCGTCTGTGCCTTTCTCAATGAGAACTGAAAAACAAAGGATAGCTCTGGATTCAGTGATGCTTTTGCAGACGGATAGATTGCCCTTGCAGAGTTGACACAGGGCCTTGGCGGACATGGCCTTCATGTAGGCCTTGGTGGCGGGCTCCTCGAACTCGCGCCCCTTGATGCTGACGCCGGCCAAGGAGACAGGGTTGTGCCTGGTACTGCTGCTGGCGGAAGGGTTATGGGTATTGGAATTGGTGGGGGTCTTGTTGGATTTGGATGCCATGGTGGACTGGATGACGGAATGCATCTCGTTCTTGTTGGCGCCCTGCGATTGAGAGGCGGCGGGATGCTTGACGGCGACTTGGTCAGAGGTGTCAGAAACGGCTGCAATGGGGTCGTTCCCGGCGGCGGTGGAAGTGGTGCTATTGGCCATGACGACGGAGTGGATGGACATGCCCTTGGAGGGGATGGCGTACTTACTGTGTTCCTGCACGGTCTCAAAGGCCAGGTGACCAACGAGGAGGCGGACCACGTTGTTCTGCGCGAAGACGTCCTGGCATTTGGGGTGGCTGACCGCAAGCTCCGACACGGCCCAAGCGACCATAGCTTGGACCTTCATAGGTCCCTCCTTGAGGATTTTGGCGAAGGTGGAACAGACGCCTGCGAGTACCATCGCTTCAACGCTGTCGGGATCGCGGGCGAGGAGGCCGATGGCGTGGGCGGCGCTCTCCTGGCCCTCGAGATGGCCTTCCTTGATGAGACGGAGGAGAGGGCCGACGCCGTCTTCCTCGATGATAAGCTTGCCGTAGCGGTCGTTGTCGCGGGCGAGGGAGACGAGGCTGGCAGCGGCGTCAGCGCGTGATTCCAGAGAGCCGGTGAGGAGAGTGGCGATCTGCTCCCAGATTAGGAATAGAATGGGCTCGTTTTGGGCGATGGGCGGGAGGCCAAGGTGGATGTCGTCGTCAGAGTCAGCCGCAGAGGAAGAGACGCGGATGAGCCAGGAGACGTCGCCGACGGAGTTGTCGAGCTGCGTGGACATCTTCTTGAAGGCCGCAGCGGGGATGATAGTGAAGATGCGGCGGACGAAGCCATTGGCGCGACACTTGAGGACGAGGGCAAGCGCCTTGTCGAGCACCTGTTCGGTGTCGTTCATGATGCGGCGAGCAGGCCGCTCGTAGAGTTCTGATCGCGCCGCCTGCCGCAGCAGCCCCGCCAAGCGCTCCGTCTTCGCCTTCAGTTCCATGCACTCCTGCCGGAACGAGTGCGCGTCGTCCGCCCACTTCGTCACCTGGTCCGCCAATAGGATTGGCTTCGCCAGTATCTGCTTTACCCCGCCATCGCCCATCATCTTGTCGCCCTAATTCTTCTCCAACTCCCAGAGATTAAAAAACAAAAGGGCAAAAAAGAAGATCGATTACAATTTCACATACGATACGAGAAGAAACTTTCAACCCTAAATTCTAGAATCCCTTCCTGAATAATGGCGACAACGAAGCAATCGGATGGTGAAGCTCTCCTTCTGCAATCGTAGAGAAAAAAAAATGGATTGCAAAATCAACCAAAAGATGAACTTTTTCCAAGTAAATGCCCCAAAATTAGTGTTTTTTTCCCGTCCTGGAAATCGGGGATGCAGAAATGCGAGATTTTTTTTCGTCTTCTGCAACTTCTAGGGATCAAAATAAACCGAAAAGGGATCTCTTAGCGCCCATGTCGTTAGAATTCTTGCTCTTTGCGTACAAGGAGATGGAAACGGCGGGAATAGGAGGGGAGAAAGCCCGTCGTCGTTATTCTTCCTCTGGTTCTTCCTCTTTCTCCTCCTCTGCCTGCCGTTCTTTGCCAGGGTTTTTAACGCGACATTTGCTCCGCAGCATTCCTATTTTGCCTGCAATCTGAATCGACGCGTGATATTGCAATTATTACTAGCCCTCATTTCGATCCCAAACCAGAAGCCTTTTTAATCTCGATTTGAAATCGTAATTTCTCATTTATATCTTACTCACTCTTCAATTTCCTAAAATATCAATTAATTAATTATAATCAATTTATAAATTGCCTTTGTAATCCAATCCTCTCTTTCATTCCAATATATCTATATATTATTATTATATATCGATTTGTTGGATTTGTGGATTTCACGTTAAGCAATGTATAGCGAACGCGGTTTGGTTGTGGTTGTGACCAATCAGGCACAGATGGACTGGACATTGGGCCCCAGTACAGCCGGTCAAGGCAACTTGTTCTAGTGTCTTCTTGCTTTTCTTACAGTCAGTTTTGGCTCATCATTTTACAACGTTTGAAGAAAACAAATAAAAATACGGTATATAATTTGAGTGTCGTATTTGATAAGACATAGAGAAGATGAATGGATGGAAAATAAACAAATAAAAAAGACAAGGGAACAAATATCTGACTGAGCTCAGATTCTGAGAAGAGGTCCATTCAAACGCACCGGCCCCATTTTCGAGTAAACCCTTCCTATTTCGTTTCGAAGTAGAAATATACTACTACTTTTCGCAAATCGTAGATGCTTCCATCGATCGATCAAACATCTTGAAACGAAGAGATCAAACGAAGGCAAATTTATGAGTTAAATGTTTTTTCCCATCAGCAATGGATCACACGGATATTCTAAAATTCAACAGACACGGAACAGAAGAAGACACACGGAAGAAAACAGATCCGGAAATGGATGAGATCGCCAGCCACCGCCGTGATCCATACCTTATTACGGATCATTACCAGCACGACGAAAACGAAATCGAACGTTACTACTAGTTGCGGTAGAGAGAAGAGGGGATGACGACGACGACGATGTTCATCTAAGAAATCTGGCCGCAGTCGGAAATGACAACGGGCTTCTTAGTGGCACCGCTCTGGGATCCGACTGCCTCGATCGCCTTGACCACGTCCATCCCCTCCACGATGCGACCGAAGACTACATGCTTGCCGTCGAGCCACGCAGTCTTCTCGGTGCAGATGAAGAACTGCGAACCGTTGGTGTTCTTCCCGGCGTTCGCCATGGAGAGCACACCGGGGCCGGTATGCTTCTTCACGAAGTTCTCGTCAGCGAACTTCTCACCGTAGATGGACTCACCGCCGGTGCCGTTGCCGCGAGTGAAATCGCCGCCCTGGCACATAAATCCTGGGATCACCCGGTGGAAGCTGGAACCCTTGAAGTGGAGGGGCTTCCCAGAGCGCCCCGTACCTTTCTCCCCGGTGCACAGCGCGCGGAAATTCTCCGCCGTCCTCGGCACGACGTCCGCATACAGCTCCATCACGATCTTCCCCACCGGAGCGCCGCCGACGGACATGTCGAAGAAAACGCGAGGATTCGCCATCGTCGTCTCGGGAAAGCAGATGCCAAGGCTTTGATTTTTGGGGGGATCATTAGGGCTCGTCTTTTATAAAGAAACGGCGAGGGCGACGACCGGAAGGAGATATTCTTTTGAAAAGATCCAGTCCGTCGAAAGAGACGCGTGTCGAAATCATAGACAGTGTAGGGTTTGAGAGAACGAGAGGAGTTAGCCTAACTCCACCGCAGGGTTAGAAGGTGGCGGTGATGGAACCATAGGATGCTTCTCTTTAACGCGAGATTCGCGCACGCACATGATTCTCACGTGACCGGTGGGGGCGGGGGATAAGCATAATCTTTAAGAAATCCGAAAAAAAAAAAGGTAGACTTTTAAAGGTGCCTAGAAGAATTTAATGCAAAATTCATTATTTTTTTTTTAAACAAAGAGATAAGGAAAAATCATAAAGATAGAGTAAATATACTCGTTCAGGTGAAAATGGATCGACCAAAGTTGATTGAAAGAGGAATATTTAGAAAAATCACAAGAGTACGTCTTTTGATAACATGGGATTTTTAATCAGGGGTATAATTTTCACATGAACCAATTTATGGAAAAATTTGTCAACAACCACAAAGTGAACCCTCGTGCGATAAATATACAGCAGCAGGAGATATCATCGAATTGGGCAAAAACGTGAAGATGATAAGAGTCGCCACAGATCTTGAAGAAAACCGTCATGCAGTTAATTCAGAACCAAAAAGTCTATCTAGCAGTCACAACAAAATTCGGGTTTCTAAACTAGACAGTTCTTTAGAAACCGAAGATTTAAACTTTATATATGAAGTAAAAGAGAGAACCAACTAATAAACTACTCTTGAAAACTTTCTGGAACCGCCTCCTTCTTCCATTATTTGAGCTTGAACAACATGGACACTGCAGTTTACTTCGTTTTCTTTGACTTGCTCGACAATGATTGAGCATAAGCAGTTCCCTGAGAAACGAAATGCACGTAAGGATTAGGAGATAAATGAAATGAAGCGAAGTCCACTTGGGTATATTATCTTCTTAATCATGTTCACCAAGAGGCACCCTTTAAGTGTTTTCTTTTTTTCCCTAAATTCAAACATAACAATTTTTCTAAAAAAAAATACAATTGAGAGCCTAAATCAACTCAAATATCAAAAGGAAGAAATTTGGAGTGCCAGAGATCAAAAATAAAAGTTAGTTAGATCAATTTAAAGTCCAATTTATTTTATTTTTTTTAAAGGAAGCGAACTAGTTCTTTTAGCTCCAATTTGGATGAACTCGTACTTAAAGCTTAGCTTCTCAATATTTCTAACAACTTCTAAGTACAATTTGATTCAATTTAGATTAGATTTTTACCTTCAATGTTCAGTTGCCCTTTTAGTATATAGTATAGCTCTTTTAAAGTTAGTAAGCGAACAAGGCATACTCTTTTGATATCTAACTACCAAAAAAAAGCATCTTCTTGATCACACAGAAAAAACTCTCCCCTCTAAATCTTGACCAATGAAATCTAAAATAAAGCTCAAGAGAAATACAAATGCAGTTAGCTAACTTATTTCTTACAATACAGTACCTGTAACCATTCGTCCATATCAGCATCTGTGGTTTTAGTACCAACTTCCACTTTCTGAGATTTTTTCGTTTTCTGGGGAGGAAAAACACAGGAAATGAGAATGAGAGCCTCAAGGAAAACAATCGTACAAAGAGGAAATGAGGAAGAAGCTCTGAAGGAGCACATAGTTTGCAAACTATTCAACAAAAAAAAAAAAAAAAAAAACTTAGTTTGGTTTGAGAGTAAATTAGATCAGCCACTAATAAAGATGTCAAAGGGTCAGTCCCTAGACCAGTACAGCCCAGCCCATTGCAGCCCATGAAGAATTGTTTCATGCTCGAAATGGCCCAAATGAACCAAGGGACTACCTAGCATGAGTCTGGGACCTGGGTAAGTCTGCCCAGCCCCACTGAGACTGTTTCTTATTTTAATATTTTAAATTGTTAACTGAATTTGATAAAAAAAATCTGACTGATTTAAAAAAGTAAGAATGGATATTAAAACATGGTAAGTTTATCAAATATTAAAAAATAAAATAAAATGTTACCCAAACTAAGCTTGTAAGCTGTGACAGCCCAATCCGGTGCCAAGTTCGGTGGTAATCTATAACCCAAAATTGATTAAACCAAGCAAACAAAAAAAAAGGGCAACCCGGTGCACGAAGCTCCTGCCAATGCGGGTCCGGAAAAGGGTCTATTATATGCAGTTTAACCTTGCTTTGCAAGAGATTGTTTCTGGACCTCGAACCCATGACCTTTAAGTCACATGGCAACAACTTTGTGCCAAGGCTCTCCTTCAAACCAAGCCAACCCAAACGAAAAAAAACAATCATTTGATTTATTGGTTTGGTTTAGTTTGAATATTAGCTAAAATCATCACTTTTAGTTTGATTTTGTTTGACTTGTATAATTCATTAAAACTGAACTAAACCATTACGATTTTAAATATGTGTGTTATAGACAAATTAATGTCAATTATTGTAAGTTTTTATCATCATTTTCCTTCTATGTTTCCTAATCTATATAAGCATTAAATTATAATAATTTTTATTATTTATATTAATAGGATAGTTGTTTATTGGTCATGGGGTGTTAATTTGTATTTATTTCTTAATTAACAATTTTCAATTTGGTTTTCATTTTTTAAAACAAAATCAATAAACTACTACCCTAAATAGCCATGCCTAGCACAGTTCATGCTGTACCAAGTTAGGCCATGGATGATCTAATCCTTTTGACACCTCTAGCCACAACCAAGGCCCGGGGCATGCTCGATCAGGCTACGAGCAGAAGACCTTGTTGACACCTCTAACCACTAACATAGAAAGTTCAACTATAGGAAGTGATTGTTCAAGATTATATGATTAAGAGTTCAAACTCTTAGTAACAACCATAACAATGAAAAGGTAAGACAAAATTCTTGGTGACTAGATTTAATCCTCCCTTTTTCTAGTAATTAAGAATAGGAAGGAATATTTGCAACAGCCTCAAACAAACACTCCAGGTAGAAAAGACACTGAAAGATAACATAATCTTGCATCTAGAATAATACACGAGACGAATCTATGATGTGTGGATACACCCAAATAGCATACACCATCAATAAATAAGAAATTAGTTAAAAGGTACCTTTGAGAATTGTCGAATTTGACCATATGCCCACAACCCCAGAAGTCCAATGAGAGCAAGACCAAGGGTCACAAGAAATACTGACTCAACACTTAAAAAACCACCAGCCTCAGCAACTTCAATGGTACCATTATAGAAAATATTCTGATATGTCTGTTGTTCGATCTCATAGACTACCGAACCAACTAAGTCAAAAGAGCCAGGCTGCAACAATAACAAATAATGTGGGTTATCAATATCAATAAATAAACTAAGGTGAATGACACAACATTAACAAACTGTGCTAGTTTCAACTAACTTGGGGTTAATTATATGGGTCCTAAAACAATTTGCAAGTCTATATCACTAATAGTATCCATACCTCTTAAATTACTTTTATTATTTCTTTAATGATACTGTCTAAAGAAAAATTCCATTTGGACTAAGAGCATGCGATGATAACAAAAGATTTGAGAGAAGCTCCCCTCTGTTTCTACCCTCATTTTTTTTCCTCCATATTTCTAGTAATTAGTAGTACTTATTTTCAACATATGTGTGCGCACAACATTAAGAGAAACAAACATTCAAATAAGAATAATATAGGTGTAATGGCAATTGCATCTGAAAGAGCTTGTTATGATGAAGAATTTTACAGTCATAAGAGCACCACCTGCAAAAACTTGCTAACAGCAAATATATAGGGGAAGGTAGCTTGAGCTGAAACTGGCACTGATGCATTATAAAATTCCTGCAGGAGCAATTCTGGCAAAATTTAATATCATTTGTGCATAATTGAATGACGCACTGGGACTATGTGTTATGTTTCATTTCATAATTGGGATACGGGTAAGATTTATATTTGAAGAAATAAATAATGGATAAATTGGTGAAAGAGAACTTTAAAAATCAACAGCATGATTGCCTAAACAGAAGCCACAATAGAAAGGGACCACTCATCAATGACCCACAGTGACCCAATCAGATATCCATGCACAACCATCAAAGCAGTTGATAGCATAACCAAGCAGATAATTCCTTGAACCACCAAAAGTACAAGTCTAAATTTAACCAACACAAATGAGTTATGATGATTTGACAAGTTAATCATACACATTGCGTGATAAGATCTAGAAGCCACAGAAATAGTTAAATAATTGATTTATCTAGATTACTAATTGTGCATATCAGCTGCCAGGGCAGAGAAAGGTAAGCAAACAGATACTTATGCAAGCCTCAAAATAGTTTCATTCGGATCTGATTCTGCTAATTAAAAATTATCTTGATTATGATGCTTCAGTCCTTGTAAGAATTATCATAAAAATAAACATATGGATACCACAATTGCCATGTACTTTGAAATCACCATGACCTCGAATTGCCTAGGATCAGAATGTAGAGTAGAAAAAACTGAAGCAAATTGTAATGAGCCAAAAATATGGAACATGATAATAACTGAGTAAAAAAAAAGGAAATTGAATGATATATCATCAGATACAGTATGTCAACTTCATCTAGACACTACTATTGATTTTAATTTAGCTAAGATGGATTGCAATATACTGCAAGCATTTCCCAGTAAAATATGGATACTAACTACGGACAAACAATGACAACAGTGAATTGAAAAAGTAGCCAATCTATTTGAAAATCTCTATATAGTAATCCATCTTCTATTCCAAGCATGTTCCCTTATGGTCAGCATAGCATGATACAGAAATCTATCGAAGCATTTGAGTAAAATGTACATACAAGGTTAATATGAAAACCAGAAATTAGGGCAGTTAGTAACAACATTGAGTGAAGAACCAAAGGATTACAAGTAACTGGCCAAAAGAAAGCACAAAAATAACAAACAAGATCAGGCCCAAAACACTAATACCAACCTGCAGAGTTAGATTCTGCACAAACATATGGTGATCAAATGGAAGATGAAGGCTAGCATGCACAGCAATAACGTTTAAAATTGATTCGCCTGCAATTGCCCAAATGATAAGATACCATCCATTTAGATAACAGAAGACGATCTACAGAAAAAAAAAATGCATGGAACCTCCATGGTTAGCGAGAAGCTAGCACCAAAACAAAGTATTTGGATTCATATAGAGGGATACATTGGAAGCACAAAGATTGTAACAACTAAAAAAAAAATACAGCACTAATAATGCATTCAAACAACACCCTATAAATATTCAGCTTTCTGGCCAATAGTCAGAGAAGAAAAGGTAAGTGAAGATAATTATGGCTGACCAATATAGGGTAATTGCTTGTATAAAGAGTTAATAACAGGCCAATAGTCAGAGAAGGAAAGGTAAGTGAAGATAATTATGGCTGACCAACATAGGGCAATTGCTTGTATAAAGAGTTAATAGCAATCACAAATAGGGGCAACGTGTCAGGAAAGAAAGATTAGAATTTTACAAAAACAAAAATACAATTTTTTTATAAAAACAAAAAATATTCAATATATATCCAGGAATCTAACAAAGAGAAACATTCTACCGCAAAGAAACAATTTAGCATCATCAAAGATTCAGCCTCCACTGTTCCCTAATCCAGAAGATACAAGCACTATTCTACAGAAAAGGAAAAGAAGCAATAATTCTCTAATTTTCTAGTTTATTGATTTATGTCAGTAAAACTAACTTTAAAAGGGAAGTACACTGCATAAGGTTGGTCACAGAAACTTGCATGTGCCATAGAGAATGTCAGGAGGTGGAATTTTATACAAGCTATTCTGAATTATGTAAAATAAAAAACAAAATATAATATCCACATGATTGAACAGATAATCTAGTACTAAAAGGAAGTAAGCACTAACCCTCATTATGTAAGCCAACTAGTAGCTCAGTTTCTTCTCCTGCCAGTACTACTGCATGGATAGTTAGCTGTATAAGAATAGTGCATGTGCCTCCTGTAAAAGCTACAAAAGCTCTATTTGAATTCATGAGTTTGCTCTGTAGAAATTGTACTTACATCTAGCAGCATTCTTTGGAAATACACAAACAGTATGGACTCCAGAAGCTGGACCCAGTACCACATCACTGAATACTTGTGTATCATCAGCAACTATACCGACATCACTTCCTTCAGCTACTTTGGTTGATGCAGCATCCTCAGCTGATTGGCATCTAACAACTGCTGGGACTTAAAGTCAATAGATAGTAGTCAAAACAATGTTTGCTCTTAATGACTTCCTTATTAGTTGCTTTAGCCTTGAAGAGCAACTAAAAAGTTACTAAAAAAACAATAAGATGGCAAGATGTAAGTCATTATTAAAAATGGGGAATAATTTGGCAAATAATCGCAACATAAAATGGATCATCCACTGCTGAATAATATCTAAAAAAGTACATAGACACTGTGGCTTGGTGGCTAACTTGGGGCAGCAGAGAAGACAACAATTTCTAAAATTGACTGAGAAATTATTAGTACTATAGTTTCTCTTTATTGAGAAAGAGAGAAAATGCGTCGCACATGGTACAGCAGATATTACTCGCCTGTGGTTTTTAACGTCCGTCTGAAGAATGATAAACACCTTTAACTAGCTAACATCCTAATCTACTTACTAATATTACTAATATATATACATCATTATGTCGTTTATCATGCAGTTTAGTAATTATAATACTATTGCATCTAAATCTACGTCGATCCTCTATGTAGATAAATAAAAATCAACTTTTTACGAAGGCCTAGAAGATCCAATTATCAAGGAGAACAAACGAATTAGGGAGTAAGGAATGCCGAAATATCTTCGATAACCATGCAGGCATGGAAGAAGTGCATCAAGAAAAAGCCGCAGTTGGCAGGAACAGCTTCCGCAAATTCATTAGTTATATAATCGGACATGACGGGTTGCGGAACGCGGACATCAAGAAGCAAACCTTCGAGGAACGGCGACGATAGTACGAGGAGGAGCGCCAATAGAAGAAGCGGCCAAACCCTAATCGCCATGGCGGACGGAGCGAACGAGGAGACCCGGAGGTATCAGTTGTGACTTGTGAGAAGGATGTGTCTTAGCAGGGCGGCGACTTAAACGAGTAGAATTAGGACAATTTTGCAGTTGTGCCCGGGTGGAAGGGACCCCTCCAAGTTTGAAAACGTGCAATTACACCACCCCATCGCCGTTGGTTAAATGAGATGTTCCATCTACGCCGTCCATAGCTCTTTGATTTATAGTGTGCCGTAGTCTGGTATGAAGACCGGACCACTTCGTGAGACGCCAACACCCAATTTTTATTTTAACGCAAAGTTAAAATAAAAAACAGAAGGCTACTGATAGCAGCCAAATAGCAGAGTTGTACTAATAGTTAGTTGTCATCAGGAGAAAAAAACGAAATAAAAATTCTTACTGTTGTCACTATCATTGCATCATAGCTACAAATATCACAACTTTTAACATATTTACCAAATACCTGATTTAACTAGTTGGGCATCACTGCACCATATTACTAGCCCAAGTCACAAAGTGCAGCGAACACACACAAATCTAACTAAATTGCAGTGCCAGCACTGAACACAGGGTTCTTCCTTCCTAAACCAATGCAAAAGAAAACCAGATCGTCATCAGTGCTAGGCCAGGACATCAATGGAGGTGTCGACATTAGTCGGAAATGTCATCCTAGTTGATAAATTTGTCATCGAGAGTGCTTGTAAACCGCAGCTAGGAGGACACCTTCGAAAGAACAAGATAAGTGGATATGTCATCCTATTGGATAAATTTGTCACCAAGAGAGTGTCTATCACAAGAGCCACTCACAACAGGTTCTTGTGAGGCTTTACATTTGCAGATGATGAGGAAGCATTAGCAATAAGCTGACGATGTTGACGAAGGAAAGTTGGGTGATAAGATTCGCCTTGCATCTGTACAGAAAGGGGAGGAGAGAGAATTGAAGTCCGAGCACTTTGGACAAGAGAAGCAGAAGAGTCGTGTGGCCGCTCATTCGGTAGCACACCGATACCTGCAGGGGGGCGGTAGTTAGCATAATGAGCCTGCCATAGCAGTTGCAGCTGATACTGCTGTTGAAGCTGTATATTGCTGATGGCGCTGTCCATTTGGGGTCTATAGAATTGATTTCCCATAAAATGTGGCACCTGTAGTTGCACCTGTATACACAAAAAGAAAATAACAGGCAATTTAAGCTCCAGGAAACCTCAACTGGAATTCCAAAGAGAGTAGGAAAAGCTTATTGACTAATGATCCAGTCACAAAGGAAAAGGAATGTGAAATATCTTCGTAGAAAAATGATTATTTGTCTACCTGTTGAGTCGCTACAGGAAGTAGCTTTTCTGAGTAAGGTAGTGCATATGGATAACTATGGAATGGAAAAGGCACAAGGGAATGTTGAGGAACATGGGTATGCAAATAGGGAGAATGAAGCTGCCCAGTAAACTTCGCTCCGTCTGCAGTATGGACACTATCACCTCCGGATGACAACGAAAGAAAGTCACAGACCTGGAAAAGAAAGATGAAATCTATCAGGGACATGTGAAATTAAAAAAAAAAAAACAATGATAACAAGAAATTACCGGTTTTTGCTTGACATCCAGTAAACCAGAATATTGGGGGGTTTCCATCTGTCTACTATCACATAAAATTCCATTTCTTCCTTCGTGTTTATTCCTCTCTACTAGAGAAATAGTAGCAGAAGCCATTCCACTCGATCCACTTTGTGTCCCAGCTCTCTCATTGTTTGCTGGTGCACATGATTTTCTACCCTCCCTTTGCTTAGATTCATCACATGCCGAGGAAAGTCTACGTTGTCTCTCTTTATTCTTATCCTGATAGCTTTTGATATTATGTCCTATGAATACATGAATAGCGCACTTCTTCCAAGTTAGGATTGCACCAAGAGGAACCTACAGCAAGCAACAACATAACTACTAATAGACACAAATGTAGGCTTATACAATCTGAAAGTAACAAAATGATTTAGTGGGACCAAAGTAATAACACTACAAAAAGTTAAAAGCAAAATGAACAAGAAGACTAATTAAAAGGATTGGAGGAAGTTTTACATACAAATGAAACTATAAATAAATGGCCTTTTTGTTTTGCATGCATCATTACCTTCTCAGTTGAAAGATCAATTACTCTCGATCCAGTGATATTATTCCCAGGACGAGACCAAACTGTAGAATTGCTTGATTTCTGGATTTGTGATGGAGTTTCTGCTAAGTGTAATAGAAAGTAATTATTAATTTAATTATTGATTAGGCTAATTAAAACTAGACTATCTAAATTATTCATATTATAATGTTTTGGGGGATCAATTCATACCTATGTGAGGCACCAACTTTACATTACCTTCATTGTTGCACTCAACTTGCTGAACTGGTTGTATTATTCTTTCATGAAAATGAAGAAGAAAAAAAAGTGAACAGAATATAATAATTTGTTTTTAAACAAACAATGTTGAAAAGACCACAGCTCAGATGGAAAAACCAACCTATTTCCAGTACAGCAACGATGCAGGACTCCTGGACGTCTGGAAATGCTCATACAAGTTGTGGAAGGAGTATTCTCTGGGTGTTCATTTTCATTCAAAGTTAGTTCTAGAGTTCTATTCAAATTAGAATCAGCATTTTTTTTCTGGCAAACTGCCGTCGACTGCTCAGAAGGCGCATGCACTTCGATTTTTTCATCTTCTAATGGCTTCACCAAGCAAGAAGAGGTATTCTTACTTTCATCAGCCAGGGCTTGTTGCAAAAGATTTTTATCCACTTCCAAACCTGTTAAGTCAGAAAAAAATGCATAAATCCCAAAAACTGAAAATGAAAAAAAAAAAGTATATATAAAAGAATTCACCTTCTGAACAACTAGCCAAGTAAATTTGGTGATTGTCCAATGCTTTTCTATCTTCGTTATCTGCAATTTGTGCACCTAGAGGTAGCATTTTGGATAATTCACACAAAGCCTCGATAACAACCTCTTCATCCTTTGTAAATGCTTCAAGCAACTACTTAAAAGAGCAAATGAGGATAAGATATACACCACCAGTTGAAAGTTTAAACAATCAAATCAACCAAGATAAATCATAAACAACAACTGACCTGATTTTGCTTGCATTTCCTTCCTCCGTTTCTTGGAAACCCCAGAAGTCTATTAAAAGTTTGACAGTGTTTCTTCTTTGCATTTGGTATTGCAAGAGATAAGGGTCTGCTGCGTTTATTTATAGCTGAAGCAGAAAAGATCACAAAGATATAATCAAAGCATTAGTGCATAAAGATGCAAGCTATATAACCTTGTAATGTTTAGTACCATTTTTAGAAATGGAAAAACAACCTAGTAGATGCCTGACATGTTCTAAAAAATATAAAAAGAAAGAATATCAAATGTCGAAAAAAATTTGTCCAAAAAATGATGTTAAAATAATTTTTATATAATAACCAGTGATATGCATTAGAAGTGACAAACAAACAAAAATTAGAAAATGTTGGCAATCAAGCAACAAACATTCAAGTAAAACCTTGGGATCCATAAAACTTGCATAGGGATCTGAACCATTTCACAATGAGTTGGTCTCTGGTACACTAAGGAGCAGAATGCCCATGTTGAGTAGGAAGAGAATATACTCATTAAACATTGTGAAACCAAAATTTACTGTTATCAACTGTAGCAAGATAACATTCCCACAATAGGATCTCTCCCAAAGGGGGCTCCCATGATGCATCATTCACTCCCTGTCAATGTCAATGTCAATGCAAAACCTGCAATCATCTTTGCAGAGGGTGCTATTCAATATGTATATAGTTCTCTATGTCTAGTCACTTTGAGCAATGAGCATTCACCTGAACTGGGACAAATTAACTATCAACCTATGATAGCTTCTAAATATATCCATGTTTGGTTTACTTGGGGATCTCTCAATGAAATTGTTGGTGTTCAATGGCGCGGCCTAATTGGACAGTCATATTCAATTTTTGTTATTCAACCATTGATCTGTTCTGTGGATTAGGATTGGAATAAGAATGCACTCAGACCTATCATCACTTTTCTTTGTTCTTTTGGTCCTTAACTTTGAGTCTATCTGTCCCTCTTTTTCTATTGTTTCATCCCTCTGGAATCATAGTTCTGATATGGTTGTGTACTGATTAATTTTCAAAATTCATTATATAATGATGACTATTTTACACATTCTTCAATGAAGAAAAATTAGTTCATACCTGATCTCAATTTCCTCGGAACAAGTGCAGGATCGACAGAATCACTCTCCTCAGCAACCTTTTGAAGCAAAAGGTCAGGTAAACAAACACAAGTTACATAGGCACAAAAAGAAAAGAAAAAAAGATCAAACCTTTCTCTGCAGCCGTTCTTTCTTTTTACTAGGAAGACTAGTGGCACATGTTGCACTAAGCATTGGTTGGAAAGAACCAAAATCCTCAGCTTCATAGTCGCTGCCACCTACGTCGCCAGAGGCACCCTTATTGCTTGATCTCCATCTGGAAGCATTAATCTTCTCCTTCTTCCGCCTAACCATTGCCACATTATCATTCACTCCATCTCCAAAACTACAATCGCCATTATCATTTGAAACTGTGAAATACGAAACAAAGCTTCAATGAATCGAGCATAAAAGGTACGGATCATACTAATAAAGGAAGAGAATAGCAAAGAAGAGGACAAAAGAGCAAACAATCAAGCACACACCATTATCCCAGAGAGAAGCAGAACACCAAATAAAACCGTTCCTTGTTTTTATTAATTTATTTAAGTAATAGCAGCAAGGTCCTTCCCAAAGTAAATTTAATGAGGGACCGAGGGCAATCTGGGGAACTCGGAAGGGAAAGCGTACAAAGTACCGGTTGGAGAAGAGGAGCCCATTCGCTGCTGTCGCGTTGCGGGCGAGGATCGATTAGCAATTCTTCTGCCGCGCATCAAACCTCGCGATCCCTCTGCGTCCTTCTCTGATCCATCCATGATCAGACGGCTAGCTCACTGCAATCTCGTCTCGCCACTCTGGAATTCTGGATAACCAAAGCCAAAGAGATTTTTAGCATCCTTATATTATTTCTAAATCATATCCGCTATAGATATGTCATCAAGAAACTAGAAAAGTCATATTTGAGAGAGAGAGAGAGATCTGGTGGGGTTCATAAAGGTAGAATATTGCCTGACAAAAGCTACTTTTTTCCTAATTTTGCGCCAAGGGAAAATGTTTTTATCTGAGATTAATCGCAGAGTTCGAATTAAGTGAGCAAACCAAAACCTAAAACGTGTAATATCTGAGAAATCTAAAATTAGGAAATAAAACCAAGAAGGAAGGGAAAAAGGAGAACGGAGGTGAAGACAAAGAAGCAAAGATAAGCAACAAGAGAGTTGGGGATATTAAAAGCAAGAAGAGAAAAAGGGGGGAAAGAGAGCTTCATCTTGGGAGCCCAAAGGAATCGGGTTCCCAGAGAAAGCACCGAAAAAGCAGAGGAAAGGAAGAAATTTTGGATCCAGCATTTATGGGATCATTCAAAAAAAAAAAAAAAATACGAAGCAGGAAGATGAACACAAAACAAACCAGAAACCACCGAACTCGGACCTAAACCTCGATCATTGTCTCCGTAGAAAGAGGTTCTAATCAGCCGTACGTCTAGGTCAGAAAATAAAAACGAAGAGATCATTCGCAGAGCTCCTAACCACGTTCCCCCTCAAGATTGCTCAAACCAAAATCAACTCCACCACCGAAGGAAGAAACAATCAAAAAGAAGACAAATGGTTATTAGAAAGAATAAGAAAACCTCGAACACGCCCACCGAGACTGATTCGTCAAGATTCAGTCCCTCCATCCATCCTCCACGCAGCAAAACTGGGACAAAAGAGGTGGAGAAAACGCAAGAAGACTGAGAGAGGAAAGTACCGAACACGCTCTCTCGAATCCAACACCGGCCACAGGAAACGAAGATTCTCGCTCGATTTCTCGATTCCGCTCTTCAATCTGATTCCATTGACATTTGAAACGCGCCGAGAAGCGACGCGAAGGGACAGAAAGATCGAAGCTTTTCCTCCCTCTTCACCAACAAAAACAGCGGCCGGATGTTTCTCCAAACGGCCCCTCCCTGCCTTGTCTGTCTCTGACTCTCTATCTGGCTCGCTCTTGTTCACTTTATCCCCGATTCCTATTCCCCCTTTCTCTCACATCATCCGCTTTAAAATGGACCACGTATGCCTCCTTCCTTGATCCGACGGACGAGATTCAGCAAACGCCATCCGACCGGCGACAACGCTATCCCACCTGTCTCTCCACGTCAGACGTGATCTACAGTACTCCGCTGGGCACGCACCACGCTTTTTGTTGGAGTCGGTTACGAGGCATCTGTAATAAGTTAGAGTTCTATATGATTTTGAATAGTAATATCTAATATGTCATTTGGGATACTGATATTACATAAATCTCTGTTATAGTATATTTTTTTTTTGTAAATACTGTTATAGTTTTTTTTTTTTAGTGAGAGATAGTCTAAAAATGTTGACTGTTGGGATATATAGTAATATTTTTTGATTAATCCTATATTAAAATTTTTTTCTTCACCTTTTTCATTTCACAAACTTTTAAAATGAAGATATTTTTTAACAAATTTTTACCAAAAGGTATAGACATACGTAAAATTTTAAAATTATCAAAAGACGTACGTTATTTTAAAATTTATGAAATGAAGTACTTTTTTAAGTATTTTTCCTATTTTAACCCTCTCTCTGTTAAGGCGTTGGGTCTAATATGATTCATATCATACATCGGCCCCGTTGTGATTTTTTAGACCTGATATGAATCATATCAGGCCCATATTGAACCTGATATGAATAATATCAGGTTCAATGTGGACCTGATATAAATCATATCAGGCCCAACGGCCTATCTGAGAGAGAGTTAAAATGGGTAAAACATTTTAAAAAGTGTGCCCTTTGGTAAATTTTAAAGTAACATACGTCTTTTGATAATTTTAAAATTTCACGTAAGTCTTTGATAAAAATCTAATTTTTTAGTCTCCAGCTCAACTCAATGTCATATATAAAAATATATCATTCTCTCCGCAATCAAAAATTCTCGCTATAATCTTTTTTAGACCCTATATTATCAACTTTTTGTACATCATTAATTATCGGTTCCATCTGAATTTTAAGATAAAAGAGTATGATTGAAATTTTACTACCCTCTTAAACTACAAACTAAAAATCTTGCATTTAGGGCACCCACAACACTAGTAGAATTTCCTTGATTTACTTCGCATATTCACCGAAGTCGTAGATAGATATTTACCGAAGTAGATGAACGT
>JBAMIE010000055.1:1157121-1181360 GCA_037177295.1 Kaempferia parviflora | reverse complement strand
GTGTAAGGAATGAGTCGTGTAGGGTTTCACCTATATATATATATATATATATATCAATTTTTTAAAAAAAAAATCAATAATTTACTTGATTTCCATTTTAAAAAATTAAAATGACAAGAACGTTTCGCAACAATTAGAAAACCTAATTCTTCTCTAATTAAATGTACCCGCTTAACAAAAATATGGTTAATCTTTATTACCTATATATCTACAATTTTCAATAGAAAAAAGGTCTAAAATTAAACTTATACAAGCGATCTTCGTCCTTCCAAAAATATGAAAATTAAAATAGAAAACAGACCACAATAATTTGTATTTTCCACAATAATTTTGATAATCCTGAAATCAAATGTGCCTTAGCAGTTAGCACACTTTCCCGATCTTCCACACATTTTGAAAGCAAAAGCAAAAGAGAGATCACTATTATTATTTTAATGCGTGCATCTTGCAAGTCCTTTTCCAGACAAATCTCCATGTTCCAGAATGAGAAAAGTATGCCGTGTTTTGTCGTGAATAAAGTGAGTAGGCCACACATGTCTTAAAAAGTTGGTTAATTATTTTGTATTTTTCACAATTTATTTTTTAGAACATTTAGTTTTCATTCACCAACTTCTTAAAAAAATGCTCTTACTATTACTACCTTCCTCCAACTAATTACTTAATTAAATTAAATTAAGATAAAAGATAAATACAACATGAAAAGTTTTGGATTAAAATTAATAATTAGCTTAAATTTCATAAGTTTTACCAAATTAAATTGACTATATATCGCATGAATGATAATAAATAAATTAAATTTAGTCGGCACAGAGATTCCACGCTCTACTCGTGCCATTTCTTTTTGACTATTTGGCAATGGAATCGGATCTCCATAGATCTCTCTTTACCTCCAATAATATCGCTTTCCATCGATCATTTATATATCTTGACAGTCTTTTTTCAGTATCACGTAGGTAGTTAAATTTGGCCTTTTCCATACATACAAAATATATATATTTATTTCAGTGCAATTAATGAGGCAATACATACACTACACTTGAATCATCAGTTCTCACACTCTTAAATCACAACCAACTTCCACTTCTGTTCCATCATCATCACATCCAAACACTTAATTTGCTGATTGAGTTCTTGCTTGCATCTGTCATACAGAATTAATGCGTATTTACAGACTGATAGATGATCAACATCGATCTTAATTACAGAACAACTGAGCATGCATGCCGTCTTGATATAGAAATGATGCAACGTCTAACCAGCACTATTAATTCGATCGATGACATTAAATATGTGTTTTGCTGATCTTTAGCAGCACCCTCTTTATTAGAGTGTACTTATATATCCATCTCCCTAGCTATATCATCTATCGCTTGGTTGAAGATCAGGGCTAGCTAGCTAGCCAGCTAGCTTGTACTTGTCTGCATGAAGAAGCCTTGACTAGGCCTTCTACAAGAAGGGTGGAGGACAAGAACACACCAG
Organism: Kaempferia parviflora; assembly: GCA_037177295.1. NCBI lineage: Eukaryota > Viridiplantae > Streptophyta > Magnoliopsida > Zingiberales > Zingiberaceae > Kaempferia > Kaempferia parviflora. The sequence goes on along the minus strand of JBAMIE010000055.1, from coordinate 1,179,881 downwards.
CTGAAAATTAATTAGTCATTAATATATAACAATCAATTTTTTCCTGCCACAGCCCAGCAGATTTAAAAATGTCCTTGGCACCATCAGATGAACAGAATTAATGTGGTTAGGCAATCATGAATTAAGCTGTTAGCTGATCTCGCTTTAGCTAGAGAGATGAGGAGTCCTCCATAACTTTTTAGATCAGAGACTACTACTTTAGCAAGATGTCAAAAGGAGTTGGTGCATCTTTCATTTCATAGAGAGACTGGAGAACCTTCAGCAAAAGTGAAAACACACACACACACACACACACACACACTCACACACACTGTTTTTAATTAATTAATTCATGATTAAGCAGCTGGTAGGAGAAACTTTTGACATCATCTAGTACAAAACCTGAAGGTAATTTGGTTGGGTTATACTGATACATGATCAAGGTAATCATCGAGTGGAATTTTTAAACTTAAGATATATAAAGCAGTTATACGGGTGATGCATGCATGATGTGATTAGATATCTATAGTTATCAATGTTTGTTAGGGGTAGGTTAATTTGTTTGACTATCGATGATCAAATAAACCTACCGCATGCACTTAATCAAGGTGTTTACTGAAAATTAAGACTAAATATTTCTAATGGTGTGATCATATGCTGAAAAAAAAAAAAAATCATGCCATGCATGAATAAAGATAGAAGAATACATGGAATACTTATACAATTTTAGTTGTTTTCTATGTTTTTAAATATTGTTTCCATTTTGTAGTCGAAGTTTTTGGGCTTTCCTACTGGGCTTTCTATTTAGGTGAAATTGGGCCTTATAGTCAGATGAAAATGGGCCTTCTAGACAACGGAATCTGTTTCACGACCCAGATTCGTGTCAGGCTCCGACTCCATTGTCTGACGGTGAGGATTCCATTTATCTAGACAACGGACGGCATATCCACGTTCCGTATGGAATTCACTATGCGGACAAACCGATCGAAAAATGGAGTTCCACGAGGCTTCCTTTTATCTCGAGCTATATATTGTCTTCCTCCCGAATCTATAGCCCCTATAAAACCCTTGATTTGAATCCCACCATTGGGAACCGATCTTTCTCACTCTTTTCTTCTCCCACCTCGCTCTCCTGTCGCCGGCGCTATCATTCCCGTGCTGTAAACCCCCCTGGGCTCACGTTTCCCCTCCTCGGCGGCGAGTAGGGTTCCGACGGTCAAGGCTTAGCTCAAGATCTCGCGATTCGAGGTCATTTTATTCCGTTTCAGAAATATATATGAATATCCTTTACTTTCCATGTTAAGCTCTATGCTGTTTGTGTCGAAATCCCCCTATTTGAATTCTTATATTTCCATGGTTTGGTCTTGGATTTTTAGGTTTAGGCATCGGTCTGTTTTGATGACCTGAAAATAGTTAATTCTGCCTTGATTTCTTTATTCTGGATCTCTATCTTCTCCGTCGTAGTTAATTGAATTTATTCTCTGTTCGACTTGTGGAATGGTAAATAAGGTTTCTTTTTAAGACTGAAAAGGCGTATTTTGTTTCCTTTTTAGACTTTTCCTGCTGGAAAGACTTGTGCTGAATCTTCTTATTTTCTCTTCCGTTAATAAAACTTGCCAAGTGATTTGTGTGATTTAAATTAGAATCTTAGAAAGGAAATCGGGAAGATAATTAACCTAAGGATTAAAAAAATGGCATTGGACTTATATGATCATAAGCGCAGATACTGGTTATTCGAATGTTCTTCTTATATATTCAGGCTTCGATAATTTATTTGTCTATTTTTTTGATCTAGCGCAAGTGTAACTTGTTTGTTACCTGTTGAAGAGATGAATACATAATTTCTTAAATGAACAAACAATAATTTCCGTAAATTTCATTCAGCGATAATATGCTGCTAGCTGAACTGCATTTTCATTGCTGTAGGTTGATGGCTAATTACTGATTTTGGTCTATATTTTCTGAATTAGCTTCATAGTTAATAGCAGATTTTGGTTGCAACAACTCCTCAATTTAATTAGTTTTATTGCATTATTGAGACAATTTTATTAAATATAAGTTACAATTTTAGATTGAAAAGTGCACATTGCTGCATCATAATGCGCTCTTCCTTTTGTCTCTAGAAAGCATCATGTCATTAGCCCAAACTAGAAAGGGAAAAGATACTAAATGAGAGAAAGCAGCCTAGATCGCTTCATTACTATTAGGTCAGATTTGTGCCATTGTCCTACCCCTACATTGTCCATGAGGATAAGTATCGAAGGTTTAAGCAACTAAGAATCTATAAAATGATGTGGTTAATTGAATTATTTCCCTGTAATTATGATTTAGGAGTTTGCATTAGATCAGAATTAACATTAATTTGTTGCATGTATTGGGTCATGTATCTTTCCAAGTGGTTTGACATGAGATGTTATTTACAGATCTTAAGTAGGAGGCATGTTTAGGAACAAATTTTCATGTTCGGTGTGTAGATGTAGAAAGCTCAGGTCAACCGTCCTGATCCATAGTTAGCTTCCCGAGAGGCAGGCAAACAGAAGGTCTAATCTACTAGAGATCCTGTATTTCTATGCTGCTAATCCAATCTGTTTGAGGATCTTATCTAGATGTGTTAGCGACGGGGTTAAATTAAAGTGTGATAATTAATGTGAAAAATTTATATTGGCAAGGGCAATATAAGCAGAATCTATGGATTTTGATTTTTTTTTTTTTTTTTATGATATTTGGATATGGGAGTATAATTTGAGGTGCACCCAACTATTTACCTTTGAACATTGCAAAATTTCTGCTTTCACATGAATTGCTAATTAGATTTGGCATATCTTTCATGACCATGTTTCAGAAATTGTCAATCTTTTAAGTTAAACACTTGGGACTCCTCAAAATGCAATCATGTTAAATTTTTGGGATTCTTTAGATTGAAATCATTCAGGTCCTCATATGTTTTTGTTACTTTTTTTAGTTTCATTATCCTAATAGTAAATATTAATTAACTAAAAGAATCTATTATTCTATTTAGTTCGGAGATAAATTTTTACGTTCACATATACATAATAGGAAATTGATTTAATAAAAAGAGGATAGGTTGATGTTAGTCCAAATTGTCAGAAATCATATCTTGTTGTTTATGATATAGTTTTCAATTTCAGCAGTCGTTTGGTTTATAGTTTGTATTTTGAGGTGTTTGCTCAATTATGTAACAGAGTTGATTGTTTTTCCCATAGAAATGAAAATAGGCATTAATCATTCAGTAATATCTTTTCTGTCTCTTGTATGTTTTCTCCTTTTTGTTGCAAGAATATTTCTAAGCATTATCTCTTCGGTATTGTGATTGCTACACTATCCTTTGAATTCCTGTTTAACATTCAACAAACTAGGCCAAAAATTCCCATGAAAAGTGATGTTTACAAATGACAATAAATTGTTCTGAAAATTGTTGGGTTCATTCCTGCTCCCGCTTCCTAGTTTGATTGGCCTTATTATTGTATGTGAAGTTTTTTCATAGCAATGTTGCCACTAAAGTTAGTTAGATTCTCTATTTTTTTTCAAAGGAAAAAAATGGCATTCAAGGAGTAAAAATTGAGAATTTATTTTTTTTCCTATGAAAATTTTCTATAATTTTAAGTAGCTTTTTCTGCCAATTTCATCTAGTGATGACATACATTTCTCTACAAAGAATTTGTGTTTTCTCCAGCACATACTGGAGGCAAATCTATTAGTTATAGTATATTTATTGATCAAAGAGGGATTTGATTACATGTCCTTATTAAAAACTTACAAGGTCCTTACCAGATCAGCTAGTTGGCACTTCCTCAGGGTAGTGTATTATTCTTTGTTTTTAACTTTCTTAAGAAAAATTTCAACTTTTATCGTTTATGAGAAAACTACTATGCACCCTATGATACAAGGAGCATTTACGTGTCTCTTCAATTTTTTGTGTTTTTGATACATTAACGTCTAAACAAGGAGTAGAAAAACAAAAAACACAAAGTTCATTTACCATTCGAAAAGAAAGGATGGTGAAGGAAACACATGATTTTTTCAACAACTTTTCTGATCATTTATAGTTGATCAATCTTTATAAAATGTGAGAGGATATACAACAATAGAAGTCCTACCTCAGACATACATAAGTTGTTTGATTAGATTAAACACATATCAGTAATGTGGGATATGAATGATATGAAGGCATAATAAGATACTATATGTCTTTTTATTTTAATGTTTACTCTTTTGTATTAAGAACTTCTTAGTTTGCATAATCTAAAGCTGTGTTGAAGATTGTTATAGAACACACATTTCCTAGTTATGTTGTATTAAGTATGACTTATGTATATGCATGGCAAAGTAAACTACACATCTTTGCTTTCTTACTATACCAAATGGCCATGCCTTTTCCTGTTAATAGTACTTCTGTAGCCATGCCACTATATTGGTTCGTTAATATTGATTAGGGTATTGACTTTCTGGCAGAGGTGGATTCATTTTTGCTATGGCGGTGGCCACTTTAAAAACATTGTCCACTGCCTTTCCAATATAAACAATTGATCAAAACTTCTTTGTCTCTCCTCGTCAATTACATTGACATGGTTCTCCTTTTGCGATCATTGTCTTTTGTCATTGATTAACATTCAATTATGTATACTTTTTTATTTTCTAAAGACTCATTAACCATCAATTTTTGGCATGCTAGAATAAACTATGGCCACATTTGAATTGTATCGAAGGTCCAGTATTGGTATGTGTTTGACAGAAACTCTAGATGAGATGGTTTCAACTGGAGCTTTGAGCCCAGAGCTTGCTATTCAAGTTCTTATGCAGTTTGATAGGGTGAGCTAATTTCTTAGCAGTTGTCAAAATTCTTCAGGAACTTAGAGGTCATATAAATGTGCTGATATTATCTTTTTCCAGTCTATGACCGAGGCTTTGGAGACTCAAGTGAAGAGCAAAGTTACTATCAAGGTAAAAGTTTGTAGTTATCATTTTAGATACTCTTTTATGCAATACTCATTTCAGTGAGGCTCTTTGATCCCCTCTTATGTTTAATATTTTACGCTGCTGTTGATCTAACCTTTTTTTTTTTAAATAAATCTAATTTGTTGCTCCTTAGGATACTTGTGGTTTTGACTCTTCATTATCCACTTCCCATTTTTGCATGATGTTCTTTATCAATCAAATATAAGTATGATATGTGAAATCTTGTATCTGATTCTTTAGAAATTAAGAATGGAGTTTTGGAAGAAATTTAGTTACACTGACACACTCCATATCGAGTTGTTGGTTATCATCTCCACTAGGTTTCAAATCTGAACACCCTGAAAATATGGAAGATGGAATGAACTGCTTTGTCAATTGCTGTAGTTACTTATGATAAACAATTTCCATATAGGTCATGGTGATATATATATATATATTAATCCTAAATTCCTATTAGGACCTTGTCTGATGTCTGAAATAAGGTTGCAAGTTTTCTCGTTCTCTATTACATGTCCAGGGGATTTTTAGTCCTAAGGTCCTGTAATTGTAACATGCCTTCCCATGTACCTAGATAAACCCTAGTTGATCTAAGTTCTTATGATTAAGGGTATCATTGGTGTGGCAACTATCAATTGGCATTATTTATTTCTTGCTAGTATACAGTGAACTATGTTGTACCCGATCAATTTCCTGTTTTAACTATTTCTTCTCTCTCGCAATTTAATCCTTGAAGCTGACAGCTGAATGTCATTTTTAAGTTTGATGTACTATTGTGAAGAAGAAATAGGAAAGTATTCTTGTGCCCTCGTTGTCTGCAGCAACCCGGACTCTGTTTTTCTCATTTTCTTCTTACTGGCCATGCAAAAATGATTTTCTTTGATCCTTCTGCACATGCTCTTGTTTTGTACATCCACTATTTGCATGCAACTATGCTAGCCATTGTCCAGATTAGACAGTGAGTAACACAAACCTTCATTATTTATGATCATAATCTCATGGATTCATATAACCAACCACACCTATGGGATAAGGCTAGGCTTGATTGTAGTTGTAGTTGTATAATCTCATCTCATGGATATATATTTTGATCTATTGTCATCTATTAGGTGCTTCATGTTGCCAAGATCGAATGCCATATTTGTTGGGTTGAGAGGTGCTTGCTTGACAGTGATGCAAGATAGTTAACATTTATTCAGCATCCATTTTTTCTGATTCTAAACCTTGCATTTTTGTTGATAATCTGCTAATTTGGATACTTCTGAAACTCTGAGATTGTTCTGCAGGGTCATCTGCACACTTACAGGTTCTGTGATAATGTTTGGACGTTCATCTTGCAAGACGCAACTTTCAAAAGCGATGAATTTAATGATCAAGCTAGGAGAGTGAAGATAGTCGCATGTGACTCTAAGTTGCTATCACAGTAGAGTTGTCTCATTTTCCTCTCCTAGGATCATCGATGTGTGTGCGTGTAAAAGTTCTCTTCCTTGTGAATTGAAAGACACTGATCCCTCTGCCAAACTTGGTCTCTGGCAAGTTTATTTTATGTATCTGACTTGAACCCCGTGAGATGGCTCATTATGTGGATTATCTGTGTGCTACAATAATAATTTCAACAAACATGAGTATTTAGTTCAGCTAGAGGACGTCGGTACTTGTTTGAACATTGAATTTTATGCATACACATTTATTCAGCTCAGGAATGTCATTTACCTATGTCAAGCAAGAGAAACAGGAATATTCACCCAACTGGTAAGTTCTACTCATCAATTTTCTCAAGCCTCCACTTGTTGAAGAATTAAAATTTTTGAGGCTTACTTTTTTCACACACCATCTACATGGTGTATTAGTCTAATTGCACATCGTATCATTCATATCGACTTAATTTTTATAGGGAGTTATTGCACTTAATAAAAATTATGACATAAAAAAAATATAGCTTTGAAGATAAATATGGAGTCGCTGCTTTTTACACGGCCACTCAAATTATTTTTGACAATATTCCAGAGATTCACATACACGGCCATTGAGATTATTTTTGACAATATTCTAGAGATTGACATGTTTGTGTTAGATATGTTGAAATAGAGTGAACATTCGGTTTATTCAGTAGTAAATTAACTAAATTAATTGAAAATCAATTTAATATCATTTAACCGAATCGAATCAAATTTATATAAAATTAATACTGAATTAACTGAATTAATACCAAATTTATTTTAAAAAAATAATTAAAAATTTTATACAAAATTAATTTTTAATTAATTGAATTAACCGAATAAATTTTACCGGCAGAATATAGAGAGGAAGACAGAGTGGATGAGGCCACGTAGAGGGAAAAATATTCTCTCCTCCACATTTTTTATATTTAACCTACAGTCTTTTTTTGGAGCAGGACACCCCGTGCTTCAAAAATAGATTGAATCTATTTGATTAACGGGTTAAATTGAGAAGCAAAATCTAATCTGATCCACTAGTTTTCGATTAATGTTCATTGACTTGTTTAACGGGTCAATGCAGATTGACATGGTCATCTATCTATCTTCCAATGTCAAATTGAGGAGAGATGATAGAAAATGGTTCCTTGCTTTTAGGATCAACTCCAATTCTTCGAACTCTTGCTTTTGATCATCAACTCATTTTTGGCTTCTTTAGAATTCCAATGCAATAACAAGTAAGAATATCTACAACTCTTTAATTTTTCAACTCAATATTTTTCACGTGGAGCAGAGTGTTCCAAATCCAATTGCCTTCCAAAAGCATTATTTGACTAGCAGAATTATGATTGGCACTCCCATTGGGTTATAATATTTCACGAAGGATTCAAATTCAGGTGGGAAATTCTATTTTCTTTCAGTTTTTTAATTTTTCTTCTTTGTTTATACTTTTTCTAATGCGCTTTCGGTAATTCTCCATTTTGATTTCCCTTTTCTATGTCGCCTACAGTGTCTAAAAGAAAACAGGGGAGGATTCCGTAGAGAAGATTTTTTCTTTTTCTTTTTCTTTTTGATGAAATATATGAATCATTCCCTCCCCATCGATCGTTGTAGCAAAAGAAAAGAAGAACAAGAGTCAACTACTGCGCATAATTTGCTTAAGGTTTCCTCAAATAAATGAAAATTAATCAATCGAGATCTTTCGCGAAGAGATCGAATCGCAGATGGATCAGGATCCTGGAACCAACGACGACCAGCTGGCCACATGCAGCAGCAGCGGCAAGGCGCCGCAGTGCTCCGTGATCTCGACGTACAGGGCCAAGATCGGCGGCGCGCTCCGTGCCGTGACTGTGGTGTGGAGCAAGAACCTGATGCACCACTCGCTCTCCGTGTCGATCGACGGCAGCCACGGCGCGGCGACATGCAAGGTGGAGATGAAGCCGTGGCCTTTCTGGAGCAAGAAGGGCTCCAAGTCCTTCGACGTTGACGGAAGCCATGTCGACGTGTCGTGGAACTTCCGGCTGGCTAAGTTCACCGACGGGCCGGAGCCCTACGAAGGATATTTCGTCGCCGTCGTCTCCGGCGACGAGGTGGTGCTGTTGATCGGCGACAGGAAGAAGAAGGCATACAAGAAAACCAGGTCCGATCTTATTTTTTTTGTTTCTTTATTTGGAAATTAATTATTTGCTCTTATTAATAATAATATTCACATATATAATTTGGGGACGTTGGAATCTTGAACAAGATCGCGGCCGTCGTTGGAGGAGGCGACGCTGGTGTCGAAGAAGGAGACGGTCTTGGGAAAGCGAAACTTCGCCGCGCGGGCCAAGTTCGACAGCCAGCGAAGCAAGGAACACGACATCGTGGTGGAGCACTCCATCTCCGACCAGACCAAGGACCGCGACGGCACCGAGCTGTGGATCACCGTCGACGGCGTCATCCTCGTCCACGTCGCCAACCTCCAGTGGAAGTTCCGCGGCAGCCAGGTCGTGTGGGTCGACCAGCTCCCGGTCCAGGTCATCTGGGACGCCCACGACTGGCTCTTCAAGCCCCACGGCCTCACCCACGCCCTCTTCTTGTTCAAGCCCGGCCTGCCGGAGCCCATCCCCGCGCCGCCTGAACCAAACGACCCCGACATTGCCGCCGTCATGGTTAGCGACGATGTTACCAGCGCCGCAGGTGGATATTCTTCCGAGTTTTGCTTCTTCCTGCACGCTTGGAAGATCGAATGATTGATTGATTAACAACGAAGAAGTAGCTCTGTTTTTTTATTTTATTTTATTATTATTATTTTTTATTCTTTTTCTAGTGTTCTCCGAAAATGTAGAGGGACCTGATCCAACTTACTAACATATGCTTAGATAAAGATGAACAAACTACATAAAACTACGTAATGACAAATATTATTATGTTTATCAAGAAAGGAACTTTTATCAAACGCTAAAGTTCAGCTTCTTAAAAACCTTGCTAGCTAATAATAGTTACTCTCCGGTACTTATGGTAACCTAAAAATGAACATCGAGATCAATAACTCAACCAATATGTGAAAATTTATTCAAGAAATCTCCTCATGGTGTAGCAGGGAGTGGGTCGGTGGCAGACGCATGTGAGGAGGCTGCATCCTCTTTGGCTATGGCAACATAGTTCACTGGAGCTGCTGCTCTGTTGCTGTCTCTCTTTCCGTCCCTGCTCATGGATCCAGCACCGTTGCCACTGCCACTCTGGTGTGCATTGAGGGATAACCTTCGACTAGGAGTCCCATTTGATGCACCTCCATTCGTTCGAGGTCCGACCACCTTCTTTGAGCCAAGTGGACGTGCAGCTGGAGTAAGCCTTGAGCCGGTGGCGGATTCTTGATCTGTGGCATGTTGCTCGATGATGCGCTTCTGATCCTGGAATTTACATGTAGAAAAAGAGGAAAATAAAGTATGGATCGAGATTTCGCAGTACTGCCACGAGGATTAAGACAAGAAATACCTTCTGTCTTCGTTTTTCCTCCTCTCTTTCCTGTCTTAGCATGGTGTATTCCTCTAGCATAGCAAGAAGCGGAACACTGTCATACATGAATAACATGCCATGATCCTCCTCCCAAGCTCGAGTCTTAGCAACCAGAGTATCAACAAGAGCTACAACAACATCATGAAAGAGCATATTTATCATATATATATAAATGCTTTACCATCATAATGCAAGGTTATCAATAGTGTAGATCAATTGAGAATGATTAGTGTTACCCAGCTAACAGAAAAATCAAGAAAGGACATAAATTAAAATTCATAAATGACATACTATCTATGCTTACATGTACTTTAGGCCGAGGGTGAACAGTTTCAAGTTGATACGTAAATTCAAGTGAAGGTGTATCAGAACAATCCCTTGAGATGCACAATACGAATAACTAATGGAAGGTAAATTAGCCTTCTGAATCTATATCTCAGAAGGTAAAATGACTAATTTGGATCATTTGAAGACAGGAAAAATATCCCTTACTTGGTTACAATACTCATTGCTAACTTGTCTTAAGGTAAAACATGGTCAGATAACGCCCATAAACTCAAAACTGATCATCAATTACAAGCTGGCACTGTAATGTTCAAGTACCAAGTGAGGGTTGAATATGAAAATTGAGCTGAAAATGAAAATCATCAGTCACTGGACAAGCAACCTATATCTTCACCAAGTAGATGAGGTGCGTTCCTGGGCTGATAATTACATGTCATTTTTTTTACTAAAAAAATAGATTTATCCAGGTTGTGCATTCATACCTGGAATCTTGTTAACCAATATGCGAGCTTTTTCTGCACGTTTGAGATTTAAATGTGCACCTCTACTTGAGTTATATCTGTTGTCATCCTAAAAAGGAAATCATGTGATATAAGTATGAACATACAGAATGGACAAACTGAAGTTTGCCAGCTAGGGTGTATAATGCAATGCATAAAAGTATACATAAAATTTACAACTTCAAGTTCATTGCAACTACATTTTTTTTTTACAAAATTTCTTGTGAAAAAAGGGCAGTAATGCCATGAGAAATGACATATGGTAGAACAAATACCAGCAGACAAGTTAAAATGAAAAAAAAACCATAACAGAGATTAATTTCCAGTTCTTTAACTGAGTGAAGGATTAAATTTCAATAGAATGTTGGAACAGTATCACATTGAAGCCAACCCTTATTGATCCAAACATGATTTTTATTTATCTCAGAATCTATCTTTTGAGATTGAGGTCAAGAACAAACTCCTCTAGTAGATAGCATACACAACCAAAGAAGAAAAAGAACAAAAATGATACAACATGATTCGAACTAAAACTTAATTCAAGAGAATCCAAGGCTATATGATATAAAAGCCAAAAAAAAAGGAAAAAAAAAGATGGGATAAGTCATTATCCACAATATGTACAAAAGCTCTCACAATCATCCCTAAGCTTATCCTTGAGCATTGATGGAGAAAACAAGAGAAATCTCATTCTTCATGCTCTTACAATTGTCAGAGACCTGAACCTAACTTTATTTCAGCCAGTGCTTAAGCTGTGGCTAGTTGAGATGGAGCTTCAAGAAACAATTGTTTGGGGAATCAACCTAATTAAGAGAATAACATACAAATGATGGTGGTTTTATTAACCTATAAAATGAATTTACGAGTTGTATAAACTTATCATTTGCTAAGGTTTGTAAACAAAGAAATTATCCAAATATTATTATTATATATATATGCATATGCAAGCTGTCACTTAATATTTGAAGACCAAAATGCAAATTAACTAATAACTAATACATGAAACAATTAAGTAGATTTGGTACAAGCATTAGTTGTGTAGAGCAATGAAATAAAGTCATTACCCGACTGTAGTCATCAAGCCAACTTTCTTCCTCACAAGCCGACATCCATTTTTCAACTTTGTCCAATATTTCTTTCCTACTCATGGCTTCCTCTTTAGCTTTCAGTATCTGACTATCCATTTCTGCAAGTAATTCTGATGGCTCAACATTTCCAGAGTCAATTAGAGCCAATATTTTCTCTCTGGCAGATTCAGGATCAATGTCTATGTGTGCCCGAGCATAAATGTCTTCGAGCTCAGTTTGTTTCTTGAAAGCTATTTCCTTCATCTTGCTCGCCTTTAGTTGATCTAACCTTTCAACTTCTACTTCAGCCTGGATGCAGAAAAGAATTATTGCAAACGAGGCAAACAAGAAAGATTAATGTTTAATATTTCCATATAGCAAAAAGGAAAGTCAGTAAATGTGAAAACCTCATTATTATTGCCTAACCTGTTCAATCAAATCAAGGGCCAGGGCTCCAGGAACAATAACCTCATCTACTGTTGCAGATATGTTACAAGTGATATGACTAAACAACTCGCGTTCCTCCATTTGTGTGTCCATCAAATTCCAAAGATCAGTGAGCTGAGCAGCTAGATCTTGAAGCTGAAAGGCATTAACAGCAAGTGTCAAATTTGAAGCTGAAATCAGACTCCTTTGAACAATAACATGTGATGCAAAAGGTCGGGGAAAAAAAAAGTCAAGGTAACAACAGAAAACTTAATCAAATTGACTAGAATTCATGTTTTATTAGCAAAAGTCCACTTTTATTTGTCTGCACGAGTCCATGACATCCAGTTGTGATTGCCAACATGAGTCACGCATTATGTCAGCTTATTCTAAGTTAATTAACAAAAATTTCAGCATTTATTATCATTATTGCAGTTTGGTGTATTCAATTGGTGGTTATTATATGGTTAGGATTCAATGATAAATACTGTTATGAGTGAGGAGTGCATCCTTTATATAGAGATGAAACTATTTTGGTTGTGACACTAATTGTCTAGGAAGCATATACGTACAGAGAGGGTGGTTTTAGCAAATGAAAAAGGAAGATGCTATAACAGTTGTTGATGCCAAATCTAAAAAGCATGGTTCAAAATTGTGTTAAATGTTGGTCGGAACAGTGAAACTTATTACTCTGCCCACCGACAGGAACACGAAATAGAGTCAAAATTCAAGAAGCGACAAGAAGTATGGAAGTGTGAGGCAAGGAAAAAAGTGGGAGCTGAGAACAAGAATGAAAGATGGAAACAAATGGCATGTTCTATAATGGATTTCAACAAGCAAGCCGTTGCTGCCACTGCATCCTCCTCCTCCCACCGGATACAGAAGAGGTAAATTGCCACCATTGCAGCCTCCTCTCTCCTGTATTCTCCTCAGTTCCACTTCTCCTATTCCTAAGCAGAGCCACAAATACCAAGCCAGATTCGTTCTAAAATAGGACAACTACCTTGCTATGGAACAGAAATTTAAACCATACTCAGAAGTATGAAGTTAATAAAACCTTCCAAAAGAAAGCATGAGAGGCTTCATGGTTAAGATCGCTTCATTATGTGCTTCACATCAAAATGATAAAATGACATATGAAGTGCAATTTAATTATTTACTCTGACGATACAATTAGTGTGGATCAACATCTCAAATTGTGATCATGAACAGTTCGTTTCATGAGTGATCCACATTCCACACAAACAACTATAAAGTAAGAGTTGCAGATTACAAATGGAGATGGTTCACAACCCCTAATTCAGCACAAAGAGCATTCTCAAAGGGCAAACTCGTGATGTAGCTTACCAAAAATATATATCTAAAGAATATAATCCATAATCTCATCCCCATATTATGAAAAAGAATTGCAGGTTTCAAGTTTCAGTAGGCATTGGAGTAGAAGCTTGGCAATGCCTCATTCTCTTTTGCCTAAGAATGCAGTTCATAAATATTGTTGCATGAACACCAAAAAGAGAATGAACTGTATATTATCATATCCTGAGAACTTTGATGAAGAATTGAAGACTATTAGAGCTGAAGAACGGTGTGACATGATGCTGTGCTCTAGAAATTACCTTTTGAAGCCTCAGCTTTTTATCTTCTTTAAGTTCCACAATCATTGTAGAGAGCTTGGACAATGTATCATTGCTGATGCTCTTAGATTGTACACTAACAGAGTCATTCAAACTAGGATGAACTTCTGTTACAGTACTGAAAAAATCCAACCCCAGAACTGCACAAAGATCATGCACCGTGCTAACAAAGTCGAGAACCTTGTGCAGCCTATCACTCTGTCATGATAGTGTTCAAGATGTTATTGGAAGTACTATACATTGAAGTTTAACGACATAGTGGTTGTATGAAGAACCTTTTCTTTCTGAAGTTCTTGATGTTGTGATTGGTACTCTCCTAACTTCCTCGATGACAAATCTTCCTTGTCAACTACAGGTGTCTCAATTTGCTGTCCAATCTTCAAAGTTCCAGCAATTTCTTCACGGATTTTCTCAATTTGCAATTGCACATCAGCAAATTCCCTTATCCTTTCCTCTTTCTGTTTCCCCAGCTCCTCCAGAAGTGGTGCAACAGCTTCTAGTTGCTCCTTTATTGTGCCTGAGGACTTATCAGGCTGAACCACAAAAAGAATTATCAGAAAAATGAAAACCTGATTCTTACACAAGTGTACAAAAGTTTTAATATCATCCTTAATTCCACATTGGAGAAACAACTTGATTTTTTATTTTTTGGTAATCCAGGTATCCAGCAACAACTTGATTATTTGTGTACAATAATTGTGAAACATCTATGTAATTAATTACCAATGCAAAAAAAAAAAAAAAAAAAAAAAAAATGCTAAAATATTGCTGCCATTTAACTAAAAAATACTGTCACTAGCATAATTATGTCTTTGTACTTTATAATAAATGCCCTGAGCTAAATTAGTACAAAACTGATTTAGGCATAAAATAGAGATTTTCTAAGAAAAAGTGTTTACTGAAGGAGCATAAGAAAAAGAAACAAAGGATAGAAAACAAGAACAGGAACATCTTGAATTTTTTAAGGATATATTATAATTCTACTAGGTTATTAATTTGACTAAAACGAGAACTTATGGTAAATGAGATTTAATTTGCTTGAGAAAGGTATGCAAATCATCAGGAAATGAAAGCTTGAATTCAAGCTCCAGCTTGATTTAACAACAAGAAGCATCTTCTTTAGCCAAGCTACAGTTATGAGTCAAATAGTAACAAAATAAATACTGTTCAGTTTAATTGTTATTAGAATAAAATACTTCATTTCATGCCATATTCAATAGTCTCTTAAGGCACTCTCTCACTTTCCTAATAGATACAACATCTAATATGATTCAACCATTAGAGTTGACCCAAATCTGAGTGACCTAGTTGTACCTTGAGGATTTCCATTTTTGGAAGACAAGTTACATATGGCGACAAATACCTAATAATCAGGTACCCATAGGTAGAGGTGTCCAACCCGTTTAAGTTAGGCCCAGGTACCTATTAATAGTGGCCCAGATTTGTTTAAAATCATCAACTTTCAGATAATATACAGGGTAACCATGGATTTGGGTGACCATTTATGCAAATGGGTAGGGTTAAAATTATCCAAGCATATATGTAACTACTAACTAGGCTAGGGACCTAGGGCAGTGAGAACTTAATTGGTTGAGGTTTGAATTCATATTGCTAATAAAATGTGGGTAGCCGATCCATTATACCCCCTTAATGTGTATGTTTGATGAAATACATGCAATTTAGTACATGTATGTAGATGTACCAATTGATGTATAGCTCTTATCCTATAAACTTAATCTAACAACACTTGTTGAATATTAGCATACTTTTTTCTCATTGCACAAGGATTCTACCATCAAATTATCTATTAGATGTTTCCTATTGCATTTTCATTAAAGTTTCACTGCAAGCATAAATTGAACAAATTTGCATGAATCAATGATTAAAAAAAATCCCAATCTGAGGAGCTCTCAGCAAGCTTGAAATTTAACTTACTATGCCAGCAAAAGAATTTTCTCCAAGCGCAGATAGAACACTGGCAAGCTCAGCTCTAGAATCAGCCAAGGATTGTAGAAGAAGGGCCCTCATCTTTGAAGCCTGCTCAACTTTCCTCTTATAAACATCCAGGCATTCCTGTTCCAGCTGAAGCAGCATCTTATCACGTTCCTCATCACTCTCACCAACCTCATCCCATATTAGCTGAAACAAAAGGCCAGCAATTTAATTGACTTCACAGGATACAGTGCAAATTAAAATAGGAAGTGCAGAACTGAACAACCTGCAAGTGTTGAAGCAAAGATCCACAAGTCATTTCACCTAATAAAGGATTTTGGGTATCTGCAACAGCCATTACAGCTCTACTAGACCTGCATTGGAAAGAATAGAAAGATGCATATTATGACAGAAAGTGAAAAAAAAAATTATATCTAATTGATCGAGCAGGCTTTACTTCTAGTGTACCAAGTTATGGTGCTTCTCTCCAGATAAAGTTTGAATCAATAAAATCAGTTTACGTTGCAGATTGATGCAGACAAAATGGAAACAAAGAACACTGGTCGATTGGAAATGAAGACTTGCCTGAAAAGGTCAGTGTAGGCAGAATTCTAGCATAATCGCGACATTTTTTCACTAGCTATCCCATTTCCAGGCACAGAACTAACTCCAATGAAGATAAATTATCTTAATAGTGAAGTGCTCCAGAATCAAGAATAAAACCATTACTGGATAGATACCACGTCAACGTACCCAATTATTTCTACTCATAAAGGAAAAGAAAAACTAAAGACACGAACACGGCGAATAAATAAAACCAATTCCTTCAAGCACAACAAACGTAGAGAACTCGTGTAATCAAAATAAACCACCTATTCTCGAGTCAAAATCACTTCATTTTGGTACTATAACAGGTCCTAGCAAAAGCAAGTATCAAAACATAAGCCAGAGAGCAGACCTGAAAGGAAAACGTTAAATCAAGAACGCCAAACCCCTATCGACGCAAACGAACAGATCACCTCCAAGAAATAACGGAAGATCAACAAATTGCCTAAAAGACCGTTCTTTTACTGAGAAATAACGGAAGAACAATCCCCCGGAAGTCTCCGAACCCAATCCCCAAGAAAATGCAGACAGATGGAGGGGTTAAAAGCGGCGACGGAACGCCACTCCTCACTGGCTCACGAGAATGCGAGGTGCTCCAGCTAAGGGCAAGGGGAGGAGGAGGGAAAGGGAGGAGGGCCGGGAAGAGAGCGCTCACCACAGGGACCCTCGGATCGGAAAGAAGTAGCAGTTGGAGAAGCAGATCTCAGGTTAGGCCTTGTCTCCGTCGCTGCGTGCAGCCTTCTTCTCGCCCTTCTGCAACTCGCTTCCTACTTCAGTGCCGCTGACTGAGTGCCTCTGTCCTGTTTTTTTGTTGCTTCTCCTGCTTTCGAAAAAAAATACAAAAATAAAAACAAAGTAGGATATGCTGAATCGAGACTCGTGGTCTGTGTGATGTGAACGGTGATGCGGTCACTGCTCAGTACAGTTCAACGGCTCATCGACCTCGTGGTCCTTTCACCTTTGGCTCGTTTGCCCTTTTCCTTTTCCTTTTTATTTTACTAATTATATATATTATTTTTATATTCTTCATCAGTTCATCACTGCATTTTAAATAGTAGTAATAATAAAGCGGATAATCAATGAAAATATACGATCGTGAATTGAATGGAAAAACTAGATCGCATCCTGCAAATCTGAGCTATCAATGCACCAATCAGTCTGGAAAACTAGATTATTTGTATGATTTGCTATGACCTTTGTGTTTGATGGCATGAAAATGCACAGCCAGCTCAACTAAAGATCTGCAGTTTAGCAAGTTTAAATATTGCTGACAAAAGTCGGAGATTATTACATCACAATTTTGTTTTACAGGGACATGGCATAATTGTTTGAATGAGGTTTAAGCCTCAATTTTGAGCTTGCATAGAAACTACCAACTAGGAATACAAAAACTTCATCCATTGATTGAGCTCCAACATGCTAATGCTTTCTCTTTTTCACTTGCTTATTCTCAAGCCTCTGTCGTGCTTTCTGAAACTCTTCTTCAGTTGGTTCAGCATCGGCACTGGTACCACATTTAGCCACGATGGAGGAGAGTATGGAATTGAACTGCTCTTTTCTCTGGCTCCTGCGATTAGATATAACTGCAACTATGTCCATTCCTTCTTGTTTTTTCTTTGACCTATATATGTTTCACAAAATGAAACTAAATCTTGTGAAAAAAAAATATGTATGAATAACTGGAATCAATATGGGAAAAACGCTCACTTCCGTCTTCTGACTAGAGGATCAGTTGGAGGCTCCGTTTCAGCAATTTTCTTAGCCCATTTCTGATAAGCTTTGGTTGTCTTTAATTCTCCTGGAAAATAAAACGGACATCCAAGTCATCACAAAGTAGCTGATGACTCTTGCTAGTAATATTGCCTTCATCACATGATTTTCGAGAGAAGGTCAATTAGTTATATTAAGTGGGATTTTTTTATATCTTTTCCATTTGGAAAAGCATCAGTTTGTGTTTGCCTTACAAATACGGAGTACGTTGATTAGGCTACTTTATTGATTAATCATGAGCACTATATTTGATTATTCTCACAAACTAGAGCAATACTAATTACTAAAACTGATGAGGAAAACATCACCTTCAGCTATTCCTTCATCTATTGCATCCTTGAATCGGTGAGAATCCAACTTTGGGTCAGAACAAATCATTGAACAGAACAGCCTGAACAAAACAGGTGACTTGTCATGGTACAAGTACAACTGTAATTATAAGCCTCAATGGATTTGCAGTCGCAGTATTACTATATGAACAAAAAAATGTTACCTTTTTTCCTTTTACAAAAAGCAAACAAAGTACTAAAAAAACCTAGCTAACAATCAATGTCCTAAAAAGCTTGCCGTTCCAGTTTTAAATCCATGCAAAATTAGGAAATTTTAACTGAACAGGCTAGATTAAAGTACAAAGAGCTGAAGGTATTTTCTTCATTACCTATTCATATTGCCATTGAATTTTACGTAGAGATCCTTCAAATCTTTTTTCTCAGAATCAGAGCCTCTATAACTAGCTTCAAATTCTTCAATGTCAGCTTCTGTAACCTAAAACCGAAAGAAATAAACTGATCTACGTAATCATGTTATCTTACAAGTTTAACTTGATAACAATGAAATTGGACATTTCAAAGGTTATACTTGTTTGTACACGGTTCTGAAATACTCCTGCAGAGTCTCAGCAGCATCCCCACCCAAAGCCTGTTGAAAACAAACATTCCAAGAAGATGACGAGAGGGTTGCCCATCTATTTCTTGATGTCGAAATAATATAATACAAGAGGAAATAAATCTTTCAAAAGATATTACATCATCACCAGTATAACCAGTCTCATCATAGACTGCTCTTTTCTCCTCATCCCCAAGAATAGATATAACCTTTTGCAGAAGTTGGAATTTTTCTTTTGCTTCCTGTAAATTGAAGCAAATGCTTGATTATGTTTTGACCAACAATCCTAATGTGAAATTAACTACCATCTGGAAACAATTCTCAACCTCATCACCAGGATTTTTATCAGGATGAAGTCGCAAGGCAAGTTTGTAGTAAGCCTTCTTTATTTCCTGCTGAGACACCGTCCGTTCAACACCAAGAATCTGCAAGAACACTATATCAAGCTACTCACCAAAAACAAAGTGAGAATCTGAAAGCAATACTCTAGCAAGCAAGCTATTCTAGAAACAAGTTCACAAGCTAACCAGATGAGAAGCATTTGATTTCATGATAATCACTAGAAAAACATTCAATGTGAAAAAAGATATGTTTTCTGGCCCTCTAGTTAACCATTGTCCTTGGTACTCAGTTAGCTTGTGCACATTCATTACAACTTCAATACATAAAAGAATAGAAATGACACAGCATTTGAGTAGTTGCAACACCAATACATAGTACCAAGTATAAATAAGATGCATTGCAACAATGCTATGACCCTTGGATATGGATTGCGTAATGGGACAATTTACCGGCTGATTGGTGGAATCAATCCGTCTTCTTGGTTTTACAACCTTGACGGCCTATGGTGATAGGGATAATTTGAGGCTCATTGGGATTAGAGGACCTCTCGATCTAGGAGGTTTGATTTCTTTTTTATAAACTGAATCGTAATCTTTATTGCATTATTCCAGCCATTTAAATACAACTACTAACATTCCTTCCCACAAAGGAAGAAAACAAATACTGAATAAGATAAGTTTTATTCTTACTAAAAAAAATAAAGATACTAGACTCAATCCTACTAAAAATAAAAAATACTCGACTTAAATAAAAATCAATTAATATAGCTGAATCAATTCTCTTGTTATGCACCCTTCTTTCTAAAGCTTTCGTGTGTGTATCTCTTGTATTTGGTGGGCTCCAGATTCTCTTTTGTTGCATGGGCTTGCCCACGGTCTACGACATTACTCCCCTGAAAAACATGTTTGTCTACAAACATGAATGATAGGTAACATTCCATGAGCTAGTGAGTCCTCCCGTGAATTGTTCAAACTTTCCCTGGTAGTCTTCCAGGGATCCTGATTGTTGAAGTTTGGCAAGCTTGCCCAATTTGTTGTTGCGAATAGATGGCCCAAACTTTATATTACACTGATCTTTAAAATGGTCATGTCCCTCAAGATGAGGTTGATTACGTTCTTAGCCCATTTCTATTTGATGAACCATAATTGGTCATGTCCTTCAAGATGGAACGAGGCTAGGCCAGCTTTTTCTTCTTTCAAAGTGTGTTGATAGCGAAAAAAATGGTTACATCGATTGAGCCATCCCAAATGATCCAACTGACCATCATAATGTGGGAAATCCAATTTCAAATACCGTGGTATAGATGAGGATCCCTCCTCTTTCGAGCGGTGCCCTTGTGGGTCGATATGGCTGCTGCTCTCCTCACTTGGATGGTTGTTATGCGAGTGTAACTTAGAGAAGCCTTTGGACAATTCCTCTAGTTGAGTGTGGATGAGTTGTTGCCTTTTTTCATGGCAGCTTTATCCTCTTGGTAAATTTTGAGAAAAACATTAAAGCGTTGTTGAAGTGCTAGTGAGTCACCCATTATAACAAGCTCTAATACTAATTTATTATGGCCCTTGATATGAATCGTATAATGAGATGGTTTACTGGCAAATCGGTGGAATCAATTTTTATCTTCTTGGTTTTATGACCTAGACGGCCTATGGTGGTAGGGATAATTTGAGGTTCGTTGGAATTAGTGAACCTCTCGATCTAGGGGGTTTGACACTGAATAAGAAAAGTTTTATTCTTACTAAAAATAAAGATACTAGACTCAATCCTATGAAAATAAAAGATACTCGACTTAAATAAAAATCAATTACTATAGCTGAATCAATTCTCTTGATATGCACCATTCTTTCTAAATCTGTCGTCATGCGTGTATCTCTTATATTTGATGGACTCCAGATTCTCTTTTGTTGCATGGGCTTGCCCACGGTCCATAACAAACAATGGCCAGAAATTGAAGCCATTGGAATGGCGAATTTTTTTTTATTTACTACATGTAATGAACCATAAAAGACACATAATATGTCAAAAGTAATATACAGGCAAATGTAACTTGGATAATGAAATTTACAGGTGGTGTTAAAAAAAAATGTATGGAGTTTCTAAATTCTTTTCCATTGTGTATATTCTATAGAAACATACATCTGTGTGGGTTCAATTAAAACTACTTATGGAAATTTAGTTCCTTGACTAAGCCAAACTCAACCTTTCATCCAGTTACAGTCTCAGGCTGATTTCATTGAATTGGATGACAGCCAAATTGTCCTGCTGAAGACAAGAATAAAAGGAATCCTTGTCGTGAATTTTTGACAAGGTTACAGCCATTTTAATGTGAGAGATATTGGATGTTCATTTGTGTTCGTCTATAGAACATGAAGGTCATTCAGGAACAAAATGACCTAACAATTGTGGCTTTTGATCCTCTCAACTTGATAGTCTAACCATTTTAAATGAGAAATTGTAGACTCACTGTAGGTGGGACTAAGTCGCTTGATGGGGATCAATGATGAAGATGTAGAATCACAGCAGTTCCCGTTCGAAGATCTATCATCGCCTACTAAGCTTGTTTATGTCAATCTCAGGATATTAATTCACCAACATTTACTCCACGACAGTACTAAACGATTAAAACTATGGAGGAGAACCCAAGAACTTGCCAAAATTATCTCCAAGAATAACATCCCCAAAAATATGGTTTTGTCCAATAATACACCCCTCGATCACATGATTACCAGGTGTTTGTTGAAAATTCAAACGCGAGAAGGAACTCTAGAAACCCTAACCCTAATAGCGGATCTACGGCGAGGAAAGAGCAAAGAAAGGTGCGTACCCCCGACGAAGGGTAGAAAGTTCGAACTAGCAAAACAATAAAAATTAGGGTTTTCGTTTGGACCAGGATACCTCATACAAGCTCTTGTCACTGGAAGTGGACGAGGCGCCGGCACCTAGACTGCCCCCTTCTCTTGGAGCACTATCCTCGACGCCCTCCTCTGAAACCGTCGATCGCTTTTTCCTTCCCATCTCTCTCTAGCAGAGCGGACGACTCGATAGAGGAACGGCAGATACGAGAACCGAAGAAAAAGCGGAGAGTGGCGCGGCTGGCTCAAAAAATTCCCGCCTTTTCACATGTGCTGAATTTATACATAAATACTACGAAGATATTGATTTCTCCATTGAACATAAACATTTCCAGGAGAAATTTTTAACTTCTGGCTTAAATAAAAGCAACCACTCCATGCCACGTACGTATTTTTTTTTAAATAAAAAAATTACAAAAAAAAAAATGAAGAAAAAACGGAGAAGCAAGCTTGAACTCAGGAACTATACATAGCAAGGGCAAGATGGGAGAGAGAAAAGAGATTGGTGCGGATTTCGTACCTGACCTTCTTCTTCGTCGCAGTCTTCGACGATGATCAATTAACCTTGTTTACATCC
>JBAMIE010000055.1:1144931-1155448 GCA_037177295.1 Kaempferia parviflora | reverse complement strand
AAACTATATGGTTATAAAATTTACATGTATTTATGTGTAATATAATACACACGCAACGCGTGTGTGCGATCGCTAGTTTTCAAAAAAAAAATATATCCTGATTTTTTAGATTTAATAATTTTCCACAAAATGATAAACTTCTTATTGGAGCTACTATAAGAAATAAATTTTAAGAAAAAAACATACTGTTAACATGTTCATTTACTAGGCGACAACGTTGACTCTGTGTTTCAAATTGAAGTTAGATGTTGGATTTTTTTCCCCCATTTGTCGTTTAAATTGGATATCGTTTATTCATATGTTTAAATCGATCGATCTTTCGATAAATTCATATGTGAATCTCAAAGAAATTCTATATGCTAATTAATATACATAATCAAGCGATCTTAATTCCTAGCTAGATCACAAATCCAAGCATAAAGAATCTCTGAATCACAACTCATCACGGTAGATCGATCTCACTGAAGTCCTGAAACATTATCCCCTCCCAGCTGGAATCCCCAAACGCGCTCACCGTCAATCCGCCGCCAAAGCTCTCTTCCTTCCATGGCTCGTCCAACGCCGGCGGCTCGCCCTTCACCGCGGTCGCTGCCTCTTGGACCTGCAATAACTCCCCGGTGGTGGTGGTGGTGGTCGTCGTCGTAGTAGTAGTAGTAGTGTTATTTGACTCTGGTGGAGGCGACGCCGGTCTCGCTCTCTTCTTCTTCTTCTTACCTTTGGCTGATCTCGCCGTAGGCTTTCCGGTGAGGCGCTGCACGAGGTCGCGGAAGTTCTCGGTGTCGATCTCGATGACTTTCGGCGCGAAGATGTGCACAATTCTGACCTTGCGCTGCTGCGGTTTCTTGTGGGAAATTAGCTTGCATGGTGCGAGCGAAGGGAACCTCTCTCTGCCCGTTGCTTCTTGTTTCATGGCGGTAGAATTGAATAGATCGATAAGATGGTTAATATTTACAGAAGACGAACTCAATCAGATCCATATATAAAGGGATATACACGAAAATGGCCACCAAATTTGTTATTAAAAAATTTCAATTTATTTGGATTTCCGTCTCCAAAATAATTAAACTCAACTTGATCCTATAGATGAATAATTAATCGAGGTCAACCACGTCCCCTTACTAATTAAAGTTAAGACGACATTTTCCGATGTTTGGATTTGCCCCCGTTGCTACTCTAATGTTGTAAGTCAACTAGGCGTCATCTCATTGACGTAGGAGAGCATGCCCCTTGTTGGCTCAGCACAAATGAAGAGAAGTTTTATTGTACATTTGTACTTGAAAGGATCCGTTTACTTGAGAAGACAATGAATGAATACAATAATATAAGGAAATTGGAACGCATGAATCTTTAATTGTATATTTTTTATGTTAGCATCACTCTGTAATTAATAATATTTTTTTTCTATTGCTTTAATGCGTGTTATATAGATGATGTGCAAGCTTATCTAATCCTCTATGTTTGGGGGAAAAAAGGGACTTCAATTCTGCATAAATTAAGCTCAACTTGAAATATTCCATGTCTAAAATCCCTTTCGAAGCAGATAAATATAATACTTTGGCCACCCAAACGTGGGGCAACTGGCAATAAGGCAGCTAATTTACCCATTATTTTCTTTGCCTAATCAAGCAAAGTTGGGTAATTAATTAATATTCTTGATAGTTGGATCTCATGTTAGTTCTAATTTTCTATTAGTAGTATCCTACATGAAAATCAATGAGAAAATTACTTAACTTTGGACGTGTAAATGGGCGTGATCTTTAAAAATTTACTATCGAGGGAAAAAGTCATTTAGTCTAGTAGTAATTGAATTAAGTTTAAAGATTTTCTATTGATATATGGAGGTTAATTTAAGAAGTTATTTTATGGCTTGATCAATTCTAATCTAAATGAAGAATATATACCTTGAAACTAAAACAAACAACTTATTGTTGAACTCATGATGACTTCTAATATAATTTTCATCAAACAAGAAAATATCTCAGTATAGACACACATCACGCGTGATAAATAAAGCCACTGCCCATCTTATAAAAATAAGAGATTTAAGTCATGTCAACGCCCCTTTAAGCTTCCAAAAAGTCGAGTGAATTATTTGTCATATAATATTACAATGTAATCTCTATCATTAGTATTGTTAAACTATCAATTTAATTAGTCTATTCATATAAATTAGCGAAGCAAGTGCAATGTATACGTTCCATCAATTGCAATTTTGCCAATAGAATTGAAGACAAAATTTGGGTACACCTCTGCTTCATTTTTTAAATTAATAAAGATACCTGTTTAGTTAACTACCAAATATCATCATCATTGAGTCGAATAATTCATACGTTACAGATCTAAATTACATCGAATTAATAATTAATAGCCCGAGTTCAAATCTCGGTGCGAACTATTGAATTTTGTTATCCAGCTTCTTTTAGTCGTGTGAATATCTAAACTATATCAGTTGTTAATGAAATGAACAAATTTCAAATAATGACAGTATCAACAGAATCAATAGCAACAACAATTATTAACAAAAATAATCATCAGGCTCCATAAATGCAACTTTGAAAGCAAGACAAATATTATGAGAATTAGTGAAGTCATTAATTATCAAGAGAAACAACTGAAGCTCTTGGGTGGTGCAAGATCATTATCTATCTGTGCCATAGCCCATAGGCACCCGAACAGTTAAATTACAACTACAATAAAACAAAACAAATAGGTTGTATTTCAGTACAAAGATGAACTAAGAGGAGAAACGGATGCAGAATAGAACAACAATTCACCTGGACCTGATAAATCCAGAAACATAATTTTCACAAGTGGGGTTCAAAATTCCTCCAACTAAACAAGGAGTCAGTAGCCATTAGTATGGAAATTCTGCCTCATCATCAAGGAACATGATTGTTTGTTTGGTTTTGTGTTCTGCCCTTCAGCTCCTTTTGATATTGGCCGAGTGGTTGTGCTGTAGATAAGTCAATTGATCCTCAAAAAGAAGATCCTTCATGTGCCTCAGTTGCAACCTCTCTTTCTCCAGAAGATATTCTAGCTCCTCAAAGTGTACAATTTTATCCTGGATTTCTTTCATCTGCGGATAGCTTATGTACTTGTTCTTAAGGATTACTTGGAGAAGAAAAATAGAAACATATAAAATGGCAGGTCGCAGAAGCATTGCCTAGTTAGATTACCTGAACTTGCACTATATCAGAAATATATTGCTCCACATCCTTCTGTTCAGTCTCAAGCTTAGCCTCTGCCTCTGCAGCAGCCACGCTGAGAATCTCAGAATAGGCTTGCTGATCCACAGCAGGAGAATCTGCACTAGGAAAATGTAATTTTAGAACATTTAAATTAATCTGGAAACCTGTCAGATTCTCAAAGGGAAATAAAGCAATACAACATCCAAAAATGGCCAAATGATGCCACAAAGTAAAATTGACTCCATCGTCTAAAATGGTTCAATGAAAGATTTTAATTTTAAAATATAAAATGAGGAGTGGAAACTTAAAATCAGAGTCAAAACATATCTCACAAGAATAGAAAGATAGCAAACTATCCATATTATTGTCATCATCAAATTAGATAAAGCAGCAAATTAATTGCGCTTGCTAAGTCCTCAAGGATTAACAAGCATTACTAAGAATTCAAGTCTCTAGTAGCAGGTACCTTCTTCCTTAGCCCCATCTGCCGCTGAGTGAAGCTTCTCATCATTTACCGTGAAGCCACGAGCAATTTCCACCATTGGTAATGCTGAAACAGCTGCTTGGGCTGCAGCTTGAGCAACATTTGAGCCCACCACTGCAGATAAAAAGGAAACCTGGAAAAGAGAACGTAAGTTTTTACAAACAAACTGAGTGGAAAGGTGTAATGCACTGGCCACCTCTCCTAACTTGATTGAAGAAAACAAACAAATAAAACAATGACATTAAGATGGGAAAGTATACTAACAGCGAGCCTAAAAAATTGACATCACTTACTAAGTTAAAGGACTATTATTCAACAACAATCTATGTGCTCCAGTGTTCATCATAATCCAATTTTACTTGCATTTTGAAGAATATATAGAGTCTCGATGAATTAATTGACACTATTCATTTGACATTTCTGTAATAAACAATTGTATATACGACTGAACTAGATGTCATCAATCTTGAGGTTGCATGTTGGTCCTGATACAGATGGAACCCTGTATCAGCAAGTAATTTCAGGATTCTATATTTTGTTTGTAATAATCTATGTTTAGAAACTTTAGATTGATTCTTAATGTCTAAATTAAACAGGCATATATCCACAGAAAAAATAACAATTTTTCTGTCAAGTTATAACCACACCTGGGCCATGATCAGGTTGCTTGCATCAGCTAGTGGCGTGAGACACATTTGTTTGTAATAATCTATGTTCAGCAACTTCAGATATATTCTTAATGTCTAAAATTAACAGGAGTATATATCCACAGAAAAAAAGAACAACAATTTTACCATCGAAGTTATAACCACACCTGGGCCATGATTGGGTTGCTTGCATCAGCAAGTGGCGTGAGACGCATTCGCTTTGGAGAACCCTGTTCTGGAGCATTATCTTCTATTGATTTTGTAGTCATTTCATCTTTCTCCTTGTGTGGATTGCCATTTATGCCACCTTCAGTCCCCAAGAATTGCTCACCAAAAGGTAATTTGATGAATCTAGCAATACAGTCTATCTCGGATCTGGTACCAACATGCTCTGCAACCTTCTTCCAGTCCTCGCCATAATGCAAAATGGCCTCAAGTAGGTGAAGAGTCTCTTTGTCTGTCCAATCAGTCTTTGTCTCTTCCGTAATGTTAAGCCTTCGGAAATCTGTTGAACTAAGGCCAGGCCTATAATCGCCACGAACAAAGCATCGAGCACAGAGAATAATATCTGCCTGCTTACAGCCAAATTCAACAAAATAGGGGTACTGAATACCATTTCAGAAAATGGAGTGGAATTAGATACTCAAATTTCATAAGGACAATGAAGCAGTTAATTTTATGTTAGCCAATATAAATATAATCATCTGATCACCAGTTAATAGGGAAAAACCATAGAAAATTGAAGTTATGATCCCAGTAAAATGCACGCCTACTTCTTGACTGTTTGATGAGAAGAAGAAAAAATTGCAAACTAAAGGCAGTTTTCCATCACACTCTTAGTTTACAAAAGGAAGTTGTAATGCACATTGTATAACATTTATAAATCGTTGCTATTGGTTGGAATACTTTGGTTAATGTTGTAGATTCTCCTTGACTAAAACTAGGTGGTGATGAATCTGTATGGGAGATTTGGCATAGCTAATCGTAAAAGACAAACACTGGTTGATTTCTGCAGACTAGGTGTGGCTTGATGTTGTTGATTTCATAGTTAAGACAGGTTGGGATAGTCATGCCAATCATTATATGTCATTGTTGAAATTTTATGTAGCTACTGGAATTTCTTCTATTATCAGTTACTATAATCAAATCAAGATTTATCCTATTCGCCCTGACCCAATCTAAGAATGAAAGGTGTTGTTTCATCTAGGAAAAAGTGAGGGTTGATAGCAGGTTATAAACCTCTTCCCTTTAAATGTGAAAACCAAGAAAATATTATTCTATTGTTGAGTTTGTTCGATTTTTCAATAAAATACAGATGTCATCTTTGTTAATGATATCATGTTTAGCAGATCATTTATGTATGTTGGAGAATGTTGTTGGGATCACAAGTGCTTGATACCACTGAATAGGAGTGATAACTCTGTATCACCAATTGCCTTGAACCACACAACTGTGGATCTAAATCTGATCCCTATAGAGTGTGAAATAGCCTACATGAGAAGGTCATGTGATGGAATATTCATCTCCGTTAACAGAGCACCACAAATATATAAATAAAGACAATGGCAACTTAATGTCTTTCACATAACCCTAATAATAGATGCGAGCAAGTACAATGAAAATCAATTCAACTGATGTCATACCTTATGCCCTTCATTCCTCCCTAGATTTCTCTCTTAACACCAATGAAGAAAAGTGAAAATTGCCTCACCTTTAATGCTCTCTAGACGACGACAATAACAACAGTCAATCCTTATCCCACTCCATCCCCTATTATATCATCATCTATACTTAAATAAAATTTATCTTATTTTATTATTGCTAACCAAGTCTTCTTTTTTTTTTTTTTTCAATCTCTTCCTCGTTTGATGTGCGTTGGTCTAAGTACATGTCTGTCCTATCATAAATGTATCTCTCAAAGTTTTTCCTAGATAGAAGCAACTCCGACTTTCTCTCTAATGTTCTCATTTTTTATTCTGTCAATCCTCGTATGTCCACACATCCACCTTAACATCCTCATCTCTGCAACTCTCATGCACTCGAGTCATAGCCCAACATTCAATGTCATATAACATAACAGATCTAACCGCCATTTTAATTCTTTTTAGACGACAAAAAAAATAAAAATAAAAAAAACTAGAAGAATCCTCTTCTCTACATACCTTTTATGGGGTGCTTGGTTCATTGAAAAGTATGAAAATAGGAATGAGATTGATAGAAGTGGGGAATGAGAATGGTAACTTTTTCATCCCCCATCAAACTAAGTAATGACTCATTCCCATGTTTGGGAGATTGAATCCGTAGGACCCACCATTAATCACCCAAACCAAGCACCAAATTTCAATCCCTTACCCATTCCCTACTCCCATTCCATCCAACCAAGCACCCCCTTAGTTTCCCACACATCTAAAGGCTCCTTTATGATATCTCCTAGGCTCCAAAATGCCCAACTAATGAAAGTCCTTGTTACACCCCAATACGATTTAATGGTGGCATAATATTACACAAGGGAAATCTTTCTGGCCAAAATTTTTAAGTAAAATTGTCACCTACTTCAGCAACATAACCCAACACCCCTCTTGAGTGTAACTATAGAGCATCGATGGGTATCATTATGCAAGGAGTTCAGGATAATTACAGCATCTATTACACAATCTTGTTTCCTTAGCAAAACCCATAAATTAGTCAACTATGCAGAAATTGTTCAACAAACTGAAGAGTTATAACTATATTGGAACAGATATTTGTCTACACTTTGAAATTATACTAGACAAAAGAAACATGGAACTCAATGAGGTTAACTTTGAATATGATTAGTCTAACATCAACAACAACAACAACAACCAAACCTTATCCCACTAGGTGGGGTATGATTAGTCTAACATCAATGTATCTAAAAGGAAGTGAAAGATGCATTACGAGATGACAAGTAACATTAAGATTCGATTGATATTTAATAACAGTTAGATACATTAAAACCCAGCATTCCAAGTTAGGCTAGAAGGAATCCAAGAAATAGATTTGTACCTTCAGAGTCCTTGTTATAAACAGTATGTTCTCAGAGTGAATTTCGTGCAGATCAAAATCAGAGGTCGGCATACACGTAGCAAGTAAACAAGTCATGATGCCCTAATACTCCAAACACCCAAGAACTGAAGTTCAAAGCACTTGGTAGGGGCATGCATGACCAGATAAGTGAGATCAAGTACAAGTGACTCTTGAAACTAATGGCATTAGAGGTTTTTACCATGTGCCTGTCAATTCAATGCTATGGTTTGGCAGAACGGTCCAACAGGTACAAATGGTTCTCTAAATCAATCGCAATAGAGAACTCTATCATGCACATACCGAAAGCTCTTAAATTGGGAGGTTGCTAAATCAATATTTAAGCCTAATTGTATCCATAACATCTTTATCATATCCATAGCAAGGCAACTAGTGTAATCCTCCTCTAGTAGTATATAGAAGATTGATAATAGAAAGGTCCTTGTACTGAGAACGAAGCATCACACCTTATCCGTGGTGAAGCATGCCATGCTACAGGGCGATTTGCAATTAGTACAAATTCTCCTAGGAGTCTCCTTTTTCTCCAAACCTTCATCATTTCGCTTCTTATCCTCGGCACTAGGCTTGGCTAAGGGCGTATAATTGATTAGACCCCATTCTTCCAAGAAATCAAAAACCCTCCGAATGGAACCAATGTCTCCGACCAGCTCTCGCCGAACATCAGTTAACGTGATCTTTCTCGTTGGATTCGCCCTAAACCGTCTAATTATGAAGTCCCTGTAGTACTTGTAGACTTCGGAATTCTTGGAAGCGGACTTACCGTCGAAGAACTCTGGTAGTATTCTCCGCTCCGTATTGTGGATCTGGTCCCAAGAGAACCACCCTAGGGCAAGAAGCAAAAAGAAAGTTAATGCCTTGAAGACAAGGAGGCCACTATGTAAAAGCCGAAAGGTAGGGTTTTGGATGGAAGCGAACCGGAGCAGCTGGGAATGGTGATGACGTACGAAGAGGAGGCGTGGGAAGGCCCCGCCGACGAGGAGGGTTCCGTCGGGAGCAAGCTAGCCGAGGATGGTGGATCTCGGGGCTCGGCGACCGTGCCCTCGGACTTGGTGGATGAAACGGAAGGAGTCTGCAGGAGTTGCGGAGGATCAGCGGATTTCGCGGACGATGGGGTGAAGGTTTGGGCGGAAGCGGGAACAGGTGCAGCAGCAGAAGAAGCAGCAGCAGCGGGTTGCGTCGTCTCCATTGCGCCGGAGAGGAATTATTTTAGCAACTAATTGGCGTCATATAAATAATTATAGCGTATACCAGTTCAAATTCTCTTCCCCAAATCTCTCTCCCCGTGTTTCACATCATGAGAATATTACATGTATCTTGAGAATATCACACCCATCTGATCGGTGAGGAGACACGGGGATACAGAAATTTGGGAACAGAAGATCTGATTTGCTGGTAATCAACCTCTGTCAAATTCGGTTGAGTTCGCCGAACCGGAGACTAGATTCTCTCGTCCCCGTTCTTTTTGACCGTACTGAGGTTATTATAATTGAATATGATATATCGATAAGTTCATCAGTCGACTTAAGTTATAATTTGGATCTGGACAAATGGTCTCCTCCGTCCACCCGGAGGCCACTCCCTCGATGACTGACAGCCCAGCCACCATTCTATCTCCGCGGCCTCCAACAACTCGTCCGGATCTAAACTACAATTTAAGTGGACGGATGAAGTCATCGATGGATCATTGGACGGGTGAAGTCATCGATGGATCGTATTCAATTGCGGCTGGATTTGACCTTAATTCGACCGTAAAAAAAAGTATAGATCATATCCTGATTCATAAATTTATAGACTAGACGATACTAATTTATAATACCTTTTAATTAAATTTTTATCCTGTTTTACCTCCCGTCGAACCTCAAGTCTCTTATTTCCAATAGATTTTCTCTGATCCTGGACAAGATTTGTTCTTGCATCTCAATTTTTATCCAATAACATGAGCTAATTCTCCTCGTGATCACGCACTTTTACGCCAATGTGAACTATTATCTAAAAATTATATTTGATAAAGTGAGTAAAGAAAGAATAGAAGTTAAGAAGAGGAAATTTTGTTTTTTTGTTTTTTGCTTTCAAAATTATTCATTCATTTTTGACATTTTTTTAGTTTAATAGTGATAGAATAGATTTTTTTTTCCCTTTCATTCACTCAAACGAACAAGTGAAAAAAAAATAGAATAATCATCGTACATTGACCATGTAATCATCCCTTTGTTTCATCAATGTCTCCCACCTGAATAATTGCAGGTCGCCAATAAATTGATCTAATAATTTATCTCTCAATTACGAAACACCTAAGATAAATATAGGAGATGAGATCCTCTGTTTCATTTTTTATATCTCTCATCTCATTCACTGATCGGACGTATCACATTAGATTAGGTCAAATCTAAACAATGTCTGATCTGGAAGTGATCCGTCCGATCAATTAATAAAACATGGAGACGTATAAAAATAGAACAGAAGATCTCATTTGCAAGCATAAGCACTACGAGCTATGCCCAACATAAGCCAACACACACAAATATTTTTTACTTGATTATTATCTTTATTTTTTTTCATAATCATGATAAAATGTTATTATATTTTATTATCTACATTTAATATTTATAGGAAAAATTAAAGCTATTTAAACAATGGTTAAATAAAACTGCATGTACACATCCTGCCAAGGCATCTCAATGATATTCCAAATTGTATTGTTGACCTCCAGCAAACGACGAGTCAATCGGCCCAACCATACAGATCGAATGGAAACCAAACAACAATCATAAAGTTATGCAATACTACAAGAGAGATGAGATGCAGGACCCAACCTTCAAGCCTATCCTCATCTAATCTACTCCGACACATATTGGTGCCTATAACACAAGTAAAGATGAGCATCGCATCGCCTACCACAATTGTATCTACTTGTAGACAACTAAGACAAGTCAACTTTTGATACATCAACTGCATTACAATTATCTGATCACTTTAGAAACTCAAAATGAGATACACAAAGCATTGCACAAGCAAGCAAACAGCGAATAAAACAGAAGTATAATTTTTTACCATGAAGAATAAAGGAAACCAGTTTTATAGATAAAAATGAGCATCAATTGAGAGTGCGATTGCTAGAAATTGCAATACCAA
>JBAMIE010000055.1:1116288-1138785 GCA_037177295.1 Kaempferia parviflora | reverse complement strand
TACATAATACGTTGATAGTGTAACGCTTACAAGTAGCTCATAACAATCGTACCAAATTGATTGAAAGCAGAATTTATAATGTTAATTTTTTTTACTAAAAATAAAATTTCTAAAATTTGAAGGACATGCCTGCGAAAAGGGCTACCTTTTCTTTTTGCCGTTTGATTAGATAGGTTTTTGAAAACTGAATTAATTACCTAACAGAGCCTTATTTCTGCCCCCGGCACGAGGTGGTAATCCTGTAAATTGAGCGATGTCTGAGGTCGGTTTACATCGGCGGTGGGGGGCCAAGTTGAAGGCTTGAAACTGTTGCGATGCCAAAAGCAAGAAGGTGAATCTGAGTCGGATCCGCGAAGACGCGTGTGGTGGGTCCTTCGGGCCGCGTACGCGTAGGATCGAATCGAGCGGCCGGTTAGTCCAAATGCGGTTCAGTTTTGGGTTTTGGATTTTGTGTCGACAGGAAAGAATGAAATGCCTTTTTTTTTTTCTTTTTAATTCGTCGCAGTCTTTTTTTTTTTTCTAAATTAAATTAGATCTGTCGGCCAGGATGGAACGTGGAACGTGGAACGTGGAACGTGAAAGATGATAGAAAAAGGGGAACGCTGAGGGAAGGAAGGAAGGAAAATTAACAACGTGTCAGCGACTTGTGTGTGTAAGTTTTTCGTTGATGGGAGATAAAATTATTATTATTATTATTATTATTATACAGAATAACAGTCCAGTTCTATAAATTTTTTTATTAATTATTAGAATAAATCAAACTGAGCTCACGCCGGATGATTTATCAATCTAACATTCTTAGATCAATTATTTATCAAAAAAAATTTTACTTTTTGAAAAATTTAAAAAGATGCTGCCGCTGCACCATTAAAAATTTAAAATAATATTTATGTCTGTTGAAAATCAAACGACATCTTTCTTATAATAAATTTTATCCGTATAGCAACTCGATTCCACTATAGAAGCAATGAATGTATCTTCCCACTTCAAAATGCCAATTCGATTCTTGTGTTAGCCATAATCAAAATACATAAATTATTTTATTTTTTTATAATAATTAAAATATTATCATTTTAAACAAATAAAAGTACTGAGGGTGAGATCTATCTAAATTTCTAAAATGATTTTTTTAATATATTAATGTGGTTTGACTGAAAATGACCTACCAAATGGACTGATTTGAACGGTCCCACTTAAATGTGAATATTGATGATTACAGGTGAATCATTTGTCTTGAGCACCTCTGTCAATTCGTTTCAGGCTAAAAAAAAAAAGATAAATCACGAGAACTACTAGCTAAGATAATGACTAATACATAAGGGAGGACAGATACCTGACTTAGCTAAAATTTAACGCCTAAACTTTATTAATAGTAATATTTCATGTACCAACCATCAATCCCTCCCGTGAAAACAACTTAAATACGAATATGTTCCATATGAATTTAAGCAACCCAAATCCGGTTCCTATTCGATTGATAGAAATGCAAGCCAATTAATTTAGGTAACTGAACGAAGCAGGGAACAATACACGGCGTCCCCAGTAATAACTGAACCGAATTGAACCGAATCAATTTCGGTTCAAGTGCCGGCTCGAGCGAGATAAGTCTGCCACAGTTAGCTCGATTTGGTTGGTCGGGAAGCGCCCCTTCTGGATGAGGACGGGAACGACAGTGCGATCTCGCGCTTCTTCCTCTCCGCTTCTCTCCGTCCCGTTGCAGATATTTGACTCTTCGACCTTTCGGTTGAAGCTATTGCAAACATCGAAGGCGATGACGGTCGCTCCTCTCCCTTCGATCCCTTCCTTCCCAAGTTCAGCGCCTGCCAGACCCAAGCTCTCACGCTTCCTCTCCGTACTCCCCCTAAAGAAGGGTTTCTCCAGGGTCTTGGCCGCCTCCTCCCTCGCCACCGTTCCCCCCAACCCCAAAGACGACTCCTTCACCCTCCCTAACTGGAGGAACTCCGGGAACGGGCCCCGAAAACAGCTCCGGCTCCACGACGCCTTCCTCCAACTCGAGAACATGGTCGCGGAGGGACAGAAGCCCAACGCCTCTCACGCCTCTCACGCCACACAGCTCCTCTACGATTTCTGCAAGTCCAACAAGATCCGGAAGGCCATTCGCGTCATCGAGTTGATGGTCGCCTCCGGAGCCACGCCTGACCCGTCTACCTACACTTTCCTGGTGAACCATCTCTGCAGACGGGGCAATATCGGATACGCCATGCAATTGGTCGATAAAATGGAGGAGCTTGGGTTTCCGCCTTCCACCATCATCTACAACTCCCTTGTCCGGGGCCTTTGCATCCATGGCAGTTTGCAGCAAAGCTTGCAGCTTTTGGAGAAGTTGATGCACAGGGGGTTAGTTCCCAATGTGTTTACCTACACGTTTTTGTTAGAAGCAGCATACAAGGAAAAGGGGGTTGATGAGGCTGTCAGGCTACTCGATGAGATCGTCGCCAAGGGCGGGAAGCCTAATCTGGTCAGCTACAATGTTCTTCTTACCGGGTTTTGCAAGGAAGGTAGGTTGGAGGAGGCAATGCACTTCTTCAGGAAGCTGCCATCCAAAGGTTTTAGGCCCAATGTTGTAAGCTACAACATTCTATTGAGGAACTTGTGTTACGAAGGCAGATGGGATGAGGCAGAGGAACTCTTAGCTGAGATGGCCGAGAAAAAATGTGATCCCAGCATTATTACATATAATATCCTTATAGGTTCACTGGCCAATCATAGTAGAACAGAACAAGCCTTAGACATCTTGGAGGAGATGATGAACAATGGATTTAAGCCTGTAGCTGCGAGCTTTAACCCTATAATCGCGCAATTCTGCAGGGAGGGAAGATTGGACATGGTTCTCAAATACGTGGATATCATGATGCATAAGCATTGCCCTCCTAATGAAGGGACTTGTAATGCGATCGCTGTGCTGTGTGAAGAAGGCAAGGTGGAAGATGCGTTCTCCATATTGCAAAGCTTGAGTAAGAAGCAGAATGTTTCAACAAATGAGTTCTTCAAAAATGTGATATCATTCTTGTGTAAGAAAGGCAACACTTTTGCAGCTTTCCGGTTGTTGCATGAAATTACAAAACATGGATTCACTCCTGATTCTTTCACTAATTCCTCTCTGATTAGAGGCCTTTGCCTGGAAGGTATGTTAGATGAAGCTATTGAGCTTTTTGAAGTAATGGAGGAAAATGACCACAAACCCAGTATAGACAACTTTAACGCACTTATCCTCGGATTGTGCAAGGCTCAGCGAACAGATCTGTCATTCGAAATATATGAGTCAATGATCGAGAAGGGTTATTTGCCTAATGAGATGACATACACCATTATAGTTGAAGGAATTGCTCGTGAGGATGAATTAGATTTGGCTGCAGAGGTGTTGAGAGAGTTGGACTCTAGAGACATACTGAGCCAAAGTACAATTGAGCGAATCACTATGCGATATGACTTGGATTAACTTCTAGTAAGACTGCCGGTGTCCAAATAAAAAGTTCATGATTTGGACTTGAGATACATTTCAAAATTTTGGGTTTGAAGAAATGTAAGGACACTTACTGGTTTTCGCTATCAGCAGAGTGTGCCATTCAGAATACTCTCACTTACATTTTCGGTTCTGAGAAATTGTGTTTTTCTTTTCAAACTGATGATGCCCTTACAAGGGCTACTTTGGTTAAACTTGGTGACCCATCTGTTCTGAATTTTTCCTGAATTAGTAAAGCAGTATCTTGGTCACTGGTTGATTCCATGCAGTCCCTACTTCTCCTATCATTGATGGTTGGTGCTGTTTCATGCTTTTGCAGAAAAACCAAATAGAAAGAGTTGTGTAGATCGCATGAGGTAACTATTTCCCTCTGAAACAAGGTCCAAGTGTCCTAGTCACAGTAAATTGCAATCAATTTGATTCATTTCGTCTTCTTGATTTTTACCTGAGGAACTACTACAACATCCTACTCAATTTTATATTTTCTGATGTTTAACATATTACTTTTTGACATCATTGTCAAGCTGTATTTGTCCCTACTATTTGTGATCGACCATAGGAATCTTATCCCTCCTTTAAGCTCCATATTCCGCTGTATCAATCCCATGTCACCTATGCTTGATGATTCATTCTTCAGAAAAATAAATCTTTAAGCCCGTATGTTTAGACAAAAGTTTGACACTGTTTCTAGGAGTGTTATTTCTTATATGCAGTTTGTTTTGTGACAAAGAATTTGCTACAATTTGTAACATGAAGATCACGATTACTTTACAGGTTTAAACAGGCACCTAAATCTTTATCTGCCCTTTTCACCAATATGGAGATGGCCAGCATGAGAGTTGATTATTTGTGGATACAATCATGATACCAACCAGCTGATCAAAAGTGGGAGATTTCAAGTTGGGCTCATGAATTGTTGGCTCGTATTTACGATAAACTGAATCTGAATACTGAACAGAAATTTGAAAGCTTGTTTTAGTTCAGTTTCCTTACACTTGGGTAATGCTCCTCAAATTTATCTGCAACCACATTGCGATTGCGATTGCGGTCCCTCTCAACTATCTACAGAAGAGCATCTGGGAATCTAGTAAGTTGCATTGACAAAGAGGAGGATAAAGAGGCTTCTCTTCTAAAAAGGTTCCCTGAAGTTGCTCTTGACCCTCCGAATTGCGAAAAGCCACGCCTTGATACAACAGCAACAACAATCCATAGAGATGCTATGAGAACCTGAGCAGACCTGACTCAAGGCGAATTGTTAACCAAAAGGAGGTAGATTGAGTTGCAAGAGGATCATGCAATTGTTAATTTTTTTTCAAGGTTGATTATGCAATTGAAGTCGCTCACGTCACTCATCAATGATAACTGATTTTGTCCCCACGGGAGGGACTGATGGCTAGTACAAAATGTGTTGTCACCAATGATAACTTATCTTATTTGTTTGATATCAATTATTTATAGATTTGATCTATCTCAAACACTTTTAACTCAATTATTTGTTTTTTATACTTCAGCCTCGATATCTAAAGCTAGATATGCTAAGATTTCGCTCAAGCTCATCGACCCATAAAGAAGCCTTATAGTTGACCGAAAAAAAGACAGTTAGATTCTGATTGACTTACCATTGACCACGCAGCTCTCGTGCGAGGCCCTGTGTATATCGTACGTACAATTCTGACATTCCCCGCCTGCTCCATGCGTCGCGGAGCCACGAGAACGTGCGTGGATCGCCCCCCAATCCACGTGGAGACCGTGCGCCGCCAGCACCCTCCATGAGCCAAACCCGAATCCGGTGGGTCCCACGCGCCACGCAGGACTATCTTGTGGAGGAGAGCTTCCCATGTAAGATGTAAGGGCCATGTCGCCATTCCGCCGTCGACCGGAGGGCTCCGGACCAAACCGGCCGGCCGAACCTCGCATAAAGCCGACCAAAGCCTGGCCACCCGAGGAAAAATGATGCGGGAACGATCGTTGCATGCACTAGCGTGCTCCTCGCCGCCTATAAATAACTGGCTCGATGTTGCTTCTCTCTTCACAACGAAATTAACCAAAGCTCGATCGTCCAGTAGAGCCCCGCAAGCTAGCTTCGAGTTAGTTAGACGGTTAAATCAACAAACCGGCTGCAATGGTTGTCGTCGTCGCAAGCGAGGAGCACCGGTCGCTCATCGACGGCTCGGTCGCCGTCGAGCTG
The DNA here is from genome assembly GCA_037177295.1 of Kaempferia parviflora. NCBI lineage: Eukaryota > Viridiplantae > Streptophyta > Magnoliopsida > Zingiberales > Zingiberaceae > Kaempferia > Kaempferia parviflora. The sequence goes on along the minus strand of JBAMIE010000055.1, from coordinate 1,133,113 downwards.
GTGAGTTATGACAGCGTGGTTGATGGAGAGAGAAATGATGGCGATGATGACGACGATGATGATCATGATGTGGCACCGGCGGCTTGAGGAAATTTAGTAGTGTCTATGATCTATGATATATATATATCTACAAATCATATATCAGTCTACTGTGGTACAAGTAGACATTGTATCACTTACTAAGTAGAAAAATGTCAACGTAGTGTAATTATAATTATTATATGCTCTGAGTTGCTGCCTAGACTTTTTCTTGTAATATCGAAGATAAACAACTAATGCAGACTAAGAAATATATACAAGATTTATATAAAAAGATTTAGATGGATAAAAAAACTAGGATTAAAAAAAATCACTATATTAAAATTATATAGTACAATAAGAAGGTTGTTTCGCCACATATATATCACGACAAGTTTTCTGATGATGCCGCAATTAAATATTAATGGTGAATTATAAAAGGATTGAAGTTGTTCAAATTGTTACAATCTCATTCAAATAAATAATGTTATGTGGTAAATATGGAATGTAATGGAAGATTAATTAATGAATTATGATGGATTAAGATTTAAGAAATTCAAGTGTACACGACATTGAAAATTTTACATAGAAAAATCTTTCAGGAGATTAAACAATAAAGGTAATCTATTTATAACCGTGAAAATGAGTATAGATGTTTATAAATTTTATTTTTAAAAAATATATATAAATTGATTGAAATTTAATTAGATGAATAAAATTTTCCTCATAATATATAATCTTCAAACTGAATATTGTTATATATCAATACTTAAGCACCTTCATTATATGAATAAAATATATATTTTCTTCAATACAATTCTTTTGTGTCAAAAAAAAAAAATTATGATTATCATGATCGAATTAAAAAAGATTAAATACATGTTCTCAAGCTTTGGCTAAATATGTTTCTTCAAGGAAGCTGCAGTGGCTGGCTCCTGGACTGACATATCAAATTGACCTAGAGAAGCGCCTCAGATATGCTTATAATTAATCAGCTCGAGAAGCATGGAATTCCACACGCTTCCTGAACAGAATGGCGTGAAGAACATGCACGTGTGATGAATTGGGGATCAATCTGATATGATGGCATATTCTACTATTGCACAAGGTATTACTCAAATATACACCACTCTCCATATTATTCTGCTTATTTATTTAGTACAATGAATTACCAGTTGCATCATTAGCTTCAAATGCCACTATTTAATTATTCAAAATCTTTTGATGCTTACAGGGACAAAAATTACAAACTGTGTGAACTCTGTAGATTCTTTGGTGAAATCAGCAAGATTTGTTATTATGCATTTTGATGGTTAAATAATGCACTCAATCTTTTTTATTCAAAATTTCATTTTGTCAAGACCATAAGAAGTATAAATTTTATCTTTTATATCATTAGTGATCAGATGATAGATGTCTCCTTGAGTGCATTTAATTTACATCCCAATTTCCTCTTTTTCTATGACTGCAAAGACTACTGGATCTTTTGATATACGTTTGTTCATGTAGACTACTGGTCCTTTAATCTAGATATAGAAAGGCAAAATTACTCTTCACTTCTATTCTCATGGTGGAAATATGATCTTCATGTTTGACAACTTTTGTATCATTCAGTAGATTGGAAACAGAGATAACAAGGAAATGCTGACCTTTTGGAGTAAAAATGACTAATTACATAAACTGCTTTGAACACATTACTGTGTTTGGTGGACATTCACATAAGTAGCTGCAGCAGCCGGTTAAAACTGACTACAGTCAGGTTTCATATAATCTAGACATGGGAACTTGAAATCTGGATTCATATAATATGACTAATATCATATTGATTCATCATATTTTCTGTCATCTTCTGTTTGTTCTTTCTTTGATCTGTAAGTACTTGTGCTGCATCCTGCAGGACATTGAAATGCAAGTCCCTGAAGAAAAAGCTTAAACATGGAAGACAAGAGTTGAAGTCAGAACATCCGAGCCAAGACCTTAATGAAACAGCAATTTGCACACTTTTAGACTGGCACGTGAAACCTTTGTGCATCCAGCCAACTTCATTGCTACTTGAAACCTGGCAAATTCCAGCCATTCAAGTGAACAGGAGCCACATGTCCCTTGCTATCTTCTCCACCTTAATTTTGTCATCTCTAGGGGATAAGTGGGAGAGAGGGAAGGTGATGAATCTTTTTCTTGGTCTAAAATACTTGAAGGTGATGATTGAATTAAATCACACAGGAATTGGAAATGAAACTACGTTTTGGTGAAAACACACACACACACACACACCAAATCTTAGCTCCAGTGTTTATGTGGTAAAGTGGAGATTTTGGAGAGAATGATACAAGTCAGATCAAGCTGTTTTCATTCCATATGGATAGTGACATATATTGCAGAGGGTGTAATTTGTTCTAGATATCTTTTACACTAATTAAAGTTCCACATGATTAACAAGAGTAAGAGTTGGAGTTTGTCTGCACCTTACAACTATGTCAAATGAAGGTTGGGAGGTAATTTTCATTTGGATCATTAGCTAAGATAAAATCATATGCCACACGATCAACATACACTAGTTTTTCAGAAAGATCAAAGTTTTGTGGCTAAGAGGGTCTGCATGAACTTCCATCAATCACAGATCAGTCACAAATGCCACTTGTGTTATTGATGTAGAACCAAAATTGAAAATGATGACTGTTCTTGGCTGGGAAAATTACAAAGCCTCATGAAAGGATAATATGAAATACATGAGAAAGTTCCGCAACTGTCCTCAATTTAATGATCCAATCCAACAAGAGAAGTCAACTTTGTGCTACCTTGCCCGGTATGATTTTCTTTTTCTTGTTTGTTGAATTCAATGAGTTTTTTTAACTAACATTTCTTCATCAGTAAAAGACAATAGGCATGCCAGTTGAAGCATAACTTTGTATATCTAATGACATTAAAAATGAAAAATAAGACAAGAGTGATGAATCTACTAAAGTAACACGACTGGAATAATATACTTAGATTCGATAGATTGAAACTATGCAAATTTTATACTCATGTGTTGGATTTGGGCGATGGGAGTTTGAGTTGAAGTGCTGCATTCGAGATACCAAGCAAGGACAAAAGTACATATATAGTCAGAGATTTTATAACAAGAGAAGATAATACGTAAAAAAAAAAAAAAAAAAAAAAAACTGGTAGCATCATAAATGGCATATTGTGATTGATAACGATGTCATGCGTCCTCCTCTTTGTCAATTTCCGAATCCGGCTGTGGTTAAAATTTAACAGAGGAGGGTCAAATATGTGACAAAGCTCCCTCAATCCCTCTTTCAGCTCCTCTTCCTCAATCCTCATAGCCCCAAGTGCGCAGAAAGAGCAAGTTATATTCCATTCACAAGCATAATTCAGCCTTTAATTTAAAGCTCTCGGTGAAGAATCCATATCGAGGTTGGTTTCTTTCTCCTCCTTTGCCATGGTTGTTATTCTGATTTTTCTTCAAAAGCCTTTGTCCTCTTCTTTTTTGCCTCTCCTGATAATTGTCGATTCCTCCCTAGCTTATAGATTTTGATCAGTCGAGCTATCTCATGTGGCTTTGGCATGTCTTCTTACTTGGAAAAGAAAGATTAGAGTTGCTGCTTCTTCTTCAACTTCCCCCCTTTTTTTTCTGTTATAAAATGTTGAAGTTTGACTTTTGATGGTCTACTAGGTTTTCTTGATGTTGTCAATTAATTCCTTCCTGTTGTTGTTCTTCTAGTTCTAACATGGGACACAAGCTCTCCTAGGATTGATTGTTTTCATTTCATAATTCACAGTGCTATTAGATTTCACTGCAATATATCATTTGTTTTTGTTCCATGCTTTCTCTTGAGCTGAAAGATAGGATCTTTTGCTTCTCTTTATGCTAATTGACAACTTTGGTTTCTCATGCCTGTTGATTATTTTTATTTTTATTTTTTTGTGGTGTATTTTGGCCACTCAGGAGATCTGTGATTTTCCCCTTTTCTGCCTGTTCTAGTTTAGGTTAAAGAAACTTGAGCTATGGCCTCTTTGGAACCCTAGCTATATTTTTGTGCTCTTCGTTTATTTTGGTTGGTTGGTTGGTTTTCAGTTCAGTGGAGAAGTTAATAGGCAAGCAATGAATCAATATGTTCGTGATTGGACCATGGAAGATGACTCTGGTTGTTTGACAGATCTTCTTCCCATGTCGAGTCAAAAGAAACCAATGGGGTCAGACTCTACTCTCTCAATTTCCCACCCTAATTTTCAAATTCAGGTTTTAGTCCATGGATTTTCAATCTGATGTTCTTCCATTGTTGCAGGCCGGAGAATGAGCTTGTTGAGTTGTTGTGGAGAAATGGGCATGTTGTTATGCACAGCCAAACACACCGAAGAGCACCTGCCTACACTGAATTCAAACAGCCTCAGAGACATGAACATTCCCTCGGCAACTCCAGCAACTTGATCCAAGAGCCTGAATCCGCGTCGTGGTTCCAGTACCCCTTTGACGACCCGTTTGAAAAGGAATTCTGCTCTGAGTTCTTCCCTGAAATTGTGACAACCGCTGAAGCCGATAAAATAAGCAAGGACTTGATGGAGGAGGAACACAGGTTCCTGAAATTTGGTTCCACCAATGACAGCAACAATGATTTTGCAGCATCTGATGCTAAGCAGACCACCCCTAGCTCTCAAGAACATGTCATGCCCCCTCCAAGGTCACATTGTTTGGGCTCTACACCTCAGTCTTCCGGCTTAGATAACGCAAGCCTTCCAAACTTTTCACAATTGTCGAAGATGAAGGCCGATATAGGATCCTCAAGCTTAAAGGCAGGCGAGTCTTCGATGATGACTGTTGGATCAAGCAACTGCGGAAGCAATCAAGTCCAAGCCCAGACTGATCCAAGGAATACTTTTAGCAATGATGGAGCTGGAACTTGGGCAGGACTTCAAGAGGACACTGGAATGAGATTGTTATCAGATAGACTTCAATCGAAGCCGCATGAGGCTGCTCTAACATCATCATCAGGTGGTTCTGGCTGTAGTTTTGGAAGAGCACAGAAAAACGTGAGTAACCAAAGCCACAAGAGGAAGGCAAGGGAGGTGGAAGATTCTGTGTGTCAAAGTGAGGTAACTTATTAACAAGGGAATTAGCTGCAATTCTTTTGATTGCTTTTCTTTTTATACTTTGATGGAGTTGGATGTTGTTGAAGCTTGTAAAATTTGCAGGACTGTGAGTATGAATCAATTGAGGAAAAGAAGCCAACTCAAAGACCGATGGCTAAACGCAGAAGTCGTGCTGCAGAAGTCCACAATCTCTCAGAGAGGGTAAGATGCTTTACTCAAGCATTTGATTCATATTTATGTCCTTTTAAATTTTTGTTGAATTGTGTAGAAAAGAAGAGACAGGATTAATGAAAAAATGAAGGCCCTGCAGGAGCTCATACCTCATTGCAATAAGGTAGTTAAATACCCAGTTCTCCTCCATTCACCTGAATTATCTTTTCCAGCATATCAAATAGATTGGAACAAGTTCACTGATGTTTCCAATATACTTCATGACTTAGCTTCACCATTATAATTCATAATTTCAGACAGATAAAGCTTCGATGCTAGACGAAGCAATTGAATACCTGAAATCACTTCAATTGCAAGTTCAGGTTTGTAATTTGGTATCTTTTTGCCTGCTTCGTTCCACATTATTACTTTCAATTGGTGCCAATCTTGTATTAACCATGTATCAGATGGTGTGGATGGGGAGTGGCATGGCATCAATGATGTTTCCTGGAGTTCAACAATACATTTCAGGCATCGGAATGGGAATGGGAATGGGTCACCCTCCCATGCCGACGCTTCCTACTGCAGTCCAATTGCCAAGAGTTCCATTACTCAATCAAACAGTACACCCGGCTTCCAGCGCAAATCAGACCTCCATATTTCCCTCCCCAGCCTTGGGTGCAGTAAACTTTCCAAGCCAGATGCAGAATATTCATCTTCCTGAATCATATGCCAGATATCTTAGCATGCATATGATGCCACCACCTCAGGTTTGTAGCTTAACTAAATTCTGAAATTATTGGTCAGTGTGGCTATCGCTCAAAGATGAACCAATTGTGTCTGTATTCCAGGCGACGAACTATTGTACATATGGATCTCACTTGGTACAGATGAACAAATCCGCAGCATCACCTAATAGCAGTTCACCGGCAAGTGCTGGAGGAGCTTCTGGTGCAAGTATACGGAACAACAGATCTGGTAAGTTCGAAGCACTTCACTCATATCAGTCTGTGATGAAAGATGATATCCATCTCGTAAAAAATTTCGAATAGGTTAATGGCCAAACTTCACATCAGGAGTCTGCTGAAATTGTGCCGGAAGCCCGAAGCAGGAAGAAAGAAAGTTACTGATACCAAGTGTCTTCTGAAACCAGCATTTGTTATGTACTCCGTGAAAGATGAAAAGTTCAAGTCTCCAGTTGAGCTAGAAAACTCAAGAAAATATAATGGCACTTGTTATTCTATTGTGTAGAAGATCCATATCATACATATTTTTTATTTACCATGAAATAATGATTGATCATTAGTATACTTGATTGCTGAAAATGCTAAAGCAACCATGTCTCCGTGCATCTTCCTTCCCAAAAATATCCTCTCCAACACCACGAAAACAGTGACATCTTCTCGCGATGTTGCCAACCATCAGCTCATCCAAACTCAAGAAATCCAACAAGCTAAAGGGCAAGAAAAAGGAGAAAGCATGATGCTCATGAGTCATGAGATCGCGAAGTATGGAATTGGATGTGTAAGCTTATCGTCCAGCTAAACCTATTGTTTTCGCAAGGAATAGGATGACTTTAGGGACCACTTACTTTCTGGTGCATTTTTCTCAAAGTACTCATTTATGTTGAGTGGTGAGTTCCACCAGCAGTCTGAAGATGCCCTGGTTCTCATGTTCATGAGATAATAGTGGAACAAGCTGCCTCTTTCTGAGGCATCTCTACTCCGACCCACCCATGTCAGAGACAGATTATGCTGGCTTGGATGGAGCCACTGGGCATACATTACATCTTTAAGAATGTTATCATCATCTCTGTGAAACCATTTCCTAGGATGAACATGTAAAAGGTATTATCTTTCTTTCTTTTTTTTGATCTGTCTGCTGTCCAGTGACCAACATGAGGAATGGAAAAAGCAGATGAAATCCGTATCTGCATTATTTGAACAGCACATTCAATATTTTGCATTATCTGTGAAATCTCACCTCATTGGCACTGATGTGAAATTGTTTGGTGAGAGGACTAAACTCACATAAGCAATCAACAAGTAATAAGTATGGGGGAGATGATTGAGAGAATGTTGGAGGTCCCACTGGGAATCACCACCGTTGTATACTTTAAGCTAAATCAGTGCACCCAATCCACAAAATGAGGCAGTGGACAACTCCTTTTCCTCTTGTTTTCTTTCTCTTTTACTTGACGTCGCAAGCTTGTAGATGCTTCCTCCCTGGATAAAACTTGCCCAAAGTTCAATGTTTTGGCCACATCCCTTAAGCTCGAATTGGCCTTCAGATTCTTGTTTCGTTTCTTCTTCCTCCTCGATTCACGTCTCCTGTAGCTGTTTGTAGCTTTAGTCATCTGCATGCAACGGGGCTTAAAATATAATTATAACGACGCGGCAAACCTCCATTGCCTCAGCCCTCTAATCATATGATTAGATTCTTCTGCGATTAAAATAACACAGATGATTATATATATAGTAGTGCATGCATGATTAGCTCGCATTATCTTATTAAACCTGCAGTGATTAGAGTTGCTGTCAGTCGACATCCCTGAAGATTGGGATTAGATCCAATGCTCCAACTGATTTAGTAGTTCGATGGGTACAATCTCCATTAGTGGTTCGTCTTTCTTGCAATCAGGGCCGACATGAAGGGGCCACATTCCATTACCGTTCTATCCTGTCTCGCATATAAAATAATGATCATGACAGGCAAATTTTGAAAAGGTATAACTTGCATTTCAAATTGAAGTCGCTTACAGAAAAAATAATTGCCATCTACTGCACGCCTGCACATGAAAATTCATTGCGTTTAATGTTTCAGAAAAAGGGAATATAAAATCATCTGTTGGGTTCAGAAGTCAGACCGAGGCAGATCTTGAGCTGCTCTGGGACTTGAGATTTTGCCTCTCTCGCAGAGACAAATCTGTGTTGTGGCTTCTGGAGCAGAGTGGAGTAAGATGTCATGCATGGCGTCGCAGAGCTGGTCATGAGTGGCTTATGGACCAAGTGCCTGGAACAATTAATTGAATCATAAATATTTTTTCAGTAATCACAGTGAGGAGGTAATTTTGCAAGCTGAAGTGAACAGTATGCTTTGCTGAAAATATGTATATATTATTGCAAAACATGCGTGCCGACTAAAAGTATAACACTTCTATTTTATTTATTTTTTTTAAAGAAGATTTTTTGCTTTTTTCCTTTGTTGTTCAGCTAATTGCTCTCTCATATTTTGGCATCTCCAATACTACAAATGCAGATGGTCCCCCTGGCACATCATAGTGCAAGATAAAAAGTTGAAAATCAATATCACTCTAAACAACAAAAAAATATATCAAAGATCAAAAGTAATATAATTCAGAAGTATGTTGTATTCTGACCAAGCAATAACAGAGACAGTTTTATCTTGCGAGATTGGAACGAAAACTATTTGCTTCTGTTTTTTTTTTTTTTATAAATCTGACTAAAGCTTTGTCAAGTTATACTATGGTCCTATGGATCTAAAACAGAGATGAGGCAAGCCAACCATGGCCCAGAAACTTGTTTGCATTGAAATATCCAAATAGTGACAGTGGCATGCCATCCGGTGGCTTAATCATCAAGCATCAGATAACACCGGCACAACTGAAGCACCAAAGATAATTGTAGTTTATGCTTAGCCCGACAACAATTTATTTCATAAATTACTAAATGGGCTTAAGCTATTAAATAAAATGGACTTTTTATTTCTCCTCTCAAATAGAGGGAGAAAAAAATTATTTATACGCATTCTTAGCTCAATTGAACAGAACTGTATAATGAACATTATATATCTAAAAGTTTGCAAATTAAGTTAAAGAGTAGATAAAGAATTTATAGATTCTCACATTTGAATCTGTAAATTGGTAGATTGTGACCTAATACAGTAGAACGAGCACAAATCAAGTACAGGCATGCATGGGACCTAGAGAAGCGTAAAACCTGAGATAAGTTGCATGGATCTTGGTTGGTAGATTCACTGTTGAGCTGAGCTTGTCCAATTGCATTTCCGTCTCTTAAAGCCAGGGCCATAACATATTCACTTGTGACTAGCAGAAAAGGAGATTACAATAATAACCAAGTTTTATCCCATTATATAGGTCGGTTATATGGATTCTTCTATGTCATTGGGGCTCTATCCCCTACTATATCATCATTTATATTTAAATAAATATTATTTTATTTTATTGTTAATAATCAAGTCCTTTTTGGTCTTCGTTTTAGTCTTCCTAATTTGATATGGATATTTGTTATAGTTTTACATCACTAACTAGTCATCTATTGGTCATCTAAGTATCTGTACCATTTTAAACGTGTCTTCCAGAGTTTTTCCTCAATATGTGCAACCCCGATTTTCTTTCTAATATTTTCATTTCTTATCTTATTCATCTGCACATCCACCTTAATATTCTCATCTTCTACTCATGTGCTCGCGTCATAAATAATATTCACCTCCATATAACAAAGCATGTTAACAACCATTTTGTAAAATTTTCCTTTAAATCTTAGAGGTACTTTACGATCACAAAGAATACGGCGTGTTCTCTATTTCAACAATCCTGCTTGTATTCTATGTGAGATATCTCTCTCAAATCTTCCATCAATTTACAAAAATGATCCTAAATACTTAAAACTCTCTAACTTGTTATCTCCTATCTTAACAACTATCTCATTACGTCTAATATTGTTAAACTTAAATTCCATAAATTTCGTCTTACACAACTAAACCTAAAACCTTTCCAGCCAAGATTTAAGTTTAACATTTACTTTTTCATATGTTTCATTCACCAAAACAATATCATCTACAAATAACATACATCGCGGTATTGTAACTTGGATGTATTCAATGAGTTCATCCATGAATAGTGTAAAAGCATAGGGACTTAGAGTTGATGGACTTAGAGTTGATCCGTGATGTAACCCTATATTTATAAAAAATATTTTGGTTAATCCTCTCTTCACTCTTGTCATTGCATCCTCGTACATATCCTTAATTAGTTCAAAATACACTATGCTAACACCTCTCTTCTCTTGAATTCTTTATATAATTTTCAAAGTCTGTCAAAGTCATTTCCAAGCCTGGTTGAAAAAGGACGAGGGTTACGCATTAGGTTACTAATCCGCATGGACTTTTAGGCAAATATTTAATAAATGGATCGACAGAAATGGATAAAAATGCAGTGGAAAAAACCAAGAAGATGATAATGGAGTAGTGAAATAGGTAAATAACTAATTAAATAGATGAGAGGCATCGTAACTTGTAGCAAGTGGATGCCTATCTAGGGCAGACGTTGGGATTTGAGAAAAATGGAGTTATAACTTGTAGCAAGTGGATGCCTATCCAGGGCAGACGTTGGGATTTGAGAAAAATGGAGTTAGGTGAATTAATTCAAACAGATTGGTATACATGTAACTAATTAAAAGTTAAAGACAAAATAATATATGGCAGGACCCCTGCAGCGTCAGTGAAAGAGAGAGCAGGGTAAAATGGAAATTAATGGGATGGTAGATCATATAGAGGTAAAGTGAAACAAAACACCCACACCTTGATAAAATAAAATAAAATAGAAAACAAAATTTTCCCATTAGCTATTCATAGATGCATGCAGATGGAAAATTAATGAGCAGAAGATATAAAATTTTAATATGCTTGGACATTTGGATAATATAAAATAAAAGAAAGGTGTCTTTGGTGGGTTACAGTGAAATTCAACATTCATGCATGTGTCTGCATCAGTACTAAAAGAAATTGTTATTTTGAAGGATGTATGTTATTGGGACTATTTTTTTATAAGCTATAACATGATTAGTGAGAAAGGAACATACAGATAGATCATGTACATAGGACAATAGAATCTTTTTTTTTAATAGAATTAATCATTAGTATAAAATATGAAGTATGAAGCTTGAATAGCATTTGATTATTAACGAACTGATGGGGGCAGCTGACTATAGAATGACGCTTGAAGTGATTGAAGCTTTTCTTCTATTTTTTTCTCATTTTGCTAATACATTGAGGGACATGAAAAATAGTCATTTCAACAATACACTGTAACAACGTGAGAAGTAGAAACACATTTTATTGTATCTACTATCGTCTCTAATAAGACAATTACGTGGTACTCATAATCCATGCAAACTCCTTTTTAAAAAAAATAATAATTGAAACTCATTTGCAAAACATCAACTGTAAATAAACAATACTCAAATAAGCAGCATTCCAATAAAACCAACAAATGTAGAGTTGAATAGAATTCAGTAGCATTTCCTCTAACCTCAAACAAACATATTTTATATATTTACGTTTCATCATACCCACAAATGGACTGTAGCAATTTCTTGGTAACAGATGGTGGTATCTATTGGAAGCGGCAATTTTGAATTCCATCAGTATCTTAATGAAGAATACAGGTAGCAGCATTTTATTCCAGACCAGCAAAATGCGCAACTTGATTGTTGGTGAATCAACAACAAAATTGCTTACTTGTAGAATAAAATAACAGTAGCAGTTCCTATAGAACATGATCCAACATACCATTTATTGTAGTCAAAGTTTACAACTTTGCCACTTTCATCGACTGACATTGTTCTCAACAACCAGACACGTTTTGGGCTCAAGATGGAAACTAATACAAGAGTATACCAGGTAATGATAAAATAATACTGCAATATAGTAACTTGGTTAACATCAAGAGACTTGGAGGAGGGAACATACAGCTCAACTTCATGGTGGCGCATATGCAGTTTAAGACTATCGTACTCTATTTAAATTTCTTGAGAAAAGCAAATGGTTTTTGAGTCTATAATCAAGCTCCAGTGGTAGAACTACAGAACACAACTAACGTAAGCAATTCACCAACGTAGTAGATGAGACGAGAAATAGCCTAGCTTTTGGACCCAAGCATTGTTGCATGTGTACGAGAGCATATAGAATCACTAAGGAAACTAGATACGCACGCAACCAAACAAGAGCTGGATAAGAAATCGACAGAAACTTATTACAATCAATTCTTTAAGAACTAAAAAACCTCAGTTATGCATCTTGCAGCAACTAATCCTACACGAATATCTGATGGAAAATATTAACCATAGTTGTACAAGAACACGTGTAACTATTTGACCAACAACTTCAAAATATCTGAAATAATAAAGCATTCAAAAATATTAAGAGAAGCAATAACTGAAATGAAACATTAATATCTAGGATTTAGAAGCAAATGTAGACTAAATAACGTGCAACATTTATTGGTAATGAATACAACTTCGTTAACACAATGTTTACACAAAAACAAAGTAGAGCTGCCAAGATAAATTAGTTATTTGGCAATGATTAGTGGAAAAAACGAATGAAGTTAGTCGATGCAAATCTTAGTAGAAAACCACAAGATGAGTCAATTACAATCACTCATCAGGACTCTGTTGTCCCACCCCATTATAACTACATCTAACCTTGACATCCCTACTGCTACATGAATGATACTCACAAGGATATCACCTGATAGAAGACATGACAAAATTGCACTCCAATTATACATGGAAATTAGTCATCTTCCTTTAATAAAAATTATTGGTGGAAGCAAATGGTCGTTTACTATTGAAATATCTCCAAATGTTCTAGTGACAGATTTAAAGCTTGAGGGATGGCAAAAAGGTATGCGCCTGTTACCTGTACATGATGCAAAATAAAATTATTATTTTCCTAATTGTATAATGTACTTAATCTTGGAAATCTTAAAGAAAATAGCTTTTTGAGAATATGTCTATATCCAAAAGTGTCTAAAGTAAGGGTCATAAATTAGTCTTTATAAACCTAAGAATACTTGACGTCTACTTCATAATTGAAGTTCAAAAACTTTTTTTCCTTCTTCTCGTAGCTGATTAAGACTTCATCCGCCAGACTTGAGTTACTTCGAGAATACTCACGCAACTCGAGGGCTTCTCACAAAACCTGATCAGCCAAATAGGTTATGATGAAATATTACAATTTCCTAGACAATTATGTTCAAAAGGCAAAATTGAGTTAAACCCTAAACATTAGAATGAATTGACAGTTCAAACAATAGCACCTGATACCTGCCTCTGCCTGCATCCCCTTTTAGCAAGTTGAGACACAATATTCTGCGAACCCCAATTTGTGGATCTCTAGCCCCTCTTTACCACTCTTTGATGTCCCTTTTTCCATCATAGTATTCATCAATGGCGTGCTGCTCACAGGCCAGGGCTCGACGCGACGCCGATGCGGCGGAGGGAATGAACCTCCGGAACGAGAAACCCGTCGCCTTTCATTAGAAACCTTCCGCAGGAAGAAATCCAACGGCAAAACCTCGCACGAACCGAAAGCTTAGGAGTTAGTATAGGATCGCCTATCGCACTCCAACCACCAGACAGCCACAAAGCGGGTCGAAATAGATCCGAAATTACGAAAGATCCAATCCGTTAAGATATTGTCGGACTCAGACATGTGCTGCAGCCCACAATGTAATTGAGGCCCAAATCTCCCCGTAGAACAATAAAGTCTCAGGGCAGCAACAACCACGTGTTTGATTCTAATTGCACGGCTGTGTTGGTGACCCCACATCATAATCATCCACTTTATTCATTGACCACTTTAATCATCCTTTTACTGAAAATATGAAATCGATGCAGTGATAATTGCCAGGTGATTTTTTTTCAAGGATGAAAAATGAAGGATTATTAACCAAATTAATCACGATCGCAATTGTGATTACGTCGCGGAGCGGACAAAAGACGATCAAGAAAAAAAAGGCACACGCGCAGAGGCGTAGCTTTTCACAACTGACGACCGCGCCACCCACACCCTCCCTGGTCGGCGATATTGGGCCCCACCTCTTGTCCGGTCGTGCCGCCAATTGCGGAGGAGGGGGCCCACGGAGAGGACAGCGTATCCTTTGCACTGTCGCTGAGTTATCTAAAGAATGGAATAGTTGTTTTTTTTTACGGAAATTTTGTTCCGCTCGATATAGTTATTCATCGAGGATCATGATCGTCGCATAAATTTTCAATATAAACACGTTCAGAATTCCAACTAAAGAGATGTACAAAGTGATTCACGTTCACCAATTACACAGCCTTCGTCTCTTTTTTTTTTCTCTCTCTTTTTTTTCCCCATTTTTTGAATAAAATTAACACGATATGGATGTCCTCGCCGGTGCTACCTCCCTCGTGGCGGCGACGCCGGAGGTGGAGGAAGTCCTCGGGATCGCCACCTGCTTCAGCACCACGTTGGGAATTTGGCTGTTGCCCCTCCGCCGGTCTTCTTTGACCAGCTCCCCGGCGAACCGGTCGAGCTTCTCAGCGTTGGTTTGCTCGGAGATTTTCTTCCCCTGAAATAATAACGATTCCACATTCTTCTGCGACAATTGTTTCTCCAGCAAGCTCAGCAATTTGCCGCTGTCTCTTGTTTTTGGAATATCCTTGCGATCATATAATTCGAATCCATTGCCCTGAGAAAGATTTGCGTTGATTCGATAATTAATTCTATTGCATTTCGTAATTCGTGATATTAATTAATAGCGTTTAACTTTAACCTGAATCCTCACGTAATTGTCAGCCCTGTTTTGCCCGAATGACATCGCGATTGCTTGGTCCACCTGACAAAATGCGAATTAAAGTTTTTTTTTTTTTTTTGGAATTTTAACGGTCGAATTATGATGAGAAGGAAATTGGGCGAGGGGCATAGAGAGAGGATGTTGTCCGCACCACGTCGGCGACGCCTTCGCCGGCAATCCTGAGGAGTTCCGCCTGCGATGGAACTGGCCTCCTCCTTAGCGGATCCACTTCTTTTCCGATGCCGCCGGCGGTGGTGCTACTGAGGGAGAGCACCATGAGGTCCTTCATCCCGTCGGCGAACGGGAACTCGCACTTGTTGTTGAGTACGTGGCTGATGGCCGCCGCCGCGGGGTTGCTCATCGTGACACCGCCGCCAATGGCTGTGATTCGAGTCTTTCCGTCCGCAGACCGCATTTCCACCGGCGCCGTCCCCCCGGCGCACGTGGCGGCGCAGACCTGCCGCAGCGGGAAATCGTACGCGTCCCCCTCCACCGCGTCCGCGCGCGAGAAGAGGAACGGCGCCCCCGTCGCCAGGTCGAAGCACGGCACCAGAAGCGGCTTCACGGTGTCCCGCAGCGTGGCGTCGCCTAAAACCTTCCGGAGCACCCCAGCGGCTCCGCGCGGCCTCCACCACGCCAGCTGGCCGCGCCTCGCGTCCGCGAACGACGACCGGCCGCTCTTCGCTAGGAGGAGCCCCAGCGCGTCGGCGGCGGAGAGAAGGGAGCGCCCGTCGGGGCCGCAGGCGAAGAGCATGGCCGCGAGAACTCCTCCGGCGCCGGAGCCAGCGGCGACGTCGAAGAAATCGGCTACGCGAGCGGAGGGATCGCCGGAGAGGCGGCGGAGGGAGGACTCGAGGCGTGCGAGGGAGGCGGCGGCAAGGAGGGCGTCGGCGGGGCGTCCTCCGCCGTCGACGGAAAGGATTCGGACCCGGCCTTCCGAGGCGGCAGCCGGCAGCAGAGGGAGAGTGCCGCCGTAGGGGAAGGTGGCGGAGGAGAGGAGGAGATTAGAGGGATCATCGTAACCGAAGAGAAACTTGCTTTCGAGGATGGAGAAAATCTCGTAGCTAAGCTTATCGAGGTCCATGGCCGGCTCAATCGCAGGCGCCGGCGACGCCATTGCTGCTCTGTAGAACGAGTCTGAACCGGAACCACTTGATTTGGGGCCTCTCGAGTGAGTGGATGGCGGGCGGACTCCGCAGTCGGCCTTAAATAAAGGCGGGGATTTTTGTCTCGGTTGATGAACGGATCAGATTCATCGGAGGGGTGATCGCAGCGGGGAGCTGCCGCGCACGTGCGATAATGCCATTTGATATTGTCCATTTATATTCTTGCCTTTTTTCAATATTATAAAATAATATCGTAAAACTCTGATTTGTAATTTAGCTGCCGGCAATTGCATTCTTTTAGCACTGTTGATTAATATTAAACAATTAATATCACAATACATAAAGTTGAAGTCATTATAATTAATTCCATGCTAATGGAGATTCAAGAGCACAGGAACGTTAAAATATTACTTGCTTAACAAATCAATAATGAGAGTTTGGTTCCTTCGGGACAGTATGATAATTAAGATATGAAAAATTATCACATAAAATTTTGACGTTGAAATTTGACGCGTCTGAGCATATACCTCTTTCATGTTTTAATCATTTACACTAATAGCTAGTAGTCACTCATGATTTACCTCTTCTGTGTTGACTTAGAAATGAATTGACTACGATATTGAAGACGAATGAATCATCTTTTATCACGTGATGAAAATAAGCATTTGAGTGCTAAAAACATATGCAAAAAGTTTTTCTTCCAAAAAAATAAAATGATATTATTTACTGCCCTCCACCAACAAGGCAACCACCACCTTTATTCCTTTACATAAAAATATATATATATATATATATATAATAATTCATCTACTGGCAGCATTTATTGATTAATTTATTTCGACAAGGACAATAATATCATTATGATTTCATT
>JBAMIE010000055.1:1044354-1054741 GCA_037177295.1 Kaempferia parviflora | reverse complement strand
CGAAGACGAAGCAATCGGAGCCATTCACCCCCCCTCTAGCTCCGAAATCGGTCCCAACATATAGTATTGATTCAGTTCTTCTTACTTTGTTAGGTAAGCTTTCGGAACTCATGCTTTGATGTGTTCTTATTTTTGTTAACAAGTGATAAGTAAGATTTATTCGTTGATTCTGATTGATATCTGAAACTTGCTTATTGTACACGACACTTTGTGATCCAAGTCTCATGTCAAAGTTCCTGCATCCCAAAGTGAACCTATCTAGCATTCCCTTGAGTTTCTCAACTTCTCCTTTCAATATGGAATTCTCCTCCTCAAGTTTTGCAACTTGATTTGGGTTTCCATTTTGAACATAGTTAGTTGAGGGATTCAACTTGCTCCTTAAAGTTGTTAACTTCCTTAAGTAACAAGTTAATCTGATCTTCAGATTTAGTCAATTTTTTAAACAAACATTTCATTATTTTAAGCATTGAAACTCTAAAAGCGAAGTTAACTCATCTAGTCCTTCTGACTCGAACTCCTCATTTCTTGCCATAAGTGCCAAGAGGCTTGACTGCTTTGGTTCCTTCACATTTGACTTTTCCGAAGATGATTCATCCCAAGTAGCCTTGAACGCTTTTCTTATTCTTGAAGACTTGATCTTCTACTCTTTTAGATTAGGGTACTCATGTTTGTAGTGACCCTTTTTGTTGCACCCGTAGTACATTACCTCAAATTTTGGTGTGTTTGAGGTGTTTTGTACTTTTTTTAGATTTCATTTGGTGAACTTCTTTTTAGTAAACTACTTTTGTATCATGTTTACTATTTCCTCTTCGTTGTTCAAATCTGAGTCTGACTCACTCTTAGATTCATGTTTCGGTCTGGACTTTAACTTAGCCTCCTTGCTTTTACTTTGACCTGCATTCAAGGCTATATCCTTCTCGATCTGACTACTGCTCATGTAACTCTAATTCATAAAATAGATCATCTAATTTTATAATGAAAAGATCCTTCAAAACTTTATAGGCATGTACCATAGATGCCCAAAATGCATTTTGAGGGAAAGAGTTTAGTGCTATTATATCTCAATTTTTGAGTTGGTGACCGATGAGGTGGGGCCAGTTGATGATGTCTTTTATTCTTGCGTGTGGTTGAGTCGCAGTTTCTCCATGCAATATTTTAAGGTTAAATAATTTATTTAAAATAAGATCTCGCTTTGTGTTACCTTAGCATGGTCGATTCCTTGCAATTTGGCTAGTTGATCCCAAAGTTCTCTGGAGTCTTCAAAAGATCCAACTCGATTGAGTTCCTCCATTGTTAGACCGCATTGGAGGATGTTCATCACCTTGTATTTGATTTGAGATTTCTTCTTCATTTTAGTATTCAACTTTTCTCGATCTAGTGGTTCTGTATTTTCAGTTGGTGGTGAGTACCCTTTTATGATCGTGATCCACATATCAATGTCAGATTTGAGGAAACACTCTATCCTCCATTTCTAGTAACCAAAGTTTCTCCATTGAATAATGGAGGATGAATAGTGCTATATTCTTCTGAAGGCCCAAGTGAGGTCGACTAGAGGGGGGTGAATAGCCCTGAAAAGTTAGAAAAATCTCTTGTTATTTGAACTAAGAAAGGGCACAATATTAGTAGGAAAAATAATTAACATTAAAGAAATGACTAAAAGTAAGAAGGCTCAAATAATTACTTGGTTACAACTTAGATGGTTGTTAATCTAAGGCAGTTGAAAAGCTCACTAAAAATGCTCCTTCATTGAAAGCGAAGTAGCCTCTTACACACTTTGAAAGCTCAGGAATTAGAATAGAAATCAATACTATTGTTGTCCTTCAATTGCTAGCTCTAAGGGGCTTTTTATAGGGTCCTGGACTAAGTTACCATTGCTTGGAGGTGCCTCCAAAGCAATCCATGGCGCCTTCAAGAGGATAAAACTTTATCCTTATTACAACGATCAGCTAACGACCCTCTACGTTGGAAACACGAGGATGCCTCCAAGCTGCTTTAGGGTGCCTCCATGCAAAGGCGCGAGGTTGCCTCCATGTAGAGGCGCGAAGGTGCCTCCATGCAAAGGTGCGAGGGTGCCTCCAAACTCCTTTAGGGGGCCTTCAAGATCCTTTAGGACGCCTCCATGCAGAGGCATGAGGGTGCCTCCAAGCTCCTTCAGAATGCTTCCGGCTGCTACAGATTGCAAAGTCAGAGTTGACTTTCTTCACATGGGTGATGCTCTGGTATCCAACTCCGGCCTTTTCCTTGAGCAGACTTTCTCTCGACTTCTTATCCCTCGAATTCTTGAGTGCACTTCCTTCTCGACTGCTGGTGTACTCTTCTGCGACTCTTCATCTCTCAGATACACCGAGCCCATCGACTCATTTTTTGTGTCATTCTTCTCGCTCGCCGTATCTTTTGCTGGACTTCTTGTGTTCCTAAGTTCCTGCACACTTTAACACAAGGCATCAATAAGACCTAACTTAACTCGGTTAATCACATCAAAACCAGTACTTATAATCTCTCCCTTTTTGATGCGTATTAACTCGAGTTAAGATTAGGGTAAAATAGACAAATAAAATGTAATTAAAATGAATGTAATAAAATAGTAATTAATAAAATAAATGCAATTAAATCTTCCCCTAAACTTAACATCTAGTTATTCTCCCCATTTGATCATATAAAAAATAAGGAAAAAAAAATAAGAATAAAAAAATTTCTAGGGATCTTGCACAAATATCCCAAAGCTGTATATTTTTTACTGAAATTAATTTGCAAAGAAATTAATTTTTAAGAATTAATTCTCAGTTTTGTACAAAATAATTTAAAATTTATTTTGATTTTATGAAAAATATTAAAAATTGCTGTTACTGTTGAAGATAAGTATTCCATTATTAAAATTGTTATATATGATAATAAAATAATAAGGGTTATTCAACGAATAACCTTAACAAAAGTTTTAGAAATTTTCTGGGAATTAATCAGAAATTATATGATTGATTTCGTGAGGTGTCTTATTAGGCTTAAGGAAAGCTTGTTTATAACATCCATTATGTAAGAGTTGATTGAGGAGATTACCTAGAGTTTAATTAAGCCCTATGTGTATAAGTATTAATCACACAGTAACCTATGCTTTAAACGCCAACTTCCTCTTTTTCTCCCGACCCTTTCTCTACTCCCCGATCCTCTTCCATCTCCCCATCGGATTTCGCCGCCCCAACCGGGCTGATGCTGCACCACCATCCATTGAGCACTCATCGCCATTGGCCATTCTCAGGCCATGGGTGAGCGCGGATCTCCGTTGCGGCGATTCCCCTTTTTGGACTGAGCCCGCTACAGTGACACCATCGTCACCGCCCTTAACTGTTAGTTGTTGCTGCCCCAAATTCGAGAGTCGCCGCCGCCCCTTTCACTGGGTCGTGGTTACTTCACAGATCTACACTTCCACGGTTCGCTCGACGCTGCACCACCCACTGTGAGTCACATAGTTTTTGTTGCACATTTCTTCCATCGAAATTGAGGTAATAAGTTAACCTAGTACACAATTTGGGTGTTCGATTTATATGAAGTGCTGATTTGGAGGGTTGATTTGGAAGACAGTAGCTTCGTCTCACCCCGACCAATTTTCGACCAAGCACCATTTTGTCCTCTCCCACACTTACGGGAAACATCTTCCCTCACCTCCTTACTGTCAGATCAGAGGTAATCCTAACACTAATGTCTGATTTAGAAGATTGGATGTGGAATTGCTCATTTTAGGGTATCCATTCATGTTGGGCAGCGATATTGCACTAATTCCAGTTGTGATCGAGCTTCGGCTGTCGACAAACAAGTAACATTCTATAATTTGATGAGTTAGTGGAGGTTAATGGTTGACTTGGGCTTCCAATGCTTGCTGGACAGTTTTTGGATTGAGAGGTTTGGTGGAGAAATTGTTCTGGCAACCACCTCCTTCTTGTGGAGCTCTGATCTAAGGTAAGCAATTGTATTAGACTTATGTTTAGTACATATACTTTTAGAATTATGGATCAGTTATGAGTTATTAGAATTAATTAGGATGTAAAATCTAATATGAAACATTAGGGTTACGTAGACTTATGTAAATGTAAATTAATCATAGTTAATAGAATCTATTGGATGGATTAAATTGGAAAGAATTAGGTTAAATCAGATAGATCGATTGGGGAGGCTAATTGGGAAATTAACCAAAAGTTAATTTAGTATGTAGGGTTAGTTATTCTTCTCATATGTGATTAGCTAATCGATATCAATGTAATGAGTTTAATTACACATGGTTGCAGGTCCTTGATCTATGACGAGTTGTACGACGTGGAACTTTTTCTGACACGTACATCATATTGAGGTGGGTATTTCTTCTTTGGCCTCTTATAGTTATTGACCTTAGTGAAGAGTTATCTTATGAGTAGGATTTAAATTACCTTAAATCTACTTGCTTTGATTTCCTGCTTGATACTTGCTGCTTGATCTTAGATGATCTATTTTCATTATCTATACAGCCTCTTCGTTGTTATTCCATACTCTATTAAGTGTACACATGTACAGTACGCACCATAGGAGCTAACCTTATGATTGTTCACCTGTTGTAGAGTATTTTTAGGCATGGTTTATACTTTAGGAGATATCATGTGAACTATTTTTGTGCATGTAGTGTGTATACTCGTACGGGGTTATAGAAGTTAATCTTGATTGAACCGCCTATTATGTTGCGATGTAACCTTTGGGTTGAACTTGGGAATATATATACATAAGTTGTGTAAAACCCTAATTGTGATCTAGTAGACACAGGTTGACGTAGAGGACTGATAGACTGTGTGTTGGACGTAGACATATGGTTAGGGTTGTTGCATTGATGATGACTACCTTTGATACATGGATATTAGCATCATGTGTATCATAACTCATAAGCACTTTTACATGATGGTGACCATTGCTTCGTCATGTATGAGCTATTCGTCAGTCATTTTTAGCAAGCCACTCAACCACTCAAGAGTAGTGGTAGCAGAGTTGGGTGCAACTTATCCTATAGTGCCCTTCTCGACTGCTAAGGGGTAGTGGTGATGGAGTCGTGTGCATACAGTGGACCTTTTTTTGTAGCTAGATAGTTACTCAACATCCTGCCCGACCGACCACTCAAGAATAATGGTAGCTGGAGTCGTGAGAAGTTGTCATAGTTCTGCCCACCCGATCACACAGATGTCGTGATGGCAGGAGTGGAGTGTAGAAGTGACGCACACATGACATATGCATTGTTGATGTGTGGTGCATATCTTTGAGATACTATTGAGCATATGTCGGTTATATGATATCCTTGCTTGAGTTATGATTGTTGCATTTAGTTGTCATGATGCATACATGTCACTATCATTACCAGTATATGTGTTGTTCTAGTTTGACCAGGTGTTACTGACAGTTCAGTTGTAGATCCTTAGGGGTTTCAACAATTACCTTATTGTGTTAGACTGATTCTGGTATGTGTTATGATTATGTCATTTATGATCATACTCTTATTTCCTTATTGAGAATGTATACCTTTGACATCTCTACTATTGTTATATACCATACACTTCCATTTCTATTACCCGCTGAGTGTCCCGCACTCACCACCCCATTGTATGATTTATGTTTTTTATGTATCATGTAGACTCAGATGTGTCACTTGGTGATCTCCAGCTACTGGTCCCACATCTTTGTTGAGGACAGTATTTCCTCCACCTGCATTGTTTTATGTTTACTTTTGCTATTTGGATCTTACTCTGATTTAGCATTTTAATAAGTGAACTTGGACTATGGTTTTAGCCTTCGGGCTAGTGGTTTATCATTTTGACTTTTGGGTGGTCTACCCTCATTTTTCCACTTGATATTTTATGGTTCCAGCCGAGTAGGCTATCGACTTTTGTGTTCCAACCGTGTGGGCCGTCGACCTTGGTAAGTGTCGTTTTGTTTTCCTTTTTGTTTTGTCAGTCGGAGACTGCTTTAATAAACTGTGGTTGTGATTTCCTTTTTGGCTATATATTAAACTGCGTGGTTGTGTTGTTTGTGTATCTTTGTTCTGGCTATGTTGATCGAGGTATAGTGGTCATGTAGGCCCTGTACACATGTTTGATATTGCTATCAGTATAGGGGAGATACTGCTCGATTTTCAGCACGCAAGTACTGTCTGGGGGCGTGACAAAAATAAATATTTCAGATAGAAATGCATATTCTTAAAATTTAATGTTTAAAAATATTTTTATACTCTAAAAAATGATGCCAATTTTTCTGACAATTTAAAATATAATATTTATACCAAAAAATAAAATTTTCAAAAATAAAGTTTTGCAAATTTGGTAAAAAAAATATAAAAATTAATATAACAGTCAAAAAAATTTGAAATAATTTTTGGCAAAAGAAAACAAAAATTTTTATCATATAAAATTTAATTCTTTAAAAAATAAAATTTTGAAATAATTTATTTAAACAAATCTTATTTTTGTTTGAAAATTCATTAAACAAATAATATAAAGGTTAAAAATTTTCAAAAAAAAATTCTGTTTAGCAGATGATAATTTAATTTTTCATAGAAAAAATTATTTAGATAGAAAATATAAATATAAGGTGTGTGAATTAAATTTTACTAAAATTGTTAATAAACCAACAGAATTTAAATTTCTAACAATGCTTAAAAAGATCTAACGTGTCAAGATGGATTTTGAAATCCAAAATAAGTTCATACTTATTGAATTTATCAAGTATTTTCTAGAAATACTATTTTTAGTAATTTTTACAATTTTGCCTCTATGGGTTTTTAAATACCAATTAATACTAATATAATTCTTAAAATTTGAGCTATGAGAAGTGTTAGGATTTGATCATGCAGACTTTCTTACTTTCAATATTTCAAGTTCTTCTTTAATTTTGTATTTTCAATCTTCAATTTTTCAAAATTTTCTAGTAGGCATGCAAAATTTTCTTTTTTTTTTAATATATATTTAGTTCTATTTTTGCAAAGGAATTTACTTAGCATTTGTATAATTTCATATAATTAGTCAGATGCAAGATTACAAACCTGACTTTACATGTCGGACTCGTAGTTCTTAGCATCCCCTTCAGCATTACTCTCGATGCTCATATCAGATGAGCTTGCTTCATCGTCATCTTCTCAATGACTTGTCATAAGTGCAAGTCCAGCGTAAACCTCGATCTCGGATTTTGAGGACGATTCGTCCCACGTGTGCTCTTAATTAAAATTTTGTGCTTCGTCAATCTTGGCCCCTGTCCTTTTCTTTCTCCCTTGTCCTTTTCTTTCTCCCTTTTCTTCACCTTTGAGCAGTTATCCTTGATGTGTCATTCTTGGCAGTTGAAGCAACGAACCTTCCTTTTACTTTGGAGTAGCTTCGGTGCCTATCTCTTATCAAAATTATGAGTTTTTAAAAATTTACAAAATTATCTTACCATGTCGACTTCTTCGTCTTCATCGAGCGATGATTTTTTACTCCAGTTTGATCTTATTGGCTTTGATGCCAAGTTCTGAATTAACTTTTCTTTTGTATGTCTTAAACTTGCACATCTTGACTCGTGAAGTTTGAAAGTTGAAAATAAATTCTCTAAAGTACTTACTTTGAGGTCCTTGGAGATGTAGAAGGAGTCCAATATAGACGTCCATTAGGGTGTTCTCAAAAAGGCATTTAGTGCATACCTTAGCGATTCATGTTTCATTACTGTTTCTCCAAAGTTCACAAGTTTGGTGATTAGCTCTTTGATTCTTGCGTGTAGATGAGCTACCGATTCTTCCTTTTCATTTTGGAGGTTACTGAGTTGGTTTAAGAGCAAGTCTTGTCTTGCGAGTTTGGTCTCCAAGGTCCCTTCGTGTAGCTCTAGGAATTTCTCCCAAAGTTCTTTTGTCGAGTTGTAGTTACCGACCTGATTGATTTCTTATGGCGGACGAACGCTCAGCAGATGGAACTCCGCTTTGTCATTTGCTACAAAGTCGTTCTGCTCCTTTTTGCTCTATTGATGCTCTTCCTTTTCTTTTCCGTGTTGGTCTTTAGGTATTGCAAAACTATATTTGATTATTAAAAGAATGTCAAAATCGATTTTGAAAAATACCTACATCCGACATTTCCATAGATCGAACTCCCTCTCAAATTTTGGCAGGTGAATGCTTGATCTAGTCGTCGTCTTCTTTCTTTAGTAGGTGGTTTGTCCTTCTAGAGTGATCTAGCTCTGATTTCACTTGTAGGTGCAGGTGATGCCAGCTAGAGGGGGTGGATATAAGTACCCACAGTTAGTTTTGATATGGTCAACCGAGTTATGTTAGACCCTGTATATTTGATGCCTTGTGTCTGAGTGTGCAAGGACTTAGAAACACAAGAAGTTGAATAAAAGACATGGTGGACGAGAAAGATGGCACGGGGAAATGACTCAATGGGCTTGGTATATTCAAGGGATTAGAAGCTGCGGAAGAGTACACTGATGGAGCGAGAAGGACGCGCGAGGAGGTTCAAGGGATGAGAAGCCGAAAAAAAAGTTTGCTCAAGGAGAAGGATAGAACTTAGTACAAAAATCAGGTCTAACCAGTTTAGATTGGAAATGGTAGCTTCAGTTAGTTTCATTAAGTTGTCTGCACCAAGTCAAACACATATGATTCTTCCTAGCTATGCTTCCTTAACTTACTATCATCCCAATTTTCTCTTGTAAAATATGACCAAAATAATAATTAAATAATGAATATTATTGGACGAATAACCTTCGTGGAATTTCCAGAAATTTTAGGAATTTTCTGGGAATTATTTGGAGGTCGTATGACTTGTTTTTGCGGGGATATCTAATTGGGCTTCGGAAAAGCCTATTTGGAACATCCATTTAGTGGGAGTTGATTAATTGGGTTAAGCCTAAGTTAATTAGCCAAAACCTAAGTATAAATCATTATATACTACAGTGACCTAAGTCACAAAGCACGCGTCTTCTCCTCTTCGCATCGCGCCGCAACCTTCTCCTCTCCTTCTCATCGCGTCGCACGAGTTGCCTTCTTCCCCAACCCGACGCGTCGAAATCGCTCCTTCGCTTCGTCGTCAGAGATATTGGGGCCGGACACTCTTCGCTAGGGTTCCTCTCCTTCTCCCTTCTCTTCTTCTTCGCCGAGCACAAGTTGATGCCGATGGTTCTGCTTCTCTCGGCCGGCTCACGCCGAACAGGATAGCGACAACTCCGTCCTATCCTCGTCGCGATTCTTCCACGCATCTGAGCCGCCGGCGCTGCCTTACATCATCGTCGGCAGGGTACCTAGTTTTCTTCTTCAGTTGTGCTCAGTGAGGTCACTGCCGCATCTCCTTCCAATCACGTCTTTTCTCTCTTGGTCGGACAGTGGAGTCAAGCCTGCTACCAAATTGAGGTAATACCAAAGACCTCCCTTACATTCATGTTGGTTTGTGAGTAACAGCAACTAAATCCTTGAATTTTTAGTTCTGGCAGTGAAGGGAATGGTCGGCTTAAGCTAGTTTAGGGGAGAGGCTCAGCAGAGGGGATTCCTTCACATTCCTGGCAGCACAAACCTGTTAAGCTAGGTAATCATCGTTTTTAGTCCTCAATTGGAATTAAGCAAGGTTGAATTACTGATTTGGGCTGCACGAAACTTGTTAAACAGCATCGAAACGTGGAGATTTGGGCAAGTTGTTGACTGTAGCAACTCGAGGTGTATCTCAGCAGCCCTTCTTCTTGTAGAGATTCAACTTAAGGTATGTGGACGCATTAGTCCATGAGGAGTATAGATTGTTTGTTGAGGAATGGTATGATTAGGGTTAATCACCCAATTAAAATCCTAACCTAATCAATAGGATGGATTGGGATGAAGAACTAATGTAAACAGCGTTTCTGATTACTTAATTAGATAGGGATGTTGATTTAGCTATTTGAATTCTTATTTAAAATAGCTAAATTGTATATGTTGATCACAGGGCATTGATTTGATTTGATTCGGATTATCATTTGATATATATTGGACGGAGGTTCTCGACGATATCGAGCATCTTCATTTGAGGCGGGTATCTTTGACTTATCTTTGGATATTGTCTTCAGATATGCATAGTATGCTATAGCTAGTGGTAGTTCATGTCTTGCTTCTATCTGCCCTCAGTATGTCACTCTTGATATCTGCAGTATGTCTATATTGTTATCTGCTATGCATTTGTTCCTTATCATGTCTATATTTGCCATGTGTTTTTATTATCATCGAGGTAGTGATATACCCTTTATTTCTGAGCACTTGACTAGTTATTAGAGATACCTGACATGCATACCTGGCTTATGATACCCTGGTCTTTGCTATGGACTTATGTTCTTTTGGTACATATCGTATGGAGGTGTTTATTTTCTGGTGATACATGCTTAGTGTCATGCACCATATTGCATGATT
>JBAMIE010000055.1:986846-1012721 GCA_037177295.1 Kaempferia parviflora | reverse complement strand
CTAAAATCAACTTGTTATCATCCTGTCATTTGTGATTCTTAATGGTCTCGATAAGGCCGACTAAAGGGGGTGAATAATCTGCAATTAAAAATCAAAACTATCTCTTGCTTTCTACTTAGCAAGAAAACAACATAGGTTAATTGGAAATAAACAACATTAAATAAGCGTAAGAGACAATAAGGATTTACTTAGTTACAACCGGGAAGGTTGTTAATTTAAGGTGTTGAAAGCACTAACAAATACCTTCATTGAAGGTGGAGAAGACTCTTACAATGATTAAGCACAAATAAAAATGAAACAAAAGATCTGAAGTTTAAGATCGAGTGTTGTACGAGCTAAGAGTAGCAGTTTGATGATGTGGTAGATTCCGGGCGCCTCCACTGGTCACTTTGATCCACTTCGCAACGCCTTCGTGATAAGCTCCTTATAGTACCCTGGCGGCCGGACCTGATCCGGGTGCCTCGATTGTTGCTAACGTGGACTCCAAAGAGTATCCTCCCTGCAACGGTTCGAAGGACGCTTGACATGGCTAGGGTTATTCAGGCGCTTGGACCATGCGGGGGGCACCTAGACAAGTCAACTTTGTGTTGAATTGTCCGGTCACTTCTCCGATTGCTTGGGTGATCCTTTGGCTATCCAGAGCTCACCTGAATTCAACTCCGGCCTTCTCCTCGAGTAGTCTTTCTGCCCGACTTCTCGTCCCTTAGAAACACTACATGATTCCTTCTTGTCAGTCGGTGTACTCTTTCGCAGCTCCTAATCCCTCGGATGCACCGAGCCCATCCAATCGCTTCTTGTGATGTCCTTCTTGCTCGCTGCGTCTTCCGCTTGACTTCTTGTATTCCTAAGTGTATGCACACTTAGACTAGAGCTGTCAGACGAGCTAACCCGTGGTGGGGCGGGTCGACCCGTGGTGGGGCGGGTTGACCCGTGGTGGGGCGGGTCGACCCGTGGCGGGCCGGCCATTTGGCGGGGCGGGGCGGGGCGGGCCGACATTTTGGCGGGTTAGAAAATCTCCAACCCAACCCAATGTAAGGCGGGTTGCGGGTTAGGCGGGCCAACCCGTGGGCCCATCAAAAAATAATAAAAAAAGGTTTTATATCTTTAACTTTTACTTTGAAAAAGTTTTATCAATCAAATGTATCTAGAAATAGACATTTTAAATGTAAATGGACACAAATAAGTACTAATGTTGGATAAAAAGTAATATTTTTATTTCAAAATCATAACAAAAAAAAAGATAATAGATTGGCATAAAACTTGGCTTACATGAGTTTCTCAACCCACGGGCCAACCCAACCCGTCGCGGAACCCGCTTAAATTGTTTGGCGGGGCCGGCCAACCCGACGGGCCCAACCCAAATTGACAGCTCTACTTTTAATGTACTCAACGTGAAAGAAGAATCACAATAAATTAATGTTGTGCTTGAGTCATTTAGAGTTGCATTAATTAACATCAGGGAGAACATGCTTGCATGATGGATTATGGTAGTGACATGATGATCTCAAAACAAGCGGAAATCATAATGTTCTTTACCATGCTGGAAATTCTCTTTCAATTTTTTTCCCTCAGCTAGATGCTATATATTCTTCAAATTCCTGATTGCACTGTTACTAAATTACTTCTAATTACACCAGGATCCCTAATGATAGTCACAGCTTCATTTCAAACTACTTTTCCAATCATCTTATTTCATTTATGAGATCTTAACCTTGACAGGTTCTCTTGATTCAGATCAATAATAACTTTTTCCTGTTATTAGGCCATTTTTAGTTAATGAATTACAGCCACAGCACCTCCTGCATGATAGAAGGAAGGTTTATGAGGTATTGATTATTTGATTCAACTAAGCACTTGCCTGGAATTTGCATGTTCTTTATCCTCTTAACTTCAATATTAAATAAATTAGGTTGGTGCTCCTTGATATTCAGCAGTCTTGGATAGACAAGTTCACTTCGCTGCTACTTCATGTTCAGTTTTCAACTACTAAGGGGGCGTTTGGTTTGTGTATTTTCTATTTTCTATTTTCTGGAAAATGAAAAAATGTGGTTTTTTGGAAAACGTATTTGGTTTGTATTTTCCACATCTATTTTCTAAAAATACAAAGAGTATTTTCTGAAAAAAATAGAGAATATCTAAAAGTGATTTTTCAAAAAATAGAAAAATATGGTTTTCTAGAAAATGAAAATGGCTCAAACCAAGCGCCCCCTGAATGTCTTGTTTTCTAATAGTTGCAATGCATTCGCATAAACATTTGTTGCAGAGTCCTTTATTTTCATACTCAGAACAAGAATTATGAGATACAGTTAAAGACTTAAAGTATTGCTATTTTAATTTATTGTGCCTTGCATGTAAAAGCAATCAAATTGATTTATAAATTATATATAATGCATGTCTAGATTTTCACATTATTGATGATCTATTTGGTTTCTTTCAGATGATCTTGTGGTTTTGTCTTCCATATAACTCCAAAGTTCTTACCATTCTAAGAATTTTTAAAATATAATGGCTAAACAGACAATAATTTTTGCCATCCAGTTTCATAAATAATCTCAAATGTCTGAATAAGAATTCATTGAAATAATTTGAAAAAAGCTGAATCAACTTATCTCTTATGAACTGATTTAGATCAAACTCAAGTGGCTCACTGGTTTATCTGATCACTATAGCAGTACTAGTCTGATCTGATCTTTGTCCGGATCACTTGATTGATCAGATCAGACTCTAGTTTGATCTGATTAAACTAGGCACCAAGCAACACCAGATCCAGAAAGTGTGCACCTTAACATGAGGATTGCGAAGGCATTGTCTCAAAACAATTAGTGCAGGGAGTAGTATTACTGGTCTTTTTCTGGCTTGATAAAGAGTGGTGCAGGCTCTGCAGGTTGCTACCTTGCTGCTTGCTTATGGGAGAGGAAGTGGAGATTTGAAAGTAGCAGGCGTATGTGTTGGGAAGAGAATTCACAACTTGCTAGTTTGAAGGACATATCTTCTTAGTTGTATGATAGATAACCACAGATCTATACTCATTGACATTGTTAGGGAGCTAAACTAGAGGAAGAGGCAATATTGGTGTGGTGGAAGAATAGGTGCTGGGATGGTGATGCTGGAATCTCAATCTAGATTAACTGTGCGTCAGCAGTGGTTATTGAGAAGCGACAGGAAGACTTTGAGACAAATTCAGAGGACATCACGGCTTCAATACCATTTCAATATAAATTGTATTCGGGAAATTGTATTGATGATTGATCCGTTACAAATGTATCTAATAGATGTTTATATAGTTTCGAAGCCTTTTTACTTGGTCTTGTAGATCATTCTTTCTCCTTGGTTCATACCTTATAGACCATTTATCTCTCCTTATAAATCTAAGATTCGTCTTCATTCTCATTGCATCCTCCCCTCAAATGATTAAGGAGGGAGGATAATAAAAAACCTAGCTCTAGCTTTGTTTATACATGAGTATGACTTTTTTTATTGGAGCTTACATGGGAGAGACTAAAAAACATATTCGAAGATGGGACCATTTATACATGGGTTGAGTAAAAAATTTACCAGTTTTCAACATAACTCATGAGATATGTGTAAGTGTTTCAGTTGAGTATCTATTTGTCATATTTGATACACTATTTTTGGATGTAATTGTGGATAATTGCTATATATTTCATCTTATTAATCACTCAAACTTGTTTGAGTTGGTCATTTACTAATTTCTAATTACCTTATTTTAGCAAAATTTAGCTAGGCTGTAGTATCTTATGGAAAATTCATTGCTATGATTTGTAGATAGAACCATGAAGAGTTGATTCCTAGGTAGAAGAGTAATTGTAAAAAAGCCAAGTCATCATCTTTCTTCTTCCTATTCTAACCTTTCTCCTCATCCTTGTTATTCTTCTTCTAATTCATTGTGTTGATCTTTCAACTCCATCTGTCTTCTCATTCTCACTTTTCAAGGCTTTTTTTTTCCATCACCTTTCATGCCCTCATCTTATATATGTTCCCCACTTTTTCTTACTATGTTGATTCTTTGTATGCAAAATGATTATTTCTAACTTGTTAAGGTGCCTTCATCTTATATATGTTCCGCACCTTTCATGCCCTAATCATTTAATTTATTGGGTATATGGTTCAGGATAGGTGCCTGTTAACTTGTTAAGGATATTCAAGTTAGGGTGTTTTTAACAAATGTAGTGGCAATGCATCTAGACTGGGTCTTGAACCTTTGAGTATCAATGCTATTGTATTCTTCACTCTGATTCAAATTACTCTGTCTATTAAACAATAATTGATGGGGAAATTTTGTTTTTTGCATGAGTATTTATGCTTTCTTCTGCACAAACATTCTGCCTCAAAACATTTAGTTATTTTCAGACATTTTGTAAGATAAACATTTCATAATTGAAGCGCTTTCTTAATTTCTTACGCTTTTCTTGTTCAAGCAACTTGAAGTGTTTGGTGTCCCAGTTCCAAATTATGCTCTTGTGAATAGAGAATATCCTTATCAAGAGCTAGAGTACTTTATTGAGGAAGAAGATTATGTTGAAGTTCATGGGAAACGCTTCTGGAAGCCTTTTGTTGAGAAACCTGTAGATGGTGAGGATGCATTCTGTTATCTTCTGAAAAATATCTAACATTGTGGTCTAATTGCTTTGATCAATTACACAGAATTTAGGTAGTGTGGAAAATTTAGCTTTACAAATATAGACTCATGTTATGTTGATTATTAGAACAATGCTACCGGTACGCCTCTTTCCTTTATTGGTTTTGTACTCTGTCATTTATTTTCAATAACATAATTTCAATGATGTATACCATTGTTGTTTGTTCAACACTACAGTTGTAGAAAGATCTTTATCTATGGTTTGTTATTCTAATGTAAAATCTAGGAGGTCTATTTATTGTTGTAACCATGTTAAAAATTTTAATTTGTGAGCTAGAAATTAATTTGGTTGTTTTTCATTGGATTTTTCAGTACCATCTTATCTTATAATGTATATCTCTTGGAATAAAAACAATTTTCTTGTTTCAAACATGACTGCACGTATTCTTCAGTAAACCACTGAAAACTAAGATGTTTTATTATAGCATTTGACAAATGGGTAATATTTCTCCTTTTCTCCATTGGTGTATAATGTTGAATTTATTTTACATTCTTGTCAAACCTTTTGAATGATTTTAATTGTTTTTTCCTGGAAGAATTACTGAATTATTAAATGTTGAATGAGAAGGAGATGATCACAGTATAATGATATACTATCCTAGCTCAGCTGGCGGTGGAATGAAAGAATTATTTCGAAAGGTATGCCTTATAATTTGCTCCTTTTTCTAGCATTTCATTCATTAAGGTATAATTTTCCCATTGTAAGCATGTGCCTCTCATATTTCTTTCCCAGTGTAAGCATGTGCCACTCCCAGTATATATGCATACCATCAAACTGTTTTTTTTTCTCTTTCCTCATTATGTTTTAATATAATTGTTCTCAGCACTGAGTTATATAGACAAACACTGCTACACTTCATAAACCTCTAAATGAGGTTTTTTTAGCCCCCAATGTGCCACATCAATGCCACATCAAAAATGTAAAAGCCTACTATTCTCTCTACAATGGAAAAAACCTCTCTACAACTTTTTGGTGGGCCTACATTACAAATCATATACCTTCCTATATTATAAATCACAAGTCACAATGCAACATTACTCTATCATTAATTACGAGCTCCATTTTCAAGAGAAAAAAGCAGGTTGGAGTTTTTTCATTGAGCTTTTTTTATTTTACAAACCTTTCACAAACCTTGTATTCGAGATGCCCTTATAAATCAATTGCATTTCTGTCAGAGAATTTGAAAATTCAAAACTGTGATTCCCTAGAAGCTGGTAAGTGGTTTTTCCAATAAAAATCTGAAAAATGAATATGGTCTTTCAATTGGCTTTTAGCCAAATCAGCACACTCCATTGTTTTCACAGATTCACCCATAATGATTATCTATATAAAACATGGCGCTTCAAAAAAATTACAATTCTTTAATTTGTGTTTTTATAGGTTGGAAACCGTTCTAGTGAATTTCATCCAGAGGTTAGGAGAGTAAGACGAGAAGGCTCTTACATTTATGAGGAATTCATGCCTACTGGTGGAACAGATGTAAAGGTTGTCTTTAATCACAATTATTTTTCTTGTTAATACTTCTTTAATGTTGGTAATTAGTCTTCAACAGTTATGCACTAATCGTATTATTTCAAATGGAAAAAAGTAAAATATTTGAGCATGTATCCTTAGATTGATCAATGCTGTAATGTGCAGCCGTATACAGAATGAATCAAATTTGGTTTATAATGGCTCCACATTCAGAATGCAGCTCTCTGTTGGAGCCTTTGTTTTGTTCAAGTTTCAACTGTAGCTAAATGATATTCAGTGACCATTTTTAATGCTATTATTTCTTGTGATCGACCAACAATATACACTAATAAATTCTGCACTTCCATTTCTAAGTTTGGTTCGTGAAAATATTTTTAACCAACTCTTACCTCTTCTAATATTTACTTAAAAATACCATTAGTTAAATCAAGCAGCCCAACACACTCAAACAACCAAAAAAGTTAACCATGATGATTGTTTAAAATCTTGTTCCATATTGGGGTTTTGATCCTTGAATGGAATCAGACATTTTTCATGTTGTACCAGAGTGTGCCAAGATGCGATGCTAGAGACATTGAGGAGAAGAGAGGAGAAGGGGGAAGAGGAGGAGAACATGGAAGGAGGGGAGAAGGAAGTTGATTACCCTGTGGTGCATGTTCTAGACATGAGCGTAGTGGACAATGGGTGGAGCCCCATGCACGAGTATGGTTGGGTGGTAGCATTGGAGTGTGCAAGGATTAATGGAGATGCTGTTGTGTAGGTGTCACGCCCGTACAGGGGAGATGCTGCCGGATTTTTGTCTGGCATCTCCCCTATATGGGTGACAGTAGGAGGGTTTGGGCAATGCTCCATGCACGCATACAAGTGCCCGCGTCTTAGGTGCAAAGGAAGGGGGTGTAGCATTGATGACTTTTGCATGAGAGCAATGAGGAGTCAGGTAACTCACATGAGCATAGTGGGCGTCATATGGCTTGCACGAGGCCAATGCGGGGCAGGTGGCGTTCAATGGTTGTGGGAAAGGGGCGGAAAGTGTTGGTGCGAGTGATGTGAAGTTTCGTGGATTTCTGGTTCGAAACATGTGCATAAGACACTCACATGCACAATCTTCACCTGTTGTTTTGGTTTACAAATCTTTCACATGTCGGTTGGCGGATTACACGATAAATGCGGCCTGTGTCAGCCGGCTCGGCTTGACACATCTATAACTGATGATTAAGTTTGGCAATGACTTAGCCTTATAGTTATTTCTTTAGCATAAGAGAAATTCTGTAGTTAGCTGCATGCCATTTCAACTTGTAATCAGCACCACATATCTCTCCAACTAACCAAATGATAAGGCTCTAAGTTGGATACTGCAATTTCTGCTTCTACTGAATTTGTTATGGACCTAGTAATCTTACCGCATTAGTATAAATTGTTAAGTCACAATATTGAAAATAAGTAGGCGACTGAATTTTTCATTAGTTTTCTTAAATTGATTAAATCTTGTAAATGAATTGATTCTATTTTAGAACCAAGTATCATTATCATCATCAAGCTTGTGTTTATCCTAATTGTCTCAGGACCAAATCAACTATTAGCAAATCCCAGATTTTGTTTTATTCCTTGCAAAGAGAAGGATAAATTTATATGAATATTTTAGCCGACTTGTCCATGTTAATTATCGATCCACATTTTGTGTTAATTATGTTATATGATTGTTTACTTCTTGTAGTTCAATTTCCTTTACTCCAAAGATCTGAATATCATCTTTCCTTGTGAGAACTTTACTCCGCAAGAGTTTTTCTCATAAACGAAAAAGAAAACAAGCTGCCATAAGTTGATTAGGTTATATTTTAGTTAGCACTGCACATCTTAGAAAAGATAGTGTCTTTTTTGTGGGAAGAAAACTTCAGTCTTTTTGATTGTGGACTTGTGGAGTGTACAACAAACTTGTAGAGGTTTTTTTGAATTATTTGGTGAACTCTGTTTTCCAGTCATTGTTCAATTAGTTTCCTCAGAATTATTTAATCCTCGTTTGCTGCATTATCAAATATCTCATAATTTTCTGGCATAAGTTATGAATGGTTATGGTAGTTCATAAATTAGTAAGGAATTGAACTGTCTCCTGAACTGTATTTATTCTACCATTCGATTTATTTTCTTCTTTCTGATTTGTCATTCAGAAATGCTAAAGACATTCATATTCTTGTAGGTGTATACTGTTGGTCCAGAATATGCCCATGCAGAAGCACGTAAATCTCCCGTTGTTGATGGTGTTGTGATGAGGAATCCGGATGGAAAAGAAGTAATGTTTGCCAGTTTTCCGTTGTGTATTTATCTACTTACCTGAAGATTATTAATACCAGTATAGGAAACAATAGAAATGAAGTGAATATCACAAAAGTAACTGTACTTGTTTGACCTTGTCTGATGATAGTGGTGTCAAATGGGCCAAGCCACAATTAACTGTACTTGTTAGGCCTTGCTTGGGAACAGTGGCGTCAAAAGGGTAAGGCTGCAACTATATTTGTTAGGTCTCACTTGGTGGGGTAGGGGCTTCAAAAGGCCACAGCTATACAAGGAAGAAAATCAGGAAACTGAACAAGGAATCTCATTGCATTAAATTATGAATAATATCCCCTCACTTTATAAGGGGAGTTTTGGCGCAATGATTAAATTGTTGTCATGTGACCTGGAGGTCGGGAGTGAGTCGTGAAACAACATCTTATAAAGCAAGGTCAATTGCGTACAATAGACTCTTCCTCGGGACCCTCCATTAGTAGGAGTTCGTGCACGGGCTGCTCTTTTATCCCCCCTCACTATATAATAGGGAATTTGATTACATCAAAATTATGAAGAGTATGAATATGAAACATCCAGATAAACCCAACATAAGTAATGCTCATCATCATCCTACCTCCAAAGTTGTGGCAATTTGAATTCACTATATATTTGAAGATGTATCCTCCAATCTCTATGAGCATTTTGGATACAAGTTAAGTATGTTTGTCTCAAAATGGAAGCAACAAAAGAGTCAAGGAATAATAGTTGACTCATGGCATTAACAATTAAATTTCAAGTGACTAAACCTTGAGTCTCAGTCTCTCAGATTTTATTATTTGCAATAATAACAAAATATAGTTGTGGTATAAGATTCGACATGCACCAAACATTTCTCACAAGTTAGAACCAAAATATGAACTTAACAATCAACATTTTTTGCAATCAAATATTAATGAAAATGATATGGTTTTGAAATTACATTGTTTCAGTTTGATACCGGCTTACAATCTCATGGGACTTGACACGATGAATGATGAATCTGTATGCTTTAACCAACAATTTCATAGTGTTGTGGGCCTCCATCAATGATCTCACAAGAGAAAGAAATACTCTAAATTGTCTAACATATTATTGGTTGAATGATGGAATGAATGAAACAATAAGCATGGGTCTTTATCATAGACATTACAATAATCAAATCTCCTAAGACGAGGTTGGCTAGAAACATTAAACTAAAAGCCATCAAATTATTGTAAGTTTAAAATTTAGATCATGTACTGGTTAATTTTACTGAACTGATTCAGTGTTATTATTATTATTTCTGAAAAGAAAATCACTTTCTATTTTATTATTGTGACACTAACCCTAAAGAAACTACTTCTGACATGTATTTTGTGTCATCTGATTTTCCTTATCACATGGTCTAGCTTTCTGCAGGTGAAATGGATTTGTGATGCTTTCTATAAATCCTGATTGCTTTGTCAGTGACATTTTTCTTCTGATCCTTTTTTTTTTTCTGTTATAGGTGAGGTATCCTGTTCTCTTAACTCCTGGTGAGAAAGAAATGGCAAGAGATGTGTGTCTTGCTTTTTGCCAATTGGTAATTTCTCATTTATACCTAAAAACTAATGCCTCTACACTTTCTAGTTTGCTTTAACAAAAAATACTTTTTAAATTTTTTTGTCATTATTCTTATTGTCCATATCAATTTTCTAGTTGTTAAAATTTCATTAAAAAAATAATTAGCAGGTCTATGCCCTTGTAACCAGTCACTAGTGAATAGCTTTTCTGCTTCTTTAACTAGGGTGATTAACTCTTTTCATGTAACCATTGAGAAGGCATGCTCATCAGACAATGCTTTAGTATGTTGCAGTAGTTTCCTTTTTGCAAGCTAGTTTGAATATAGAATGTGGCTATCTATTGTAAAATTTTATACGATCTCCAAGATATTACTTAAGAGCTATTAAGCCCACAAGACCAACTTGGAGACATCATCATCAAGCTATATTTGTCTCCACTATTTAGGATCAGTTACATGAATGGTAACCCTCCATTAAGCTCTTGCCATATACATGGATGTATCACTCGTATTCAAATCAATTAAGAAATTTTTTTAAAAGTCAAATTATTTTAATTTTTCTTTGGTCTCATTCTTCTCTCACTTTACACTTTTTCACTTAATTGATTCAATTCTTTAACTATAATACAGGCAACAAATTGGGATGGACAAGGTCCACAAAGTTCCCTTTTCGTCCTACAAGAAAACCCATGAGATGACAACAGAAGGACACATAGCAGGGGTGGGCTAGGCTCTAGGTTAAAGTGGCTCATGATGTGGGTGAGAAGGATAGAGTGTGAATGGGTTCGCTGACAAATGGGAAGGTGGAAAGCCTTTGTTAGCAGTGTTGAGCATGAATGATAGATCCTATGTTCCTTCCTGCTTGATGAAGAGGATAGGACATTTGAAAGGAAGATAGGATGACGTTGAAAGACAAGAGGGATAAAGAGGTGACGAGAGATAGGCTGGGTTGGGTAAGCTCTGCTATCATGTTAAGAAATATGTATCTTATTGTTAGGTCAATGAATTAGCTAACTTATTTAGAGACTGGGGAATTAGACCAATCAGTGGAACAGATAAGTTATTTATTTCTATTTAATCTAGCAAAAACAATGGTTACAATGCCACAAGAGCGTGCTTCTTCTCATGAATAGCTAATATGCTTCAATATCTCGTTCACTAGAATCTTCTTGTTGATTGTAGGTGCTACATTGCTTTTTGCTGACATATTCCTTGACCAATATTCACATGTTCCTGCACTTGTACCACACTGCACCTCTTTGCTAAAAGTTTGTCTTGCCTTTTCTCTTACCCCACTTAAGCACCAGCTCCCTTTGTGTTGTTTCTTTTTTATGTGTGCCTTTATATCTTCAACTCAGCATGTTTTTGAGCTTGCTTTTTTCCATTTGTTGCTGAAAAGTATTTCTTCATTGTTCTTTATTCCATTTGCTTGTAGAGCCTCTTGGTTTTCTAGAGATTCTCCAACTTCAAGAGAGAGAGTTGATTAGGCCATCCACTTACAGTAGCAACAAGCACTACCCTTAATCTTTTAGCAGTGGATGCTGATTCTTCTCAGCAATGACACACTAATTTTGTACTCTGAATTCAGTTTGGAGATTTTATACCTTCATAAAGTGTGTGTTGATTTACATCTCATCTTAAAAGAGTGCCATTAACTGAGAAGCTGAAGCTGGGCATCACTTTTTGGTGTTCCTTGGGCTGAGATCTCCTATGTGCTTAATGAACTTGAAAAAAGCACTTTCTCAATCTACGTTTT
Source organism: Kaempferia parviflora (assembly GCA_037177295.1). Classification (NCBI taxonomy): domain Eukaryota; kingdom Viridiplantae; phylum Streptophyta; class Magnoliopsida; order Zingiberales; family Zingiberaceae; genus Kaempferia; species Kaempferia parviflora. The sequence goes on along the minus strand of JBAMIE010000055.1, from coordinate 1,000,987 downwards.
CTGAAGTGGGTGCAGTAATCTCACTACTAACAAGAACCTTCCACAAAATTTGCCCTAGAGAATAGGACTTAAATAAGATCTTCTACCTGTTATAGTGATATGATTGAGTTTCTTAATTCATATGAATGCTCTTGCAATATAAGCTATAGTGACTCAGAGCTTCTTCTGCTACCGATCATGTATGGGTAAAATTTTCTCCTTGAAATGACTTGATTGGCAATCTCAGCTGATTTGGCTCTCTTGTTGGACGAGAACCATTCACTTATGAGGTGGATGAATTTATTAAAGAAGTTCACCTATGCTATAACTCAATCTGATGACTCATTTACATAAAGAAGTTTTGGTTGCTTCTTTACAGCCAAAAAAAAAATTCTTGAAATGGTTCTACAAAGCTCTAAGTTGGATATTATGGGAAACTCGAGAGCGTTTACAAACTCCTGAAATGAAGTTATTGAAAATTCTAGAAGTAGATGTCTCTGACTTGCGCCAACCTTAACATCTATAACTAACAATCAAAAACTTCAAATACACTATTGAAGATTGAGTGATTCATTGAAAGATGATGAAAAATTTAAAAATAATAACTCTCATTGAAGATACTTGTCCTCCTAAATAAATGGAATTTAGCCTTCCAAAATATCCATTATTAGCAATTCAAAAGAAAATACATGATTGCAATCTGAATTTATTTACGTTGTTTCCTGTTTTGCATGCTTACTAACATAACATACTCATTTTGAGAACTGAGTGGTCGCTTGTATTTTCACCACTAATCTCTAGGAAGTGCCAGCAGGTTTGTGGCTTTGATCTATTAAGGTGTGAAGGAAGGTCATATGTTTGTGATGTCAATGGCTGGAGTTTTGTGAAGAATTCGTACAAGTAATTGTCTTCTTTCTCATTTGTATTATGTTATGAGTTATTTTTTTTATGGAATATGAATGTCGTTCAAAAGTTATGCAAATCATAAATTTCATAATTTTGTCTCACAAATAATCACTTTTATTGCATAGGTATTATGATGATGCTGCATGTGTTTTAAGGAAGATGTTCCTCGATGCCAAAGCTCCCCATTTATCATCTACTATTCCTCCTAGCCTTCCTTGGAAAGTTAAAGAAGTTGTCCAGTCTGAGGGGTTAACACGTCAAGGAAGTGGACTAATTGGAACATTTGGCCAGTGTGAAGAGCTTCGATGTGTTATAGCTGTTATTCGTCAGTAAGGGCTATTTGACTGATTTAGAATTTTTCTAATATCCCTATTTTGAATTTTTCTGAAGATTTATTTATTGCTGTTATATTGTTATTTCTAGCGGTGATCGAACTCCAAAGCAGAAGGTTAAACTAAAAGTAACAGAAGAAAAATTACTAAATTTAATGTTGAAGTACAATGGTGGGAGAGCAAGAGCAGAGGTGTCTCATGATTTGAAGAGTTCAAATTTAAAGCAGTACTTACTATTTAGTTTATTTACCTTATCTGATATTTATTTTCCACACCCCTTTTCTAGACAAAACTCAAAAGTGCTGTTCAGCTTCAAGATCTGTTGGATGCTACCCGACTCCTCGTTCCACGTAAAAGGTGGGTGTAGCATGTTTTCCTGACTAGAGATCACTCTATTGTTTGCAAGGAATAGTTTTGATGCCCCAAATCCTGGATTGTTACAGCTAGTGGCAGTCCAGAATTTTCATCAAGAGATAACTCTATATAATTACAACAAAATATTTCAACATCATAATAAACTCGTGCACCGAAAAGGAGATCCGTGATGTATTTCACTCATGTTGAAGATGGAACAAACACAGCCTATGTGGTTAAGAGGAAAAGTTTTTGTTAAGGTTGTGACTTTTTTTTTTCAGAAAGTGTATTTGTGAAAGAAGGATGTGATCCTCACACCCCTTTTTAATTTCTTTTTGCCTGTTTTAAAATCCAAATTGAAAATAATGCAATATAGGGATTAAGGTGGATCTGTGAGGGAGGAATTCAATCACGGGAATCTATTAAATTTTTTGATTTTTTAAGAGAAAACTTAAACTATTATAATTTTCAGGTCCTCTTGTATTTTACACAAAGGTCTTTACAATAAGGTTTCCATTTAGATGTGCCCATGGCTGCAGCCACATGCTGAATGCAAATATGCAATAACTCTATAAGACTTTCATGGAGTATAGACAAACTAATAACTAGTTCCTTTTACACTGCTATGGTTTGGGTGATCATATAATCTTTTTTGATATAGTAGGTCTGGTCGTGAAAGTGATAGTGAAACTGAAGACATCGAACATGCTGAAAAACTTCGTCAAGTGAAAGCAGTACTTGAAGAGGTAGTCTTATTCTTTGCCTATGTTATGGCTTTCATTAAGATTCATGTTTGTTGATGGCTTGATGCACAAAATTTGACGGTCATTGGGTAGTAGATGGTGTCTTGTCTCGTATCAGTAGCCCTGTTTTTATGATGGTCGAAGGTATGGTTCTGTGTACACTTATATTATATCATCACTTGATGAAATGATAGGGCAGTATTGCATTTTGTTCTTTAAAAAAAAAAATGTTGCTCAAGGAGTTCTGGCGCTGTTTCTTTTCTCTTTTATCATTACCACGAGTGTCTTTGGATTTATTTTTTCAGGTGTACTCGAACTATTTGTTTTAGTTTACTTTCTAAGAGGAAATTTAAGTTTCAATATTGTGGGCGTGCTCTTTTGCTTCTTAGAATAACTTTACCAGAAAAGAATATACCTCTACAAATTCTTTGAGAATTTATCTTTTTATTTCCAAAATAATTGAACTTGCTGTTGCTTCTCAAATCTGGTAGCTGTCTTTTGGGTTTGTCCTTCAAGGATTCTTGTGTTTTACCTAGAAAATGAGGAGGATGACTTGAGATAAAGCTCTAGCAACCTAGGAGATAGGTTTGGGTGAAGGCAATGCTTCTTTCTTGTGGGAAGCTTGCTAGTTGGATGAAATGAGGTCACTGCTTCTCTTTATAGTTTGCATCTTTCCTCAGTGTATAAGTAGAGAATTCTCATCATTTAAGATCTTAAACTTGAGGTGGTGTTTGGTTGGTGGGTTTAGGAATCTAAGGAATGGAATGATAGTAAATGATAGTGTTTGGATTGTGGGTTTGAGAATGAAAATTTAGAAATGATTTCTAAATATATGGGAATCACCAAACCCATACAACTTGGTAGGTTTCATTTTCATTCTCATTCTCATTATTCCTTAAAAATTAATAAAAAATTAAAAAATTTACAAATTAAAAAAAATTTTAAAAAATTACAATAAAATTTTAAAATTTAAAATTTAAAATTTAAAATTAAAATATTAATATATTTAAAATTTAAAAATTAAAAATTAAATTTTAAAAAAAAAATTAAAAATTTAAAAAATTAAAAAATTAAAAATTAAAAAAAAATAATTTAAAATTAAAACAAATAAATAAATAAAATAAAATTTTAAAATTTTAAAAATAATTTAAAAAAAAAATTTAAAAATTTTAATCAAATAAAATAAAAAAAAATAATAAAACAAATTAAAAAAATAATAATTTTAATAAAAAAAAAATCATACCTAATCAGAGGTTACAAACCAAACAGTAGTATTTGAATGACTAAACCCATTCCCATTCCAGTCTACTATCAAACTCATTCCCATTCCGATTCCTGCCTCTCAAACCAAACGCCACCTGAGATTTTGTTGGTTAACCTTGTACCTTTTACTAAAGTGAAATGCTGACATGTTTGGACCTTGCTAACAACACTTCTACTTGTGGTCAAGTTTAGAAATTTCATTTATCTTTTGTTATGCATACTCTAAAAATATTATATCAATGCTCTGTTTACTTCAAAGTGCGGATGAGAAAGGGAAAGGAATCCATGGTGAAAAATTATCCTTTGAGGAAGAGAAGAGAAAGGGGCGAAGAAATCCCTTTCTCTGCATGCTTATTTACTTTGATTGAGGAAGGTTGATATATGTGACGTAATTTTGTAAATAAAAAAGGGTGCATGCGTCATTTTTTGGATATATGATGTAATTTTGTAAGTTAAAAGGGGTACATGCATTATTTTTTTTGGGTATATAGTGTAATTTTGTGAATGAAAAAGGTGCATGTGTCATTTTTTTCGATCTGCAACTTTCTGCCTGATTTTGAGGTGATTGGTTTTGGCTTCAAAATTATCCGCTGATGGATTGCATTTCTCTTTCCTCTGAAAATTTTAATGAAGTAAACGATGGAAACTTTTCCACTGCAAAAACTTTTCCTTAGTTTTGTTTTCCGCTCTCTCAAGTAAACTGACCGTAAGGGATACATAGATGATTTGGATCTTTCCCTCCATTTTCAAAAATGGAAATGTCATCGTGAAGCCAAAAGAATGGTGGTTACATTAATACATTGTCATTGACAGAATGTTGAATAAATGAAATCTTTACAGATGATGTTAGCCCATGAGCATGCACTGTTTTCATTTTCTTATTAGTTTGGTTGTTGAAACCTCATTAATCTCATAATCATTTGGAATAAATTCATTTTTTTCAAAGAAAGTGATCAAGCTACTATCACAAGAAGATTGATCTTATATGATGGACGAACAAACCCGACTATGGATTCAGAAGTTTAAATCTTGGAAAACTGTGTACTTGTATTTACTGACTTGTACTTCAAAAAAGATTAGGACAGTCTTTCTGATTCCTACCAAGAGTTTGACTCATTAAAATGATAGCTGTTACAGTTTGAAATAATTATTTTAATAGCATTCATCTTGTCGACTGATTTCTATAAAATAAAGGATTTTTTCTTTAATATAATGTTGATTCTCTCTCATTCTGCTGTACTCACTTTTCTTGACATGTAAACATATGCTTTAATTTTTGTATAATGCATTCCAGAAAGGAATCAATTAACACTCAAAATTAATCAGTTTCTTTTTTAAAAATTACTGTCATGGCATCAGGGTGGCCATTTTTCAGGAATCTACCGGAAGGTGCAACTGAAACCATCAAAATGGGTCAAACTACCAAAACCCAATGCTGATTGTGAAGATGAGCGTCCTGTTGAAGCTCTCATGGTTCTGAAGTACGGTGGTGTTCTTACTCATGCTGGAAGAAAGCAGGTATATACTGCAATGCCCTTTTCCAATTCCCTACCATTCGTGTCTTTTTCTAATTCTGATGGAATGAGTTGAATAGGTGATTTACAATTTTGCTGACCGTAGTTTATATCTCTCTTAGTTGTGTTTGTTAATGGGAAGTGGTTCAATCTTCATCTTAAATACATTTCTTGAGAAATGATCATTGTTTACTTTGGGTGGTTATTCATGACTTGCTGGCTTGGTATTTTTCGTTGTGACTCTGCTTATTTTCTTTTCCAGGCAGAAGAGCTGGGAAGGTTCTTTCGGAACAATATGTATCCAGGTTATAATCCAGCAACTTATTTTGTTGTTTGATTAGATCCTTAACCTCATGGTGATTTACAATTGCAAAGTTATTCTAGTTAATACAAACCTGAGTTACAGCTTATGAAATAACGTTTTAACATAAATGAAGTTATTGCTAATTGTGTTTCTTCAGTAATATAACTAAAATGATATGTTGGTGAAAGTTGAATTGGCATGGCCATACCACTACCGTCATCGTACATTTTAAAAGTTGAAACATATAAATTGTAGTACTATTATTCTAGCCCTTAAAATATGCCACGAGAAATTTATATATATTTTATGATCCTTCACAAATCTTCATAAGTTGAATTGGAAAAGCTCCGGGCCATTGGTTCAGTAGGCCAATTAGTGAGTCAATTGACTTAATTGCATATAGAACCAGAAACTGATTCCAGCAAGCTAGTTGGTTGGAATCAGTGGCATAACTATTGCAACAATTCCAAATATATCTAAGTTCCAGAACCTAAAAATAAATTATAATTAAAAAACTAATGATGATGTAGTTGTTGAAGGTGTAGACGTAGTTGCTATCTAACAATTATATATGAATATGAGTCTATGAATGAAAAAAAAGAGAGACAAGGATGAAACTATGAAAGGATTTCACTGTCGCCTATAGGGATGTAGGTGTTGGTCATTGGGGACTTCGGGCAGTTGGAGTTAGGCGACGACAAATCCCTTTGGCTGTTGGTCGGAGGTAGAGGTAGGCCAAATTCTAGAATTAGTAGAGGAAGTAGGAACACTTGAGTGGCACTGTGTGAGTTGGTTTAGATTTTTTTTTTTTTTTTTTATTTTTTTTTAATGCTATGAGTTATTGGATTTCTATATTAAAATTTTTACAATGTTGTTTTTATCCATCTATATTAGAATATAAAAATGATTAATTTGGAAATTTTTGGAAGAATGACAAAACCAACCTATTTTTCCAGTTCACTTGTACAGCCTGACCGAATGAGAACCTGGGTGGATTTTTCCAGTCAGATTGTTTTCTCTCTATTTCCACAGAGCTATGATATATATAGTTGAAAGAGAGGGACGAAATATTATTATTGTTACGTCAAAGAGCATAACTACGCTTTGATATGAGTCTTTGGCAAAGTTTCCCTCAGTATCTCTGCCACAAACATTAAATACAGTGCCTACAGATTTGACTTGTTCAACAACATAGGTTGTAGCAGGTATGGTTTCGTAGTCGCATATCTAACTTGATCAAAAACATTCACGTTGTAGTAGCTATGATTTTGTAGCTTCTAGAACGTGATTCAATTTTGTTCATGTACACATTCAAATTGTAACAGCTACGAAATTGTAGCTGCTTCAATGCGGATTCAACTTTGTTCACGTACACAAGTTGTAGCAGCTACGATTTTGTAGCTACTACAACCTGGTTCGACATGCTAACCTAACAATGTGGTTCGACATACTACAATGTGATTTTGTAGTTGCTACAATGCGCCCGACCGGTTTATGATTTAATGCTTGTGGTGGGAGCTTGAGGGCAGCTGTGCCATTTTAAAAGGTGAGATTGGTTTGATAAAAAATAAAAAGGGGTGCCTTTTTGATGATTCCAAGGGCGATCTTTTGAGTTGGAGTATAGACACTTGAGGACATTCCAGATGTTGTGGTGAGTGGTGAGAACATACTAGTTCGACCCAAACTTCTCTGGCAACTCTATAGAATACAATGAAGATACTTTTTTTTTTTTGATAAAGGTAAATAACATGATGTCATCTATCAAGTTACATTCGATGGAATACATGAGTTTGGACCTTTCTAAACATCATTTCAATATTTGGTACGCCTCCTTCATATTGGCACCTATTTCGAGTTTGCCAAATCAAATAGAGCACGCAAGAGATACCCAAGAGACGAGCTCTGTTGAGGCAGTTGTCTCTGCGTTGTGGATGTCAAAACAAATCCAGTAAACCTGCGGTTGTGGCAAATATGGGGCTGATATTGAGCCAACTTCGTACCTTATCCCTTAGTGGTCTGATTGCTGAACAATCAAAGAAAAGATGGCCTTCATCTCATCCTTCCGTTGGCACAATAGACAGATCTTGCAATCAATGTACACCAGCTTGTCCTTGGTCTGTACCTTGTTCACAAGCTGCCAAATGAAAAATCTGTGCTTTGGCATGAGGAACGCCTTCCACACGATTGCTGCCCACTCCTTTGTGCTCCGTGGTTTGAAGAGGTCGTAAGCAGCCCTATCACCACTCTGCTACTTGGAATGGAACAGCCAGCAAGTTGGTTGGCGGCAGCTTAAGCAGAACCTGCAGTGAGCATGATCTCCTGGCACTAGTGCAGTTTCTTGATGAGTGGTTTGTCCGATGCCTTGGCTCGCCACTCCCATAGGTTGGTGCGCTGGAGGTACGGATGATGAACCCATCGAACCCAAAGTGAGTCCTTTTCCCACTGAATGTTTCATAAGGACTTGGATAAGAGGGCTGTCCAAGTCCGTAAGTCTTGCAGTCCGTATCCGACTTCATCTTTTGCCAAGCACATTGCCGTCCAAGAGATGGGAGGATGCTTGGAGGACCAAACGAAGGAGAGGCAAATGACATAAAATCTTGTCTATCACTGCACACGGAACCGGCAAAAAGGAAAGGCAAAAACATTCAATAGCTTTGGAGCACTGTCTTTACCAATTCAAGCAAGCTTGCCGGCATAATAGCCTCCATCAAAGGTCCGTAGTTGCTCGTGCAAAGCTTCTCCGCCGCAAGAGGAATACTAAGGTAGCGGAATGGGAACGCTTCGTGCTGAAATCTAGTGATCTCAAGCAATTTGGCTTCTGCGCGGCCGCTCACTCCCACCATGTATAAGCTCGACTTGTTGAGGTTAGGGAGAAGACTAGCCTGCTGTCCGAAGTTCGCCAAACAACCCACTATTACCGCAATCGTCGACTCATCAGCCCGCGCAAAGAGGAGTAAGTCATTCGCATATGCTAAGTGAGTATTCCTTGCCACAGAGCACATCGGTTGATAGTGGAAGTCGGGCTATAGTGAGGTGGCATTCAGCGGCCTCGAGAGGATCTCCAAATATAGCCCAAAGAGGAAAGGAGAGAGCGGGGTCCCCTTGCCGCAAACCCTGCCGCCCTTTGAAGAACCCGTACATAGCACCATTGATGCCCATTGTGTAGGAGACGATGGTGATACACTCCACAATCCATCCAACAAACTGCTGTGGGAAACCGAAACCTCGAAAAGAGGCAAGTAAAAACGGCCAATCAGTCAAACGCCTTTTGAAGGTCCACTTTGAGTACACACATTGGGGAAGTTCTTTTCCTTGCATAGATCCTAAATAATTCCTGTGGAACAATGTTCAACATATGCAGCCTGTGCTAGTTCAAGTAGACTGCTCATCACTTCTTGCAACTGTTTCGTCAATACCTTGGAAATTATCTTGTACACCACCGTGCAACATGAGATCGGACAGTAGTTGGTGACATTTGGTGCATGGTCAGACTTTGGAACCAACACGATCAGCGTGTGATTCCACTGCTTAAGCAACTGGACAGCTTTGTACAAATCTGTGTGCACCGTTGTCCATGCCGCCTTAAAGAAGTTCGACCCATATCCATCTGGTCTTAGGGCTCGATCACTCCAATGTTGAAGAGGGCGATTTGTATCTCCTCAGAGGTGATCGGGGTTACGAGGCTTTGCTGCTGCAACTCTGTGAGGACTGGACCTGCTGTGCTACTGCTGTCCAGTTCTGAACTGCTCATTGTTGTGCCCAAAAACCTCTGAAAATGTGCCAGAAATTCATCTGCAACCTCACTAAGACTTGTGGTTTGCTCCCCGTAGACTTTGGTGATGGTTACCATCGTGTTTCGCTTGTTATTTCGTTTGACCAGATAATGAAAAAACCTGCTGCAGCGATCACTTTGTCTAAGGTGTGCACACTTCGCTTTCTGCTGATAGAAGGATCTTTCCGCCTCCGCAAGACAGTTTGTTGTCACCCATACTGCAAGTATTCGTTGTTGAACATCTTCTAGAGTTTTGCATTCCACCACTCCCGGCCTATGGACCTCCGCTCGCTACACCATGCATGTTACTCGCACTGCCTTGCACCACACCACGCATGCTGCCATTGCCATGCCGCTTGCTCACTCTACTTGCCGCCACCACTGTTCTCTGCACTGGCACTGGGTTTTGCTATGCTTGGCAGTCCCCATGAGAGTGTTGCAGTGCGTCGTCCACGTTATCTCGATCGTTGACCTCTTAGCGTGGGCTGTCCTTCAGTGGTTCCTTTTGCACAACCCAACAATTCTCTTTGGAAAGTCTAATGCGCCTACATGATTACAAAACTCCGGCATTGGCTCGAACTTAATATCCAAGTTAACTTGCACAATGAGGAGAGTACTTGACACCATGTCCGTTCGCTCCTTATCCATGTCCACCTCAATGAGTAGCCGTGCTTAAGTGATTCATTCTCTTGACCGCCGGGTTAGCTTGTTCGTGTATATCGGCTCGCAATCCTCAATCCAATGAGGCTAAGAATCCGTTCCGTCCAACAATCCACTAGTAGTCCATGTATTTGTACCCAAGCGGGCACAAACCTCCCATCCTCATCAAATAAGAAGCAACTCGGCATCTCTTTGAGGAACAAGTGGCTGCCATATGCAAAGTACGGGGCCACCTCCCCATATACAAAGTTGATGACCTGCCTTTTTTTCTGCTTTGGTCATTTTTATATAACTCAGGTTCTTTGAGTTGTCTTGGGATTGGCTGGGTCATGGGTATGGGTGACAACATCACCATGCATGGAATGAGAAGCTATTTGAAACTGGGTTGTCATCATTTGTGATTAAGGGGCATTTGGTTTGGGGTGCAGATATGAGAATGAGAATGTGAATGAATTTGACAGTAGAACTGGAATGAGAATGAGTTTAGTCATTCCAATGCTATTGTTTGTTTTATAAGCTTTGATTAGGTGTAATTGTCAATATTATTGTTTGTTTTACCAAAGGTTTGGAAATACAAATGCAACAAATATCATATTTACTCTTAAAACAATTCATATTATTCATATAAGGTAATTATTTTCATATTTACTATTCCTAATAACTTGAAACATATTTTTTTTTATTATTATTTTGAAATAAAATCAGTTTTCAAATCATAATATTTTGCCAAGATAGCTTTTGCAAAATGTTGTGCTATTATCACTAAATATCTTCTTAAAACTCCAATATTATCCTCACAAAAAGCATCATAATATCTAGCTAAACCCAAAAGAGATACCGAAAAAGTTCAGATATGGTAAATCCAATATTCTAACTATCCATGAAGTAGTTTCCACAAAATCCAATAACTACTATCATAATATCTAAAATAATACTCTTCCCTAAACTCGTTTCCACAAAATGCAGTGTCGCAGTAATACAATAAAAAAACAAGCATTGCTATCACAAAATCCAGAATAATTGCTATTCCCAAGATAGTTTCCACAAAATCCAGCAAGACTATCACAAAACTCAGCAATGCTATCACAAAATTCAGCATAACAGTCATCCCCAAAGTAGTTTCCACAAAATCCAACACCATTATCTACATAGGTCGTTCACAACTCTGAAGGAAGATTGAACAACACATCAATCTTGTCCTTTTCTACCGTGAATATATTAGCTGCTAGGAAGGCTAAGCTTCGTTAGCTCAGCAATCATAACTTTCATTCTTTCTGAAGCCATTTTTCCTCGCAAATTCTCTTTTACCATGTCATTTACAATGATTGCAAAATTTGCATTAAAATCATCTACAAAAGTGCGAAATCCACTATTCATGTCTTGTAGTTGTGTCCTAATATCCAAGTGTGCTGCTGTTAGTTTTTTTTCCTTGCAACTTGATCTCCGATTGTTAATGGTTGTTTTCGTTTTGTAATTAATTTGTCATTCTGATTCAAAATACACATTGTCTTTCATGTTCATTTGATCAACTTCCAAATTGCGAATAACATATACATACCCTTGAACAACAAGGTTAGTAGCTCTATCCCTTTCATAGACTAATTCAAATTGATTCTAATATGAAAAATTGAAATCCTGCATTCCTTTTGCCTCTTTGTGAGTATGCAAAATAGAAAATATACATGATTGAAAAAGCTTATGGAAATATGAAATGCAAGATTCGAGAGAGTAAAAAATTTCGGACACTAATATATAAAATTACGTAACAGTAGATATCAAACCATTGCTTTTCACATACTATTTTTTTTCTCCACATCATTCGATTGACATCCACTTTGCATACACAGGTCATTAATAATATGAAATATTATCTTTAACCACTTGATATTTGATTCAAGATGAGGTGTAACTTGTTTTGTAAGAGTAGGGATCTTGCTTGGCATTCTCCTATACACCTTAGCCATGTAATTTCTCTTAAAACCACCATCTGTCTTCCATGATGAATATCTTGAAGAGTTGCAATTAATACTTGGACCTTATTTTCTGTCGAGAAGCATTTATTTTTCCCACGTCCTCGAACTCTTTGATCTTGCTTCATCCTAACATATAATAATCTCAAATCATTAAAAGTAATGAGTAAAAAAGACCATGGTTCTGGGTTGTGAAAGGCGAGCTTGCGACGAGGCGCATAAGGTTCTGGCAGTTACGCCTCATGCCCCGTGAGGCGGGCGTTGTTGGACAGGCGCACGCTTGGGCGCGCCATTGTGCCTAATTTGAGGCGCCAACGAGGCGCGCCTTGACCAGGTACAATTTTTTTTTCTCTTTGAAAAAAAGTTTTTAATTTATTTTTTTTTTGGTTAAACACGAACGCAATAAAGAGATAAAAGAAAATTAGGACACGAAAAAAATAGAAAAAAGGGAAGAAGAAAACGAACGTAGCAAGAAAGAGAGGTATCCACTTGAACCCTAGACTCTCCGGAGCATTTCCAGCCTCCGCGTTGTTGCCATCTACCCCCTCCCACCTTTTTTTTTTTCTTTTTCTGTGTCAGGAAGCATGAAATTTACTTCCCTTGAATGAAGTTTTATATTGAAAATATAATTAGCTAGTCTAAGACCAATTGTACCTTGAGGAACTTTAATACCATGAAGCCTAATTATAACATCTCTAAGCACACGATCATCACGTGCAAAACCCTTCCATCTAGGTAAAACACATATAAACTGCATGTTTGGACAGCAAACAACCCAATGCATTTGAAGCTATATTTGCTTTTCTAGTGCGATATCGAGGTTTTTTATCAGAAAGAGGAGAAAGAGGTGTGACTTTGATTAATGTACCATCCAAAGCACCTAAACAACCTTGTCATTTAAATATTTTGAAAAAATATTAAATAAAGTGGTTTTTTCCAATAAGTTATAATTTTAAGAAATACAAATGCAAAGTACCTTGAAACACTGCCATCAATTGTCTTGACATTCTTCAATAATAGGAACTGGTTTTTTATGCAAAATGGAATGCAATATCAAGATTGCTAGATGGCAACTATTAAAACAACGATGGTTAGTTTTGGTAAAAATAATAGACTCATTGTCCTTTTTTTTTGTATGGTGAGCCAAAACATACAAAAAAAAAAAAACTACTTCTGGTAGAGACATATTTTTGGTCTCTTTTAATCTCCAATATCTCTTACCATCGCACATAATATTCCAAAAATGTATCTATCCATTCGAAGCTCACTAATAGAAGCAGTATCAGATTCTTTAGCGAGTCTAAACACACAATTCATTCTGTCAAGCGTTTCTCTTCTTTGGTTTTAAGTGGAGGCCTCATAATTTGCATATGTAGCAATAACAATCGGCACCGCATAACATATAGAACACTAAACACGTTCACCATTGATGCTCTAATCCGAATATTTCTAACAATTTTGCGTCTTCTACTAGCGGTAGGAATACGTGTCATTATCTTCTACATAGCAATAAAGAGAAATTAACATAGTGGGTTACATATAGAATAAGAAAACTCAATTCAACCTCAATCTTATTCATCTTGAATCCATCCATTATGTATACAATAAAATTAGGAAAAAAAAATGTAATCTGTAATGACAGTATCATAATTGAAAGTCTTTTAACCTAAACAAGATAAAGAAAAAAAAATTGCTTGAGATTTTGCAGCAAATGGATCTTGCTGCAAGATATGAAGGAGATGACCTGCAAATGGAAACAAATATGAAAAGATGAAGAAAAATATAGTTACTATAACTCAGGCCGCAAAGCTCTTGTTTGCCTGGTCCACCGAATATGGGTAACAAGAACCTCCAAGAAACAGTTTCATTTCATTATCAACTAATATATTGTTTTCTAAAGTTTTAATGATGGATAAATTTCGGATCTGAATGCCAACATCAATGATTCAGGACTAACACACAATTGAAAGAAAAAATTTCATGCTTCCTGACACAACGAGGCATTTTAAAAGGAAGTAAATAACATGTGTCGATAATCATCTACTGTGAATTTCCTTATCTGAAATTGCTCTGAAAAAATAACCAAAGACCCTTTTTCAGTAGTGAATTAATTCACAAATGAGGTAAAAGGCATCTGAGAGTTGACTTTCCACGGGGAAATGAAGAACCATCTAAAAATTCTCTGATACAACACCTAGACACTAACTAGATCAAACAGGTAAACTCAACACAATTCACAAGGAGCAAAACTTTCTTCCAGGCAACAAGATTCACGGGTAACGAATCAAGAATTCAAAAAAAAAAAAAAAAAAAAAAAAAAAAAAAAAAAAAAAAAAAAAAAAAA